>JAFMOC010000278.1:602500-610000 GCA_019802505.1 Corydoras sp. C115
ACTCTGATTGGGGCGGCACGGTGGCTTAGTGGTTGGCATGTTCTCCTCTCAACGCTGGGGATTGCCAGTTTGAATCCCAATCTGGGTGGAGTTTCCATGTTCTCCCCCCACAGTCCATAAAACATGGATTCAAGGTCAATTGAATTCTTCAAATTGCCCCATATAGAGTGTGTGTTCAGTGATAGATGGGCGTCCTGTCTTGGGTGTATCTGCCCAGCGCCCGAAACGTTCTCCCCTGGATGGGCATGGGCAAGGGGAACCCCCCCCACCCCCACCCCGCGACCCTAATGGAGGATAAAGCGGAAGCTGATGGATGGATGGAACTCTGATTGGTTGATTAACTGATTGAATCATGACGGAACATTAAAGGGAAAGCTTTAGATCCTGAAGAACGAGTCTGGAGGAGAACCAATCAAAGGAAGATGCAGATTTATTAGTGAAATGTGAGTTCAGGTAAAATCATTAATTATTATTTCATTACAAACAGGAAGAGAACAAAACTACAAACTGACCGCTGATACAAAAACACAGAGACGACCGCGAGAAATCCCTGAGGAACGCAGAACCACGGCCAGCGCGCCAGGAGAACGTGGAACTGCCCAACTGCTGCGTTCCCGACGTTCCACTACCACGGGAACCCAGAGACGGCAGACATTAAAGACCGGAGCCGGAGTCCAGGACTGAGCTGTAGGGGTCAGTAATGTGTTACTAACACAGAGACACAGAGCCAGCTGCTGCATCAACACAGGAAATAAATTAAAACAGCTCCCTAAAGATCTAAACACCTTTCTGGATCGAGACGGGGTTCAGGACCAACGTCTGAAGAACCGGCGGAGAGAACATGCTGCAGCCTCGGACCCACGGACCCAATATATTAGATTCTAATATGAAGAAGAGAACAGAAAGAGCACGCAGAAACTCCGCTCCGGAACTATGGCTGTGCATTTGGCACCGAGTGCAACGCGGTTCTATTTGGTTCTTCGTTAGGAGGCTGATGGTTCAGCGACGGTTCTGCTGTGGAACCTGCGCAGAGCGAGTCTGAGATGGAGCCAGCAGCGTTTAAAAGCCTCCTCTTTAACTCGCCGTTATACGAGACCCTCACCGGGTTTCGGCTCCAAAAATTTAAAGCCCCGGGGAACCCTCAGCCAAGAACCTTCCAAAGTCTGGAGTGAGAACCTTCATTTAGGAAAAACTTAATAAATAAAAATATACAATTTTACACTCAGTATCAGCAGAGTGGACCTGACGGGATAGGCCTGACGGGATAGGTCTGACATAAGAACATATGCTCTCAGTTTTCACACCGTCAATAAGATTCTCATTAAACGATTCAGAACCGATTGTAACCCATCAGAACCAAACTCAGAACCACACCATAAACGATCCACACCACACAGAACCAGAATCAAAAGCACACCATGTAGAACAGGAACCAAACCATTTAGAACCAGAACCAAACCCTGTGGCATTTAAAGCAGACCATCACACGTCTGAGGCCCAATCAGAACCACAGCATGGAGAACTTTAGAGACAGTGGGTTTCTGACGGTGAGGAAGAGAACTTCAGTCAGATGATTAAACGGAACATCTCTGTTCAGAACACATTGGACTTTGGATCAATACAGGTGATCAGTGATGATCAGCTAATACGGTGAGGATTCCTGGAACAAGTTCCACAGTAGCAGGAACCGTGTGAGAACCGTCATAAAGCTTTGGGTTGGATTTTTTAAGGCATGTCGCGGAGAACTGATCATCAAATTAAAATCATCTAAATCTCTGAACAACCTTGATTAACGGAACCGTCGTTCAGGAACTATTTCACAGCTCGCTTCCTCCGGGGTTCTCGTCTGTTCTGCAAACCTCGAGTAGGCGGGTTTGACGAGAACGTCGCTTTAATGGAACTGCAGAACCTTCTGAACCGAGATGGAAGACCACCTCCGTGTTCCTCGGTTCTCCTGTCAGCTGAGGACGGATATGAGACCTCAGGGACGGCGGGTCGGTGCAGATGCAGTGCAGTGGTGGAGCGGTGTAAAGCATAAGAGCAGGGGACCCTTGAGCAGTGAACGCAAAGCCACATGGGAAATAATCAGGTCTGGTGCTCTAAATCTCACCGTGAGCGAGTGGAGAACATTCAGCATCTGCAGAGGGAACCCTGATGATGGCTGCGGTTCCGTCACTGATGCTTCAGAGTCTGGAGTGAAGCCCTTTAGAACGTTAAAGGCTCGTTTTGGACGTGACGTCGGCGGGTCGTGGGCGTTGGGCGGATCCAAACCACAGAGATGCAGGGAGGTTCCACTGTGGCCTCGTCACCCGTCACGTGAGGTCTGAAGGTTCCTGGAATTCACAATGAGGATCTGAGGTCTTCAGCATCAACACCATCAAGACTGGATCTGAACTTCCCTTCAGATGTTCCGTCAGGAGTGGTACCTGCTCCCGAGGGGGTGGTTCTAACCCGGTATAGCAGCAGTGGTTTGTGTACAGGCTACATGTGAACAGCAGTATGGCTCGCTTGATGGACCTCCAACGGCACCAGGGTCCACGAGGCATCACCTGGTGCACCCCCACGCTTCTGAGACACGCCCACATGACACGGTTCTCAGGGAACCACGCACGTGGTGTTCGGCTATCGTAAGGCCCGATTTATCGTACGACCCCCGGCTGACGGCGGAGCCCCGTGATCTAGAACATGATCGTAAAAAGGTTCCGATCCGCAGATCTAATGGTTTAAATTAGAGACAGTAACGAGCGAATGTTCCGTCGGATTAAAAGTCTTTCCTTCATCGTTCTGCACCTCAGGAGAACCGACGGTCCTGCAGGTTTCAACTTCAAGTATTCAACCACAGCCCACTTCATGGTAAGTGCTTCAGTTGGGTTCCGCAGAGGGAAATGTTCTCTGGAAATCCTTCACCAATCGGTTCCAAACCGTCCATGATGTCACCTCGGCCCCGCCCCCCGGGGTGATCGTGCAGATCTGTAGGGGTCGTGGGTGAGCTCGGGGCGAGACGCCATCCGGCCCGCGGGGCTCGGACCGGTCACGGGTGGGTCGTTCCGCTGGCCTCAGGGGGGCGTTATTTTCAGACCCTGCTTCTCCATGATGTTCCAGAGCTTGCGCAGGTTGGACTGCGTGATGCCGTCGTCAGGTTTGAGCCTCAGGGCCCGCAGGTAATTAGACTCGGCCTCCTGAAGTCTGCCGTTCAGATGAAGGATGGCCCCCAGGTTCATCAGCGCGGCGGGGTACTGCGGAAAGAGAACAGCCAGGTCTGAGCAGAACCCTCCCAAAACAACCATTAAAGACAATTAAAGAGATTAAAGAGGGGGTTTGGTATGTTCTCCCCATGTCTGTTTGGCTTCTCTCTGAGTCTTCGGGACGTTAAAGTGTTGAAGTGAAGGATTGTGGGTTAATCTGAAGGTTGATCTGAAGTCATTTGGGAGTTCCTTCATGCTCCGCTTGCTGTCTCTGACGGCAGCCTCTGAGGTTCTGTAGCGGGCCCCGTTCGGGAGGCCGTCGTCCCGCTCGGACGTTAAACCAGGAATTAACCCCAGACTGGCAGCTCCGACCACCGAACGGAACCCCTACAATCTGTTAGGGACCGGGACATCAGAACCCACACTCTGTATGAGGTCATGGTTCCGTTATTTAATTTAATTTACTCCATCACCAGCGGTGGAGACGTTCCATACAGAACCCAAAATGTGTCGCCGTGAGAACGCAGCACTCTGAGAGAACCTCTCTCTGAAGAATGAAGGACCTGGATGGAGTCTGAACGTCTGAGGATCAATCAGAACCATTGAGTGTGGTGTGCTGAGGTTCTACTCACGTCAGGTCTCAGACTGGCCGCTTGCTTGTAGAACCGCTCCGCTGCCTCGTTCAGACTGGCCTGCCTGAAAGATGGAGATCAGAACATCTGAATTTAGTGTGGAACCTGAGAACCTGACTGAGGTCATGTTAATGTGTTAAACTGAGGTCACGCTGAGTGGATCATGTTCAGGACCATCTCCAGGAGGCATCACCAGGTTGCAGCAGTGAGGTTCTCCTCACAGGTTCCACGGCGCTACACGCCGGCCGGGCGAGGCCCACGTTGTGTTCTTCCTCTGAGTCGATTCATTTAAAGTGATTCATCGTCATGAGAACGTTTAAAGCTGCTTGTTTGGTTCTCAGATTAAAGATCTCCGGGGTTCCTCCTCCATGTTGCAAGCTTCGGGGAAGAGGCGTGGCCCCATGAAGGAGAACATTATGGTTCATCCCTAAATTACTAACAACCACAGAAGGTAAAGAACGCGGGGCTTTAATCAGCAACACGTGAGGAACCGAAGCGTGCCTCAGACAGCGTGATGAGCTTAATTCCATCTGATCCTCACGTAATCAGACGCACGGTGAAATGTGGCTTTGGTTCCGCGCCACACGCCGAGTGGACACGCCGTTATACGAGTGGACACGGCGAGCGTTTAACCAGCGCTGAGAACGTGGGAACGTGTGAGGTAAGAACTCTGAGATGGAGCCATCAGACCACAGCTATGTAATTATCATCGACTCAAGAGAACCGGGACGGCATGTTTATGAGAAGACCTCCTCGATCTGGGAGGCGTGTGTGTGTGTGTGTGTGTGTGTGTGTGTGTGTGTGTGTGTGTGTGTAAGAGGACCTCCATGATCCTGAGCTTGAGTTACATCAGAGACAGAGAACGTTCTCCTGAGATCTGATCTAAACAGATTAGAGTTCTACGGTTTGTTCTGTTCACATCACAGAAGATTCGATGTTTTGGGTTAATTCCACACACACACAACACACACACACACACACACACACACACACACACACACACTTCTAACTCATTGACTGTGGCTAAGCCTATCCCAGCACTAATAAGGTGAAGGTGGGGCCCTGTTGAGACCTTCCAGCTGTCGGTCTCCAGTGTTGGTGACTTTACAGACTCTCATGGAGAACCTCTGGAGATGTTTTATTTACATTAGCGTTTCATCAGATTGTCTTGAGAACCGGATTCTGAACGTCTGAATGTCCGTCTCGTGAGTGATGTCCTGCAGTGCGGTTCCTCGGCGGCGAGGGCCACTGCGTTACGGGACTGCAGGGCTGCAGCAGAACTCTGAATTATTGAGCGTGTTCTTGGAGCGTGGCATAAACGAACATGACGTATTAGAACCGATCCTCATTCCAACAGAACTCTGCAGCACTAATTATTCATCAAACAAATCATCTGAGGCGGTCCGTATGAGCAGCAGGGTTCCGGTTACAGAACACGTGTTCTTAACGACGGCGTCCTCGCGAGGTCCGGGTTGGACGGCTTACCTGAGCATGTGGGCGGCGCTGAAGACCACGTCGAACTCCTGGTTCTCGAGCTGAGCAGCCCTCTGAGCCATCTCAGCAGCTTCCAGCAACCTCGAGTCCTCCAGCAAGAACTGACCTAGAACAGAGGTCCAACACAGAAGAACATTCAGAGCTCTACTCCCCGTCCAATTACAGGAACTAAAGCCAATCTGCGGGACGGTTCCCCAGCAGCCCATATCATCTAGAAGGTTCTCCTGCTGTAGAGCCTAAAAGACTTGCTTAAAAGGCTACGAATGAGAACCCAAACCCACGTGTGGAACACCCAACCCACAGATCCAAAACTGATTACCCAGTAAACTGGGATCTCAGGTTCTTTACACGCTGCCTGATGGATGGTTTTTGTAGAACACATCGTGGTTCCAGAGGCTTTCGTTTTGTTCTCTCTGAGATGTTTTTATTCCGCAGAACGTTCAGGTCACGTCGATGAGAGAAATGGATCAGGATGAGGACCGCGGTGTGGAAAGGTATCAGCACAGCTCAAATAAATACGCTGACATGAGTACGGTTCTCCAAAGAACCACATTCCCATTAAGCAACGGAACACCAAATCCCACGTCCCAGAACGCCTGAGGAAAGGTTCTCGAGTGACCGGGATCTGGATCTTCTGCGCTCCAGCACTATATTTTGGATGTTTTAAATCCCTCAGTGACGGAAAGTCAAGATCCGGAACACGATTCCATATTTAACGTGGACACGCGGACTCGAGACGCCGCGTGGAGAACAATAAAAGGAAATCACATCCATTATTGCCAGTGTGTTTGCTGGGACTGATCTCCGGTCAGACCTACAGAGCAGAACCTCTGGCAGCGTGAGTTCTGGGAAACGCTCGGCAGCGCAGTGCGGCGGGGTGAGCCAGCAGCTCGGTGATAGCCGTCTGGTCCGAACCCAAAAAATGTTCCATCTGGAGCCGGGATCAGCTGTGAGAACGTGTGAGTGAAACGGCATCTGTGCAAAACCATGCACAGGTGTTGGCATCGCCGAACTCACAAACAAGAACCTCAGGGCCAGAGGTCGGTTCCCCGAACACCAGACATGTGTTCCTGCTTCATAGTTCTCATGCCAGAACAGTGGGCATGAGCGGTGCGGTTCCGCGGGCAAAGCGCCGCACTAATCAACAAAGTTGATGGTTCAAGTCCCACGGAGTTCAGACGACGTCCAGACGGCGACGCCAGGTCCTAAACCACACCCCGCGATGTCCACGGCTTGGATCCTGTCCCGTCACCATTCTGTATCTTCTCCACGCTCTCTGAACAGCTCAGGAACGGTTCCACGGTGGAACCGCTGGGGTTCCTCTGCTCTGCCTATAATGAGCCGCGCTGAGAGATGCTCGGCTCGAACCCGCTCCGGAACCGGACTCAGTTCTGTTGTTAAAGCTCCGAACACAGCAGCTCAATCATTCATCCATTATCTTCAGCTTTATCCTCTATTGGGGTCGGGGGGGGGGGGGGGGGGGGTTCCCCATGCCCATCCAGGGGAGAACGTTTCGGGCGCTGGGCAGATACACCCAGGACAGGGGGGCAATCTATCACTGGACACACACTCACTCACTCACACACACTCTATATGGGGCAATTTGGAGAACTCAATTGACTTGATCCGTGTTTTTGGACTGTGGGAGGAAATCGGAGAACCCGGAGGAAACCCACGCGGACACGGGGAGGACATGGAAACTCCACCCAGATGGGGATTCGAACTGGGAATCCCTAGCGCTGAGAGGAGAACATGCTAAACAATAAACCACTGTGCGGCCGCCATTTTATCAGACCGCCATTTTAATATAACAGACGTGTGCTTATGGTTCTGCATGCCATGGTTCTGCATCAGGAGCTAATGGTTCTGCATCAGGTGCTTATGGTTCTGCATGCCGTGGTTCTGGTTCTGTTTGTACACAGGTTTCTATCAGCACTTCATCAGTCTGAGAAATAAAAGCAGTTGATTTAAACTGCACCACAGAACGAGAGAACATAAACTCTGACATCACAACATCCAGACTGTCTGTTTAAACACACACACACACACACACACACACACTCACACACACACTCTCACACACACACACTCACACTCACTCACACACACACTCTCACACACACACTCTCACACACACACTCTCTCACACTCACACACTCTCACACACACTCACTCTCACACTCTCACTC
>JAFMOC010000279.1:0-375095 GCA_019802505.1 Corydoras sp. C115
ACATATATACATACACACATACTGTACATACACACAGGCATACACATACACACTCATATACACAGGCACACCCACAAATGTAATACACACACGCACACATGCATACATACAAACATGTATACAGTAACACAGAAAGACTCACACACACAAATCTATTTCTTTATTTCTTCATTGATTTATTTCTTTATTTCTTTTTAATTTCTTTCTTTATTTCTTTCTTTATTTCTTTATTTGGACCTAATTGCGTTACGTCGCTCGTGGTTGTTGTTTGATTGTTTACGTCACAGATGTGTTTGTTTTCAGGCGGATCAAGTGCTTATCCCTCCACTCTCAGCGACAGCGGGGCAATCAGACCCATCTGCCCCGCCGGATCGGACCGAGACAATCAAAAGACGACGTACAGATCTGCATCAGAATGGAACTGCGGCAAGCTGTCGCCGAATTCCTTCACACACTCTACACGGTGGGGGGGGGGGGGTATTCTGGGATGTTCCTAAAGACTAAGTACCCCCCCCCCAACCACACACACATATGCTTCCCTCCTGCCTGCCTGCAGTCCATGGCAGAGTTTTGTGGATCAGCGGGTCAGGCCTGGAGAATAAAGGAGGAACGATAACAATCAGGGGAGGTGTGTGTGTGTGTGTGTGTGTGTGTGAGTGTGTGTGGGTCTGACTTTTGTCTCCTAGCAACATGTTACTCGGTACACACCTCCCCTTGGATTGTGAGAGGAAACCTGGATCCCCAGCGCTGAGAGGAAAACATGCTAACCACTATGCCACCATGCCGCCAAGGGGTAATTTAGATGGGGCAATTTGTGGCAAGGTTTAATTTAGATAGGAAATTTAGATGGGGCAATTTAGAGCAACCAATTCACCTTTAATCCATGTTCTTGGATTGTGAGAGGAAACCTGGATCCCCAGCGCTGAGAGGAGAGCATGCTAACCACTATGCCACCATGCCACCAAGGGGCAATTTACATGGGGCAATTTGTGGCAAGGTTTAATTTAGATAGGAAATTTAGATGGGGCAATTTAGAGCAACCAATTCACCTTGAAATGTTCTGATTGTGAGAGGAAACCTGGATCACCAGCGCTGTGCTAACCACTACGCCACCATGGCGCCAAGGGGTAGAGGGGATAGAGAATGTATGTCCTTGGATTGTGAGATGAAACCTGGATGGAACATGCTAAACACTACACCACCATGCCGCCCAGGGGCAATGTAGATGGGGCAATCTGTGGCGAGGTTGCGATGTGAAGGCCTTTGAAGAATCAGAGGGGGGCGCCGGCCGCCTCTCGTCTCCTCACCTCCTTGATCGGAACGTCGGTCCCAAATCCTGATAAAACCCTTACATTTTGGAGAGGATGTGACCCCCCACAAGCCCCGCCGTGTCCCCCCCCCCCCGCGCTGTCCCCACGCATCATCACAACAGCCGCCATTATTCATGCAAACACTTACAGCCGCCGCCGCGTCTTCACACATGGAAATGCACTAAATGTGTCTTGATGAGTGTGAATGCCCGGAGAAACCTGGGAAACGTGTGTGTGTGTTTGTGTGTAAATGTGTGTGAGTGTGTGTGTGTATTTACAGTATATGTATGTATATGTGTGTGTGTGTATATGAGTGTGTGTATGTGTATGTGTGTATTTATGTGTGTGTGTGTGTGTGTGTGTTTGTTTGTGTGTATGTATATGTATGTGTGTGTGTGTGTATGTGTATATATATATGTATGTGTGTGTGTGTGTATGTGTGTGTGAGTGTGTTTGTGTGTATGTATGTGTGCACTAAATGTGTCTGGATGAGTGTGAATGCCCAGAGAACCCGGGAAATGTGGTGCGTGTGTGTGTGTAAATGTTTGTGAGTTTGTGTGTATGTGTGTGTGAGTGTGTATATATGTATGTGTGTATATGTGTATGTGTGTATATGTGTGTGTATATGTATGTTTGTGTATGTGTGTGTACGTGTGTGTGTGTGAGTGTGTATATGTGTGTGTGTGTGTGTGTATATGTATGTGCGTGTATATGTGTATGTGTGTGTGTGTATATGTGTGTGTATATGTATGTTTGTGTATATGTGTGTGTGTGTGTGTGTGTGTGTGTGTGTGTGTGTGTCAGGGAATCTTGTGTCCATTCATCCTGATTGTATTTCTGAGGTGTGGCACCGATGTAAAGTGAGATGGAGCCGACTCGTGATCTCTGTTGTAGTTTCTGCTGTGGGGGGGGTGGGCTTGTGGTTCAGGAACCAGCCATGTGACCTGAAAGCATGGTGGCTTCGTGGTTTAGCATGTTCTCCTCTCAGCACTGGGGATATCCCGGTTCGAATCCCCATCAGGATGGTTTTTCCATGTTCTCCCCGTGTCCATGTGGGTTTCCTCCGGGTTCTCCAGTTTCCTCCCACAGTCCAAAAACATGGATCAAGGTCAATTGAATTCTCCAAATTGCCCCATATAGAGTGTGTGTGTGTGTGTGTGTGTGAGTGAGTGTGTGTCCAGTGATAGATTGCCCCCCTGTCCTGGGTGTATCTGCCCAGCGCCCGAAACGTTCTCCCCTGGATGGGTATGGGGAACCCCCCCGCCCCCCCCCCGCGACCCTAGTAGAGGCTAAAGCGGAATATAATGGATGGATTATTTATTATTGTGTGTGTGTGTGTTTAGGAGGGGGGGATGGGGGGGGTAGTGTGGGAACTACTTTGTAACATCTCAGGAAACAAGGGGGCAACTTGCTTCTCCGCAGGCCTTCTGCTGCTCATATCGAGCCGTGGGGTGGAGCTGATCCACCGACCCCCTGCACCTCCACCAGGAAACCGACCCCACCCCACACCCCCACCCCCGCTCACCACCCCCCTCTCTGGCCAGACGTGTTTACGGCCGGCGCTGGGCTCCCATCGACTCCTCGGTCCGGCATATGGAGCCTGGCAACAAAAGGACTCCTGTGAGGGCCGACACAATGAGGAGCTCTCCGTTCACTCGGGTGGGAGGAGCCACGGCGCCATTAAAGGACAACGGACCCTCGGAGTGGGCGTGGCCATGGGGGGGTTAATTAGTCGGGGGAGAAATGGAGTGTTAATGTAAATCGTGTGACGAGAGCTCCGGCGCAAAAATCACTAACGACACCCCGTTCCACATCGGGGGGTCGGGCACCGAAGACCAGGGGCGGGGGGGTAGCATAGTTTTGGCGTTCTCGCTCTGGTTCTGGCGGCGGGCGAGAAACGGACCTATCTGCCCTCAATCAGACGTTCTGAAGAGCAGAGGGGTCGGTCCGGACCTCGCACTCACAGTTGCCGCACGCCAACGGCGATAACCAGGCGGTTTCGGAGGGGGGTGGGGGGGTGGGGGGGGTTACATAACAGCGCCATGCCAACAGCCGCAGGGCTTCCTGTCTGAAAGGCAAACCGTCAGGCCGCGCCACCGCGCCAGCAACCCTGACTCTCCACCTTAATGTTTCAGCGTGGGTGCGTTCCACACATACCACAAGGAGGCAGCAATGAGGGGTCAACCAATAATGAAATAACCCAAATGAAATAACTCGCATTATATTATAAAACTATTGGGGGGGGGGCGGCACGGTGGCTTGGTGGTTTAGCATGTTCTCCTCTCAGCGCTGGGGATTCAGAGTTTCTATGTCCTCACCGTGTCCGCGTGGGTTTCCTCCGGGTTCTCCGGTTTCCTCCCACAGTCCAAAAACATGGATCAAGATCAATTGAGTTCTCCAAATTGCCCCATATAGAGTGTGTGTGTGTGAGTGTATACCCAGTGATAGATTGCCCCCTGTCCTGGGTGTATCTGCCCGAAACGTTCTCCCCTGGGCATAGGGAAACCCCCCCCCCCCGCAACTCTAGTAGAGGATAAAGCGGAAGATAATGGATGGATGGACTATTGGGGGACCATCCTTCTGTCCATCTGACTCTCTGTCCCTCTGTCCACCCCTCTGTCCATCTCTCTCTCATCCCTCTCTCCGTCCCTCTGTCCACCCCACCCGATGTTAAGACATTTCGTCTCTCAGTCTTTGCAGCTTGCCCCTTTGAGGCTCATCTGTTGGCGTTTCCGGCAGCTCAGTGCGGCCTGGCTGATCATTACTGACCCCGTGTTTGCCCCCCCCTCCTTTATGGATTCAGCTGCGGGCCCCTGTGACTCGGACTCGCCGCTGAGTCTCACACTTGGGAGACCAAAGACGCAGTGACCACAGAGTGGAGCAACATCCGCATAATGCCATTGTCCTCGCTCGCTCACTCACCGCACGGCCCACCGGCGATTGCCATGGCCCCCCGGAGACCCCCGGCTCGTCTCCGGGAGGCCTTTGTGCCACCCGATTGTCTCTTTCCAGGCCTGGACGTCCCAGTGTCCTCCTCTTTATCCTAAAAAAAAAGGTGTTACTTCTCCTCCAGCTCGCCATTCAACCCTCGCAACACCTGCACCCCCTCCCCCCCAAAACGGAGGGTCTGATTGGTCAGAGAGCTCTCCAAGGAGACCTATGACTTTAAACAGCCATTAAACTGCGAGCGGGACAATGGCGGGGGCTTTGTTTTTGGTTCTGCGCCTTTGGAACGCACCACCGTCACTTCGGCCCCAACAGATACGCCCCCCCCCAGATCCGGCGGCTTGCCCTTCAGGCCGAATTAAAGGACCCCGGGGCTTATCGGGCAGAAGAAAGCAAGCGTCCCCGTAGACGGCGGTGGAGCCGAAGTGGAGGGAGTGTTGACACTCTTGCTGGAGATAAGGCCTCACTGTGTGCTGAGGGGACAGTGCTGCTCATTGATCTCAGCGCCTTATACTAACATTTGCAGTGTACCTCTGTCCTGGGTATAGAGTACAGGGGGCGGGGGGGCCGGGGGGCGAGCGAGAGGGAGAGTGAGAGAGAGAGAGCGCTCCTCCATCGGAATTAAATGGAAAACTGAGGTCAGAGAACCCCGTTCGGTATGACATCACCCATCGTGCTGATGATGTCATTAAGTCCTTCCACCGCAGGTTGGGGTTGTTCTGGGTTTTAAAACCAAAATTATTGAGACAGCCCACAGATTTGATGGCATCCTCGGCTGGGAAGGACCTACAAACTTAAACATGTTACAGTAGGGGCAACTAAACATCTACAGCCCCCTACTCCAGAAGATTTGGCAGAGGGAGTCAGAAACTGATGTTGGGGGAAAGGACCTGGCTCGTTATCTGTGTTCTAATTGTATAATTGAAACCCAGAACCAATTGGGTTTCCACATGCTGTTACACTGGGGCCCCTACTGACAGGACAAAAATAGGAGAACATACAAATTCTAAGTTTGGTTTTGTCCTGAACAAACTTAGTTCACACATGCTGTTGCAATAGGGGCAACTAAACATCTAATAGGAGAACATGCAAATTCTAAAACGTTTGCCTTCTAAAGAGTCTTGTCTGGGATAAGAACCCAGAACCAGTTTAGTTCACACATGCTGTTACACTGGGGGCAACTAAACGTCTATCATCCCCTATTAACATAACAAAAAAATAGGAGAATATGCAAATTCTAAAACATAAAAGTCTTGTTTGGCATTAGAACCCAGAACCAATTTAGCACTGAGGGCAACTAAACATCTACAACCCCCTACTAAAAGACAAAAAAATAGGAGAACATGCAAATTCCAATAAGTTTAAGTCTTAAGAACCCAGGACCAACTTAGTTCACCCATGCTGTTACAGTAGGGGCAACTAAACATCTACAGCCCCCTACTTACATGACAAAAAATAGGAGAACATACAAAATCTACAACCCCCTATTAAAGTGACACAAATAGGAGAACATGCAAATTGAAAGTTTTCTGCAATTTAAACCCAGGACCAACTGAGTTCACACATGCCCTTACATTGGGGCGATTAAAGATCTACAAAAATAGGAGAACATGCAAATTCCAAGTTTAAGTTTTGTATGGAATTTAAACCTAGGAGCTGTTATATTGGGGCAACTAAACATCTACAGCCCCCTACTGACATGACAAAAAAATAGGAGAACATACAAATTTGAAAAAGTTCATGTCTGGATTTAAAGTCAGGACTGGGTTTGTTGGTGGTGTCCGGTTTGTGACCTCATTAAAGAAAAACAGTGGAGCTGAGGCTGAGGATGCTGTCCATCGAGCAGCTGCCATGAAATCACCCCCGCAGAGCGCCTCCGCCTGGAGGGACGGCGCGAGGTTCTGACGCTCCGGCGTTACAGATAAATAATGAAGCGCCGTCAGGAGGGTCACGCCGCCTCTCGCTCTGCCGCCATGAATTATTCTGCACTCCAGCTTATCAGGCCCGAGCCAGGGTGCCGACCGACTCCCATTTCAGCCGTGAAGTAACTCCCAGACCCAGATTACCCAACAAGTGCCCCCGACGCGGGGAGTAAAAATGCCCCGCGGTGCCCAAACGACAGGGCGGCATTCCGGTGAGATGAGAATGCACAGGTCGCCTTGGAAAAGATAACCGGACAAAGACTGGTCTGGAATTAGAACCCAAAACTAACTGAGTTCACAGATGCTGTTACAAAAAAAATAGGAGAACATGCAAATTCTAAAATGTTAAAGCCTTGTTTGGCATTCAAACCCAGAACCAACAGAGTTCACACATAAATGACAAAAATAGGAGAACATACAAATTCCAATAAGTTAAAGTCTTGTTTGGCAGTCGAACCCCGAACCAACTTAGCACTAGGGGCAACTAAACATCTACAACCCCCTACTAAAAGACATTTAAAAAATAGGAGAACATGCAAATTCCAATAAGTTAAAGTCTGGAATAAGAACCCAGAACCAACTCAGTTCACACATGCTGTTACAAAAAAAAAAAGATAGGAGAACATGCAAATTCTAAAAGGTTAAAGTCTTGTTTGGCATTTGAACCCCGAACCAACTTAGCACTAGGGGCAACTAAACATCTACAACCCCCTACTAAAAGACATTAAAAAAAATAGGAGAACATGCAAATTCCAATGTCTTGTCTGGAATAAGAATCCAGGACCAACTTAGTTCACACATGCTGTTACATTGGGGCAATTAAACATCTTACAATCAATTCCATTAAGTTAAAGTCTTGTTTGGCATTCGAACCCCGAACCAACTTAGAACTAGGGGAAACAAAACATCTACAACCCCCTACTAAAAGACATTAAAAAAATAGGAGAACATGCAAATTCTAAAATGTTAAAGCCTTGTTTGGCATTAGAACCCAGAACCAACTTAGTTCACCCATGCTGTTACACTGGGGCAATTAAACATCTTACAATGCCCGACTAACATGACAAAAACAGGAGAACATGCAAATTCCAGTCTCCAAGTCTCAGGACCATCTTAGATGTTTAGTTGCCCCAGTGTAACAGCATGTGGGAACTATCATTCCGACAGGGAAACGTGTGATTTTAAGGACGGGACGGCGTTCCGGTGAGATGAGAACGCACAGGTCGCCTTGGAAAAGATACCGGACAGAGCTGCATGACGGGGGTGAAGGGACAGCAAGAGGACGAGTGTAGAAGCCGGGTGGAGGACTTTGTGACACGGTGCTGAAGGAACGGTCTACTACTGAACACCTCCAAGACCAAGGAGATGGTAGTGGCTGTCGTAGGGATGGCCACTCACTCAGCCTGTGTCCATTGAGGGCGCTGAGGTGGAGATGGTTGAGACCTACAGGTACCTCGGTCTGCACCTGGATGAAAAGTTGGACTGGTCAGCCAACGCTGACAACTTCTACAAAAAAGGTCAGAGCAGGCTTCATCTCCTGAGGAGACTGGGGTCCTTCAACATCTGGGGGAAGCTCCTGCAGATGCTCCACAGAAAGACTGAGGAGATCTTTGGTTCAGAGGGACATCAGGATCTACAGTACTACTGTTTTGGGACGCAAGAACAAATAAGACAACAGGACATTAAAAATCCATCCATCCATTATCTTCTGCCCATCCAGGGGAGAATGTTTCGGGTGCTGGGCAGATACACCCAGGACAGGGGGGCAATCTATCACTGAACACACTCACTCACACAGACACACTCTATATGGGGCATTTGGAGAACTCAACTGACCTTGATCCATGTTTTTGGACTGTGGGAGGAAACCGGAGAACCCGGAGGAAACACATGCGGACACGGGGAGAACATGGAGACTCCGGGAACCGGGAATCCCTAGTGCTGAGAGGAGAACATGCATGTCTGCGTGGGTTTCCTCCAGGTTCTCCGGTTTCCTCCCACAGTCCAAAAAGCATGGATCAAGGTCAATTGAGTTCTCCAAATTGCCCCATAAAAAATTGCCCCCACCGTGCCGCCATTTCAAATCTGTTCATCGTATTTTGCACAGTACCACTTAGGTCTCCATTCATACTGGACACTTTATTTTTTCATTTTTTAGTTTTTGCTACTATATTATTACACACTTGGACACTTTATAACGGTAAATTGTAAAAAAATAATAAATAAATAAATTTTAAAAAATAAAATAAAAAAAGATATATATATATATATATATATTAATTAGGGCAGATGGCGGCACGGTGGCTTAGTGGTTAGCACGTTCGCCTCTCAGCGCTAGGGATTCCCGGTTCGAATCCCCATCTGGGTGGAGTTTCCATGTTCTCCCCGTGTCTGCGTGGGTTTCCTCCGGGTTCTCCGGTTTCCTCCCACAGTCCAAAAACATGGATCAAGTCAATTGAATTCTCAAAATTGCTCCATATAGAGTGTGTTTGTGTGGGTGAGTGTGTGCCCAGCGATGGATTGGCGCCCTGTCCTGGGTCTATCTGCCCAGCGCCCGAGATGTTCTTCCCTGGATGGGCATGGGGAACCCCACCGCGACCCTAATAGAGGATAAAGCGGGAGACAATGAATGAATGAATGAATAATTAGGGCGGCATGGTGGCTTAGTGTTTAGCACGTTCTCCTCTCAGCGCTAGGGATTCCTGGTTCGAATCCCCATCTGGGTGGAGTTCCCATGTTCTTCTTGTGTCCGCGGGGAGAACATTAATATACATATATATATATATATATATATATTTTTTTTTATTCCCTCTATTAAAATACCGTCTATTTTTTTTGTTACGGCTACTGGTTTTGAAATTTCCTTCGGGATGAATTAAGTATTCTATCTATCTACAGAACCAGCCAATCAGCACAGTCCTACGGCCCGGTGGTCCTCAGAAGGTTCTGATGCAACGCAAATTGGGTTTTGTTTTGACGGTGATGGCGCTAATCACGCGCTGAAGGCCCACCCTGCGCCGTGTCAATGGAACACCACTGACTGTGGAGAAGAGAGTAAACAGATCCCTCAGCGCACTCACAGGGGGCGTGAATTGCCCCCTCTCACCAAAATGTGGGTGGGGTCCCAAAGTTTCTGCCTTATAAAGGGGGATTCCAACAGATGGGAGGCAGAAAGTGCCTCACACCCCAGCCGTCTGCAAGTGACTTCCGTGTGCTCCTGGCTGCGCAGACGTACAGGCCTGCCGTCCCGGTCGTCCCATCGTCACGATGCCATCCAACCTCCTCACGCCCTTCCTCGAGCTGGACGACGAGTTCTGCAAGGTGGGGACTAAAGCTCTTTAGAAACACATAGGGGGCGTTAATCAGAACTTTTAATGTTACTGGGTTGATGGGGGGGGGGGGGCGTGTTTTTTAAGTTGGGTTGCTCATGGGCTTTGGAAAGTTTCTTTGTTGTGCCGGGGAGAAAGTCCCAATCTGGCAACACATCCTCACCACTTATGAGCGGTGGCTAGGACGCTAACTGATCTTTAAAAATAATTATGGGATGTTCGGTCTGAAGCCGTGGCCCCCGACCTCTTTAAGGGTTTTGATGAATTTTAACATAAAAGTTCATTGAAGCGGTCAAATAAAAACGTTTTTAAAGGTTACCTTTCTGCAGTCATCTGATTGGTCGTGGTTTTTATTGCACGTGGTGGACTTCTTACAACTTTAGATTTATTAAGTTTATATTCTGTAAATCAGAATCAGAATTCTTTATTAATACATTAGATGTGTTTTATGATATATATATATATATATATATATATATATATATATATATATAAACTATATACAAAGTATTATATATATATATATATATATGTATGTGTGTGTGTGTGTGTGTGTATATATGGTATAGAGTTATGAAATTTTTAAAGTAATAAAAGTTTTGATTTTAAAATATATGTGCAATAATTAAAATTATAGAAAACATTTTAGTGCAATATATTTTTCTGAGTTAAAAACTTTTTTAAACAATAAAAATTGTTTATATATATTATATAAAAATATATTGCACTAAAATGTTCCTCCGGGTTCTCCGGTTTCCTCCCACAGTCCAAAAACATGGATCAAGTCAATTGAATTCTCAAAATTGCCCCATATAGAGTGTGTCTGTGTGAGTGAGTGTGTGTCCAGCGATGGATTGGCGCCCTGTCCTGGGTCTATCTGCCCAGCGTCTGAGACGTTCTCCCCTGGATAGGCATGGGCAACCCCACCGCGACCCTAATAGAGGATAAAGCGGGAGATAATGAATGAATATATATATATATATATATATATATATATATATATATATATATATATATATATATATATATATATTATTTGTATTCTGTTAATATGTTTGTGTATATATCTTTAATGCTGCTGTATTAATGCAAATTTTTCCTTTGTGGGATTAAAAAAATTTTTTATTTATTTTTAAATCTTATCTTAAAAAGCTCTGATCTGGTCCTGAAGCTTCGTGGACACGTCCTAACCTGCTGCCTCTGTCCTTTTGTCCCCTGCAGAGTTTTCAGGGTCTGGATGTGCAGGACGGCTCCCGGCGGGCCGTGGGCTTCCAGCGCAGACACTCCCTGTGCCCGGTGAGCCTCCCCAACTCCAAATTCAACTCCAGCGTCGGCGGCACGGCGGACTCGGCCGAAGACGTGTGGTCACTGTCAGGCGTGACCAACCCGGCGTGGAACCGCGAGCAGCTCCCGCGCTCGGCCCTGCAGCGCATCCCGTTCCGGGCGGACCGCTCGGTCAGCATGATCGAGGGACACGTGGGCGGCGACTGCGCCCTGCCACCCCCGCCAGGCCTGGGCCTGTGCCCCGCGTCTCCCGGAGCGACGACCCCGGTGGCGGTGGCGGCGGCGGCCGTGTCAGCGCGCTACAAGACCGAGCTGTGCCGCACGTACGAGGAGAGCGGGGCGTGCAAGTACGGCGCCAAGTGCCAGTTCGCCCACGGCGCGGACGAGCTGCGCGGCCTGAGCCGGCACCCCAAATACAAGACCGAGCCATGCCGCACCTTCCACACCGTGGGCTTCTGTCCCTACGGGGCGCGCTGCCACTTCATCCACAATGCCGACGAGCAGCGGCAGGGCCCGGGAGTGGCGCCGGGGTGCGCCCGGGAGCGGCCGCGCCTCCTGCGCCAGAGCGTCAGCTTCGCCGGCTTCTCGTCGCGCCCCGCCGCGCCCGCCTTCCAGGCCTTACCCGACCCGCTGGCCTTCAGCCGGGCGGCCTCGGTGTCCCCGCCACCCTCGTCCTCCGGCAGCCCCGACCTTCCCTCGCCGCTGCTGTTGGCCGGGCAGGGTCTCTCCAAGCCCGGCTTCCTGGGCGCCCTGGCCTTCCCGGGCCGGCTGGCGGCTCTGCAGCGCAGCGCCTCCGCCGACTCGCTCTCGGACCACGACGGCTACTCCAGCTCCGGCAGCCTGAGCGGCAGCGGCTGCGACTCGCCCGAGGCCGACGCCGGCCGCCGCCTGCCCATCTTCAGCCGCCTCTCTGTCTCCGACGATTGAGCCAACAACTCTGCGACATTTTTAAGAGCGTGGATGAAATATCAGAAACAACCCAGTGTCGAACCTCCACCACCGCGTTTGGGTGACATTTTGGCTACTTTCAGGTTTCGTGCTCCATGAGTATGACGTTATAAGTTTTTTATCCCAAATGTCCACATACCATCATTATTATTATTATTATATGCTGGGTGTCCCCCAAGGCTGGATCTTAGGTGCTGTGCAGTTTGTATTGCTCACTTAAGTACGTCCTCATAGGGCAACATAGGATCCCACGTCCTGGTATCTAAGATCACGTTAAGATTGATGTTACCACAGGGGGCTTAGTGCTTTAGCATGTTCTCCTCTCAGCACTAGGGATTCCCGGTTTGGATCGGTTCCCAATCTGGGTGGAGTTTCCACGTTCTCCCCGTGTCCACGTGGGTTTCCTCCGGCTTCTCCGGTTTGCTCCCACAGAGTAAAAACGTGGATTCAAGGTGAATTGAATGCTCCAAATTGCCCCATATAGAATGTGTCTGTGTGAGTGAGATTGGCACCCTGTCCTGGGTGTATCTTCCCAGCGACCCGAAACTTTCTCCCCTTGATTGGCATGGGGAACCCCCCCATTGTACCCCCCACCCTAAATGTTCTCCTCACCCTTTAGCGTAGGTGTTTCTTCAATACTGGGATGTTTCTGATGAATACCGAGTTGGATCAGGTACTCCGCTCTCGTCCAGGGTCTGCAAGAAAAGTTCCGGGAACCTTTTCCCGTCACCCCCGTCCCCCCGAGTTGGGATTCGGGCGGGACGGAACCAATGGACGGATGCGTATGGGCCACGTGGCGTCTGTAGTTCAACCAAAGTGACTTTAGACTATAGTAGACGTAGGCGGACCCCTGCCCTCGAACCCGGGCCTGTATGAACTCTACTGTACTGTAAGCAAAGTGTAGCCTCTAGTAAAGGCATTTAACCCGTCCATAGAGTTAACCCGCCCGTAGACCCCCCTCCCCCGCGTGAAACTATTTATTGCCGTTGTCATGTTTGTGATCTTTAGGTTCTTGATTTTCGTTTTTTCCACAGGACGTACCGCACGTATCGGGGTCCGCGCCGGAACCCTGCCACGTCAGCGGGGGCGCTCGTGCAAGTGTACATATATAAATAGATTTTATTTCTAAACGAGTCCTATCCCGTCAGAGAAGTCCCTTTGCACTGTCCAGCTAAAGGCTGCAATGGACCGAAGCTGGATTTGAAAGAGGCCGACGTCGCCCCCTATCTCTGCAGAACCGCTCCGAGCTCCTCCGTCCGGCTGCCTTTTAACTTAAAACTTATTTATTCTCATTTCGTTTCTTTTTGTTGATGTCGTTGTTCCAAGCCTCACGTTGGTGCACCGCGTCGTTCTGAGGATTATTTAAATGGACTGTTTACATTCTCGCCGGCTGCCGTGCCGCCTAATATATTGGTGATCGACTGAAATAAAGCTTTTGAAAGGGACGGCGCGGGTTCGGGTCGTTATTACGTTCGGGGGGGAGGAGTTTCGGGGGTTTTGGGACCCGATTTCCGGCTTTGAGGAGCCTTTAGGAGCTTTCAATAGGGTTGTTCTAAAAATAGTATTATTTTTTTATTATAATATTATTATTATTATTATAAACGTGCATCCATTATCTTCCACTTTATTCTCTACTATGGTCGCGAGGGGGGGTGGGGTTCCCCATGCCCATCCAGGGGAGAACGTTTCGGGCGCTGGGCAAATTCACCCAGGACAGGACGCCAATCTATCACTGGACACACACTCACTCACACAGACACACTCAATATGGGGCAATTTGGAGAATTCAATTCACCTTGATCCATGTTTTTTGGACTGTGGGAGGAAACCCACGGGGAGAACATGGAAACTCCACCCTGATGGGGATTCGAACCAAGAATCCCAAGCGCTGAGAGGAGAACATGCTAAACCACTGAGCCACTGTGTCGCCGTTACATGTAGCATCCATCATCTTCTGCTTTATCCTCTATTAGGGTCACGTGGGGGGGGGGTTCCCCTTGCCCATCCAGGGGAGAACGTTTCGGGTGCTGGGCAGATACATCCAGGACAGGGGGGCAATCTATCACTGGACACACACACTCACACACACACTCTATATGGGGCAATTTGGAGAATTCAATTGACCGTGATCCATGTTTTTGGACTGTGGGAGGAAACTGGAGAACCCGGAGGAAACCCACGTGGACATGGGGAGAACATGCTAAACCACTAAGCCACCGTGTTATAATAAACGATACTAATTAAATAAAATAATGAAACTAATTAAAAAAAACCTTGATGTTTAGGACGCTGGTGGACGGTTCTCCCTCCAGCAGACCGATTATAAACACCGGCCTTCCCCAAACCGTTTCCACATCCGTCCTCTTGGGGGCGTTCCGATGGGACGTCGTGTCCCTCATCATGACATTCCCTCAGTGCAGATGCCTCTGCGTCGTTTTATCATGCGTCACGACTGAACCGCTGACAGCTGGACGGCCCCCCCTCCCTGCCCCCGACCCCCCACCCCACAGCTGAGAGCCATTGTAAGTCTTGGGCCCTTTGTTCCCCTTTGTCCAAAGTGCCCAAGGCCCCCCCCGCCCATCCACTGTCCGTCACTCCAGCCGTTCTCCGGCCCCTGCCAGGGGGGGTCAGATGGCGTGAAGGTGGACGAGGCGCCCCCCCCCCCCCACACACACACACACCACGTGGCTCCTTTGTGAGACGACCCTCTCTCTTTTCTTTAAACGACGTCTGTATGCTAATAAGGTGACAGAAGGGGGGGGGAGGGGCATTTACAAGTCTATGGTGGAGCAGCAGCTCCTTTTCTTTTCTCATCACAGAGGTGAAAGTGATGTGAGGTGGGGGGGAGCAGCTCACGTGTGTGTGTGTGTGTGTGGGGGGGGGGGGGACGGACACCTCCTGCAGAACCTCAGGTGGAACGTTCCATGATGCAACACTAATCGAGCTGCCTTTGAATTGTTGCCAATAGGGTAGTTTAGCATGTTCTCCTCTCAGCACTGCGCATCCAGGTCGGAATCCCAATCTGGGTGGAGTTTCCATGTTCTCCCCGTGTGCGCGTGGTTTTCCTCCGCGTTCTCCGCTTTCCTCCCACAGTGCAAAAACATGGATTCAATGTCAATTGAATGCTCCAAATTGCCCCATATAGTGTGTGTGTGTGTGTCTAGTAATAGGCAGATACACCTGTCCTGGGTGTATCTGCCCAGCGTCCACAATGTTCTCCCCTGGATGGGCATGGAGAACCCCCCACCCCCCAAGACCCTAGTAGAGGATTAAGCAGAAAATGACGTATGAATAGGGCGGCATGGTGGTTTAGCATGTTCTCCTCTCAGCACTAGGGATTCCCGGTTCGGATCCCAATCTGGGTGGAGTTTCCATGTTCTCCCCGTGTCCGTGTGGGTTTCCTCTGGGTTCTCCGGTTTCCTCCCACAGTCCAAAAACTTGGATTCAAGGTGACTTGAATTCTCCTAATTGCCCCATATAGAGTGTGTCTGTGTATCTGCCCAGTGCCGGAGACGTTCTCCCCTGGATGCCCCCCCCCCCCCCCCACCGCAAATGTTGCCAAGAGTATGGGGAAGGCACTGGAAATAGAAACACTACACTGTATGGTTCCCTTACACACCTGGACAGTTCCGCTTACCATACAGAGGAACCGTGATTTTATTGTAGTCTCGTCCAGCTCACTGCGCCACCTTGTGGATGTAAAAATGACTGCTCCACCACCCGAATACTACACACACTGTGGGGCGAAACAAAGGGGACTGCAGGCTGTATCTAATAAAGTGGCCGGTGAGGAAAGAACAGGCCGTCGGACGAGAACATGGACATGGACATCGTTTTTAATTACAAAACACGATTTGATCAGCCGCGTCCGCGTCCCGCGGCGTGTCCCGCGGCGAGGAGCGCTTCATACCTCGGCGAGGAACGCCGAGAGCCTATGGGTCCCCGGATTTGTGGCGGGGCCCGTGGAGGGGTCCCGCAGCGGGTTCGTCTGTTCCTGCAGATCGGCCTCTCTGAGTCTGTTCAAGTATTAATCCGTGTTTCAGTCGCGGTGGGGCGTGGCGGCGGCCCCCGGGTCCCGGACCCCGCCTCTTTTTACCTAACCAGGTGGAAGGTGAGCCAGTACATGAAGACGGGCTGCGCGGCGGCGATGGCCATGGTCAGGTACATGCGCAGCTGATTCTTGGCGCCCCGCACCACCACGCCCTGAGCGGCCGCCTCGGAGAGGATCTTCAACCTCAGGGTTCGGATCTGCGGGAAGCAGGTCGGGATTTCAGACGTGAACTACGCCGCATCATCATCATCATCATCATCATCAGCACGCCGTACTCACCATGAAGACGACGATGGAGGCGCAGCACCACAGCAGTGACAGATAGTAACCCGTCCGTCCAAACAGGAGTCCGGCGATCACCCCGACGATCATCCTGGAGACGGAACGAGGAACATCAGGCGCCGAAATAAATAAATAAATAAAAAGGCTTTAGCATGTTCTCCTCTCAGTTCTGGCGATTCCCGGCTCGAATCCCCATCTGGGTGGAGTTTCCATGTCCTCCCTTCCATGTTCTCTGCTTTCCTCCCACAGTCCAAAAACATGGATCAAGGTCAATTTCCAAATTGCCCCATATAGAATGTGTCTGTGTGTGAGTGAGTGTGTGTCCAGCGATAGATTGCCCCCCTGTCCTGGGTGTATCTGCCCAGCGCCTGAAACGTTCTCCCCTGGATGGGCATGCGGAAACCCCCCCCCCCCACAAACCTAGTAGAGGCTAAAGCAGAAGATAATGGATGGATGGATGA
Source organism: Corydoras sp. C115 (assembly GCA_019802505.1). Classification (NCBI taxonomy): domain Eukaryota; kingdom Metazoa; phylum Chordata; class Actinopteri; order Siluriformes; family Callichthyidae; genus Corydoras; species Corydoras sp. C115. The sequence continues at coordinate 16,534 of JAFMOC010000279.1, forward strand.
AATAAATAAATAAAAAGGTGGCATGGTGGCTTAGTGGTTTAGCATGTTCTCCTCTCAGCACTAGGGATTCCCAGTTCGAATCCCCATCTGGGTGGAGGTTCCATGTTCTCCCCGTGTCCGCGTGGGTTTCCTCCGGGTTCTCCGCTTTCCTCCCACAGTCCAAAAACATGGATCAAGGTCAATTGAATTCTCCAAATTGCCCCATATAGAGTATGTCTGTGTGAGTGAGTGTGTGTGTCCAGCGATAGATTGCCCCCCTGTCCTGGGTGTATCTGCCCAGCGCCTGAAATGTTCTTCCCTGGATGGGCATGGGGAACCCCTCCACGATCCTAGTGGAGGATAAAGCGGAAGATAATGGATGGATAAATAAAATGGGCCAAGACAAGGTTCACATCATTAATATGTGAAGCTAAATTTCCCACAGAATTCACCTTTAAAAGAGCGTCATGAGAAATCGTTGTGAAATGCTGCCCTCTAGTGTCAAACTCCTGTCATGTCATATTTACACCACATATAAAATAACAAGGCGACAAGGTGGTTAGCACGTTCGCCTCTCAGCGCTAGGGATTCCCGGTTCGAATCCCCATCTGGGTGGAGTTTCCATGTTCTCCCTGTGTCCGCGTGGGTTTCCTCCGGGTTCTCCGGTTTCCTCCCACAGTCCAAAAACATGGATCAAGTCATTTGAATTCTCAAAATTGCCCCATATAGAGTGTGTTTGTGTGAGTGAGTGAGTGTGTGCCCAGCGATGGATTGGCGCCCTGTCCTGGGTGTATCTGCCCAGCGCCCGAGACGTTCTCCCCTGGATGGGCTTGGGGAACCCCACCGCGACCCTAATAGAGGATAAAGCGGGAGATAATGAATGAATGAATGAATGAATAAAATAACAAAAGCAGCCGATTAACCCTGTGCTCACCTTTTAAGTCGCTTTGGATAAAAGCGTCTTCTAAATGACCAAATGCAAATGTAAATGTATAAAGCGGAAGATAAGGAATGAATGAATAAATTGCCCCATATAGAGTGTGTGTGTGTGTGTGTGTGTGTGTTCTCCCGTTTAGGAAGGACGTGCACACGGCGCCCTCACGCCAACATCATCGACTCACCCGACGTATTTGTACCCAGAGAAGGCCACCAAGTCGATGGTGGTGAGGTCGGTGTTCACGGTGACCAGGTAGAGGCTCAGGAGAACCAGGAGAACCTCGATAACGAGCCACACCAGCGCCGAGCTGGCCTGCATCCCCAAGATCTCCGGAGAAAACCTGGATAAAGACGTTAACAGTTTATATCCTCACCATCGCCATGATGACGAGCACCTGGAGAGAGTGGAACCCATGCCCTCGAGTGGGTGTGGGGTCCTGAAGGCTGACTACACTGATCCTGATGACCAGTCTCCTGAAAAACTGAACGTGACACGAAGGTCATTGCTGCAGGTCTGAGTATCTTAACAGTATGAGTGATGGACAATGTGATGAGACCCCTTGATATCCCATAATAAGCAACATGGGAGAACATGCAAACTATTCATAATTCTTACCGATTCTGGGTCCCCAGCGCCAAACCTGCCACCAGGATGTACGTGATGAACGCCATCGCTGAACGAGGAAGCAGAGGATGTGAGAAGGAGGAACGCAGCCATGTGATTGGACGAGATAGTGATACGTTATTAATTCATTATTAATGTTGACATGTACCCGGGATGTACAGGTCCGGAGCGTTGACATCGAAACGTGGCGCTACGGGGGTGTCCTGCTGGTAACTCACCTCCCAGTTCTGTAAAGAAACACACACATACATACACACATTTATTTATTTATATATATATATATATATATATATATATATATATATATATATATATATATATATATATATATATGGCGGCACGGTGGCTTATATAGCACGTTCGCCTCTCAGCGCTAGGGATCCCGGTTCGAATCCCCATCTGGGTGGAGTTTCCATGTTCTCCCCGTGTCCGCGTGGGTTTATATCCTCCGGTTTCCTCCCACAGTCCAAAAACATGGATCAAGTTAATTGAGTTTTCTAAAAATTATATAGAGTTGTGTTTGAGTGATAGTGTGTATATATTGGCGCCCTGTCCTGGGTGTATCTGCCAGCGCCCGAGACGTTCTCCCCTGGATGGGCATGGAATATTGGCGGCACGGTGGCTTAGTGGTTTAGCATGTTCTCCTCACAGTCCCAATCTGGGTGGAGTTTCCATGTTCTCCACTGTGTCTGCCTGGGTTTCCTCCGGGTTCTCCGGTTTCCTCCCACAGTCCAAAATCATGGATCAAGTCAATTGAGTTCCTCCAAATTGCCCCATATAGAGTGTAAGTGTGTGTCCAGTGTTGGATTGGCGTCCTGTCCTGGGAGAATCTGCCCAGCGCCCGAGACGTTCTCCCCTGGATGGGCATGGGGAACCCCCCGCAACCCTAATAGAGGATAAAGCGGAAGATAATGGATGGATACACACACACACATATATATATATATATATATATGTGTACATATTCTATATGGTCCTTTTATTTTACGTGGCTCACCTCGTGCACATAGGGGAAGACCAGAAGTCCGAGCTTCTTGCCGACGTAAACGGTGTCCACAGCAAAGTAGTATTTAAGTTTGGAGATGGGGATGAAGCGGTCCAGCTGTGAGGGAGGACAGGGTCCCAGGGACATGAGATCAATAACACACCAGCAGAAAATCACAATCATGCAATCTCAGCGTCCCCGGGCGGCGCACATCCGGTTTCCGACCCACAGAGGAGGACATTACATCACACGGTCTGACGTTTTTTAACTCTGTGTTGAGAAACTTCCTCAAGGGTTTGAGCGAGTCTGAACACGGCCCCTATATATTAATTAGCGTTAGTTTGATTTGCGTGAATATTGCTAGACAGTAGTCAGGTGGACCCACGGGAGGTTGCCTGGGACCTACAGGAGGTTGCCAAGGACCGACATATGATAAGTGAGATTTATAAGGTCACACTTGAATGCAGGTTCTAGTCATTATATGTGGTTGTTAGGATGTTGCAGGTGGTTGCTCATCTTTTCAGGTGGTTGCCAGGTTGCGTTGGTCCTATGCCATGTGCTAACTCCATGAAGTTAAGTGAATTTGAAAATACAAAACACGTCCACACTTGGTATACTTGATATACACGCACACACACACACACACACACCATTTTCCAGGTTTCCACCCCCACTCACATTTTTATCCACCATCTCTTTCCCCTGGCTGGCGAGGCTGCTCCCATACGCCATGGCGAGGTTTGACATGGGGTCCGAAAGGAGGGTGGAGTCCGCGAAGCCCGCCACACCCTTATCCGCGCCACCATGACGCCCATTGCGTGCTCCACAACTGGTGTCATCGAAGAGTTGCTGAGGCTCCCCAGCATCCATCCTGGGACTCCTCATTCTTTCCCTGGCTTTAAAAGATAAAAGACAGCCCATAATAATCCCTGTGTGGTGAACGCTGAGATCTCATTATATACATACATATATATATATATATATATATATATATATATATATATATATATATATAATATACACACACACACATATATATATATATATATATATATATATATATATATATATATATGTGTGTGTGTGTATATATATATATATATTATTGTGTGTGTGTGTAGGTGTTTGTATATATATGCTTTCTATTATATATAATATATATATATATATATATATATATATATATATATATTGGGGAACCCTATCCTCTATTAGGGTAGCGGTGGGGTTCCCCAATATATATATATATATATATAATAGAAAGCCTATATATACAAACATATACACACACACAATAATATATATATATATATACACACACACATTATATATATATATATATATATATATATATATATATATATATATATATAAAATATGACGCTTGAGGCGTGGCAGAGTGCAGGGGAAGCACGATTCCCAAACGACACCATCACTATATTTAGTGACCTAGATACACGGGTCTTACGTCACGTGAGTAGGGCCCCTACAGAGGGAGGAACGAGGTATTTGGGACACAGCCACCGCTTAACTAAGCAAACAGCGGTCACGGCCTATTATTAGAAGCTACGGACCACGCTTTATATTTAACACGTTAAATCGATGTACTGTTGTTATAATGTTGTAAAATCGCGCCGTTTATACAAAAACATATCGATTAATCGACTGTTAATCGAGGTGCTAGAGAAATTACAACGCAGACTGACGTACGTAACTTACGCTGCCTGAACTCACTGCCCGCCGTGTAGTCCATTCCGAAGCGAAAGTCCAACTTTAAACAGAAACAAATTTATTAAACTAACGGAATCGTTGACGCCGCAGAAGCCATTCGTTCGGAAGAAGAATACACCGGCTCCGTTTCCTCTGCGCCTCAGCGAAGGACCCTGATCATCCAATCACCGAGCGGGATTTCACCCAAAGGGGCGTTCCAGAACGGAGCTCGACCAATCAGCACGCCGTGTCGAATGCGAACATGGGCGTGGAAGCCAGTCGTTCTGCGCATGCGGGTTAGGATTTAGGATCAATTTTTATAAGAAAGCGCGATAAAATAATAAATAATTAATAATAATAATAATAATAACAATAACAATAACAATAACAATAATAATAATAATAATAATATGAAGAATGAATTGCGTTTTATGTCGCTAAGAATGATTGTAAAAAAAAAATGAAAATATTGAAATGTGGAGGCTTTTTGAACTTACCAAAGATTGTTAGAAGTTTTTAGAAGATTGTTAGAAGATGAACCCTGTATATAACACGAACACGTGTCCTGTAATCACCTCCATCAGATTCTGTGGTGACTAAATACATTTAAAACACATGTTTTCTGCGTGGTCGCTTGGGTCCTATGAGTGGTTGCTATGGAGGTGATGGCTTGGTTCAACGAGTGGTTGCTATGGAGCTACAGGTGATCGCTTGGGTCCCATGAGTGGTTGCTATGGAGGTGATGGCTGGGGTTCAACGAGTAGTTTCTATGGAGTAGCAAGATTGCTTGGGGTCTACGAATGGTTGCTAGGGAGCTACAGGTGATCGCTTGGGCTCAGTGAGTGGTTGCTAGGGAGCTACAGGTGATTGATGGGTTCTATGAGTGGTTGCTATGGAGTTGATGTCTTGAGTTCTAAAAGTAGTTGCTATGGAGCTACAGGTGATCGCTTGGGTCCTATGAGTGGTTGCTATGGAGGTGATAGCTGGGGTTCAACGAGTGGTTGCTATGGAGCAACAAGATTGCTTGGGCTCTACGAGTAGTTGCTATGGAGCTACAGGTGATCATTTCGACTCAGTGAGTGGTTGCTAGGGAGCTACAGGTGAACGTTTGGGCTCAGTGGGTGGTTGCTAGGGAGCTGCAGGTGATTGCTTGGGCTCTACGAGTGGTTGCTAGGGAGCTACAGGTGATTGCTTGGGTTCTATGAGTGGTTGCTATGGAGTTACAGGTGAACGTTTGGGCTCAGTGAGTGGTTGCTATGGAGCTACAGGTGATAGTTTGGGCTCAGTGAGTGGTTGCTAGGAAGCTACAGGTGATTGCTTGGGTTCTTTGAGTGGTTGCCAAGTGGTTGCTAGGGAGCTAATCATAAAGTCGTTTTATTTTCAATAAAAAGTGATGGAAGACAAAATAAAATGTCATAGGACCTCGATTTTTTGCAATCAAACACCCCCATTAGACCCAAAATGCCATATATGGGCATAACACAGACTACAGAACGAGGCAGAACCTCAGGGTTCTAATAACCTCAGAAACTCCGCTTTAAAAATGTAAGTTAGATTTCTTTAAAATCTGCTTTTCTTTATTTATACCAATGACCAGCATCTTAATTACATCGCGATACACTTCATTGTCTCAAACGCAGGACATGTCGAAATATCCACATATGATAATAATAGCAATAATTATAATTCATGAGAATCAGAAACCGAGTGCAGCACTGACGAGAACGTCATGGAACGAGGTCAGAACGAGGCGGTAGATGAAGGTCGGGGAATCACGTCCGCAGTGTGTTTATCTCACTCTCAGAACTTGATTACAGTGATTTGATGCTCGGGTCTGTTTTCGGTTCCAGTCCGATCCAAACGCCGTTGGCAGAGGCGCGGTGTGTAATTGGAACGCCGCGAAAATGCTGCCACGTGGCGGGAGAACCTCAAAAAACTGGCTCCTCCACGTTACAGCGACGAAGGTGGAGCTATGAAATCAGAACGTCGGATAATCCTCATAAACGTTCTGTAAATCAGCATCCATCCATTATCTTCCACTTTATCCTCGACTAGGGTTGCGTGGGGGGGGGGGGGGGGGGGTTCCCCATGCCCATCCAGGGGAGAACGTATCGGGCGCTGGGCAGATACACCCAGGACAGGGGGGCAATCTATCGCTGGGCACACATTCACTCACACAAACACACTCTATATGGGGCAATTTGGAGAATTCAGTTGACCTTGATCCATGTTTTTGGACTATGGGAGGAAACTGGAGAACCCAGAGGAAACCCACGCGGACACGGGGAGAACATGGAACCTCCACCCAGATTGGGATTCGAACCGGGAATCCCCAGCGCTGAGAGGAGAACATGCCAAACCACTAAGCCACCGTGCCGCCCTGTAAATCAACATACGTGAATTAAATGTAAAAAAGAACGATGCTGAACTCCGACAGAGGCGCTGCAGTCTGTTCGGTGACCAATAGAGGTCGCCAAAGTACTTTATAAAGACAAAAAATAGTCAGCCATACAGACATAATATCAGCTCCTCTGATTATACAGATGGACTTTGTAGTTCTAATTCCATTCTGTAGTTCATCCAATCTTCTACATACTCTTATTAGGGTGGTGTATGATTCTCAGGACTGCAGTGCCGTTCACATGGTGGTGCAGGCGTGTTAGTGTGTAGAGCTTAAACCCTGTATCCACTCACTGTACACACTGTTACACACCTCCACCTCACTGCTCCCCCTTGTGGATGTAGAATCAAAGACAGTATGTCATGGGTGGCTGCACAGGTTGTTCTCCATCCCCTAATCCTCCATCGGTGATCACAGGACCAGCACAACACATTACCATAACACCACCATGTGGGTGTCACTGCGGTACTGACAATCATCCACCACCCGAATAACGCCTGGTTCTGATCATTAGAACACCCCTGAACCAGAACACGAACCTATTGGAGGAACGAGTTGGAGGCCTGCTGAACCCCGCCGAGGTCTCTGAGATGATCAACATCTCGTTTCAGAAAGGTGACCTAAGATTAGAATTATGTGACATCACTCCAACATTTAACGCATTTAAATTAATTAAAAAAAGACCTTCTGGCAAAAACAATTACACCAGCGTCGATGATGATGTCACGTGCAAAGACACACCCCTTTGGACTTTTTCACATTTTGTATCTTGGGAACGTGGAACTGTTGGCGGTCCGTTAGATTTAATGGTGAATTAAAGACGTCAGAGGCCTTTTGAAAAATTAATTAATTCATTCATTATCTTCCGTTTTATCCTCTATTAGGGTCACGGGGGGGGTTCCCCATGCCCATCCAGGGGAGAACGTTTTGGGCGTTGGGCAGATACACCCAGGACAGGGCGCCAATCTATCACTGAGCATACTCACACCCACAGACACGCACACAAACACACTCTATATGGGGCAATTTGGAGAACTCAATTGACTTGATCCATGTTTTTGGACTGTGGAAGGAAACCGGAGAACCCGGAGGAAACCCACACGGACACGAGGAGAACATGGAAACTCCACCCAGATGGGGATTCGAACCGGGAATCCCTAGCGCTGAGAGGAGAACATGCCAACCACTAAGCCACAGTGCCGCCGTGCTTAAAAAAATTAATTAACTAAATATAGAGTCCAATTGATGTGTCATGTGACCTGAGTATGAACGGTCTTGCTCATACGAGTATGTTATATACACCGTGTGGACAAAAGTACCGGGACACCTCCACCTCCCACCCGTCTGAAAAGGCTTTCCACGGGATTCGGAGCGTGAATCTGTGAGGTGTTGGACGAGTGGGCGGAGACACAACGTCGATTCTAGGTTGCTTTGTGTATGCTGGAACAGACGGGCCTTCCCTAAACTGTTCACACATCACAAAGCATACAACATCATGCCTAATGTCCCGACGTGACTACAGGTCACTGACTGGGGGCCTGTCCAAATACTTCTGTCCATATAGTGCACTTGATCCCAGTTAGTGCTCTTTGTAGTGAGCATACAAACTGTGAAAAAGTCAAGGGGGCTTGTTTGTTTTTTTGTTTTTTACACAATGCTGTTTAAAGTCCTAATTCTACAAGATGAAAGAACGAACCCAGGGTTCCGATTGGTTCTGGTGGGTGTCACTTGACCAAGTACTCCTCGCCGTAGCCGCACACGACGCCCACATCTTCCTCGTGCGAGCAGTTGTGTTTGCCGATTCTGGCGTGTCTGCAGTGCAGCAGGTTTTTTTCGGTTCCCTCGCACTCCACGTCGTCGAGCAGCACCCTGAGCTCGCCGCCACCCGCGCCCATCTCACCCGGCTTGGCCACCCGGACCACGCGGGAGAACCCGAGCTGCCGGCAGACCACGGTGGCCGCCTTTCTGTCGAACAGGTCGTCGCACACTGTCCCCCATTCGCCCCGGATTAAGATCTCCACGCGGCCCCGGTCCAAGAGGTCGGCGGGATGGACCAATCGGACCTTCCCACCTCTGGGCCGCCTCGGACCCCCTTTGCCTCTCCTCTGACCGTTCTGTCTGCCCTTGCCCCTCCTGCGAGGCCGCTCGGTCGACGGCGCGAGGGCAACGTCGGGCCGCGTGGTCCGGTAGGCTGGTGTCCAATACACGGGGCTGGGCGTGGTCACGGTGGGGGGCCAGAAGACCGCAGATTTTGTGACGTGGGGCTTTAAGGTGGTCCTGTGAGGTAGGGTGTCTGGTATCCGAGGGCGGGGTCTCTGCGATGGTGCCGCAGTAGCTGGAGGTCGCCTGAAAGTGGTTATGGTTTGGGTTCCCAGAGTGCTGATGTGGACAGGATGGTGGGTGGTGACCCCTGGGGGACGATGCTTCCTGTGAGGGGGGTTTGTTGTGATTGCTCTGAAGGTTGGCTTTGGGGTCGTGATCTGAGGTTTGGATGTACTAGACTTTGGGGTCGACGTGAGGGGCTTGGGCGTCCGTGTGGCTGTGGGAGAATGTTTAGTGGTTCTGGCTGTGGTTGTACTGGGTTTAGTGGTTGCTTTGGTCTTGGGGGCAGCGGTGGTTTTTGGTTTCTTGTCGATCACAAACTCTAGAACCATAAAACAAGCCAACAGGTCAATCATCATCCTAATGCGGAGCCCTGTGAGTTACGACTTCATTGACAATGACGGGTTCTGTATTGGAACGTCAAGCTTATTAACTAGTTAATTTATTACAGTAACTTGGTCAAACAATACATGTACACTGGACAGTAGGGGAAAAATGGTCAATAGCATTCAATTACTATACAGATTGGGCAAAGGGTTTACCAGCCATGAAGCCATAAAGAGGGCATAATGACTAAATTGCCACCATTAGCTGAAGGGAGTCAAGTGTGGGTGTTGAAGTTGAATAGTACACAGCAGGTAAGATGCTGTGTTTGGGTGAAGTAGGGGTAATAGCTAGATTAGAAGGTAAAAGGAGGTGAATATTGATTGAAATAGTGGAAAAGGTTTGAAAGGAAGGACAGAAAACACCATTTTCAAGCATAAAAAAGGATGTATGGGATATTCTTAAGGATATACCCCATAACTTATAGTTTAACATCCTTGCCAGCTCTTAAGAGAGCTGATATGAGTTGATATAGACATGGTGACACTTTTAGAAAGTGTGGTGACTTATGGCTGGAAGCAACAGAAATGTAATGGAGATAGCAGGTAGGGAACGCATGTGAAGGGCAGTTAGGTGATGTGGTGGAAATTCATAGTTTGCCATATAAACAATGGGAAAAGACAGTAACACACCATTATCTTGCAAATACCCAATTAGTATTTAAACATAGTTATGGATGAGTTAATCACAATTACTATGATGACTGCATATAAAAACTTAAAATATAAAAAGCCTTTTCATGTTTTGCACTGTAACTATAACCTCACATGGTGACAAGTTTCGTGACAAAATGATAAACACATTTCAGTTATTGGCCCCTTTGCTAGTATTATTGTATTTGATGCAGTTTTTATGGCAGAACATTTGGTACTTGATAGTCTTCTGTAGTCCTTAATGATATTTAAAATTGCAGAACAATGTGTGGTGATTCCCCTGAGGTCCATGGACTTATCCTCACCTACAGGTGTCAATAAATCACTTATTAATTAAATGCTGTGCTTTATTATTAGCTCTAACTGCCTTCCTTGTCTGTTTCTTTTGAGGTGTGACCGGCTTCCTACAGATCTTCATCCATGGCTCTGCTGACGAATACTGGATGGAACCTAATTGGACTGGCGGTCCTGCAGGACGCCCCCTAATGGACTCACATATAGTTTTCCAGTTGTTAGAGTTTTTCTATTTGTTTAATATCTGTACATACTGTAGCTGTCCTACATTGTTGTTGTTGCCTGGCCGCTCAAGGAGGATGAGTCTCGGTCCTCACAAGGTTTCTTCCTTAAATAACAGCATAACAGGGAGTTTTTTCTTGCCATTGTCGCTTCGGCTTGCTCTTTGGGGCTTTAAAGGCTTTTCATTCTGTAAAGCTGCTTTGTGACAATGTACTGTTGTAAAAAGCGCTATATAAATAAATAACTTGAACTTGTTTACAATCTGATTTAACAGGTGGCTGAATTTAGTGCTTTATGTCATGCTCATTATTTCACCATAAATTTGCATATTCAGAATTATGGAAATTATTTAGAAAAAGCTTCTCTGGGTTCCACTAATTGTTATTTGGTTTGAAGTAATTTGATTGGCTTGATTTCACACATTTTGATCTTAAAGGGCCTTCCCCAAACAGTTCCCACATACATGACCGACCCAAATTGAGTGTGGGATGGCTTACCCTCCTTGGGGTGGAAGTGAATCAGCTTGCCCTTAATCTGGACGGGAGTGGGCTTGATGCTGCACTTGCCCGGAGGCGCCCTCCTGAGAAACAACAACAACAAAAACAGGGTCAACGCCAGCGATGGACAATTTTAAGAGGTTAGAACAACAAAGGAACTGATGCCGTTTGAAGAACCTGGATGGATCCACTATTTTATAGACCACGCCCCCTCTGGAAGCTGCGCTCGGAGTTCCCGTGGCCAGGAAGTAGAGTTCACCTGGACGGGAGACAGTCACGTTGATATGGGTTCAGATGTTCAAGGCCAAACTTTATGGACAAACGTATCGGGACACGCCTTTTTTTACGGGAAATGAATATCTGTGCCCAACCTGATGGAAACAGTATAGGGAGGGTCACCTGTTGGGACAACAGGCATCGACAACTGTCCCTACAAACGACCTTCAGCATGACGGACTCCAAAGCCTTTCCAGATGACCGAGCACCAACTTAGAATGTGAAGTGACAATGACTTCCACATCTTCTTCCAGTGGTTTCCACTAGAGGGTACCAGAGTGGATCATTAGTCTCCATCCCACCCAGTCCTAATTTCCCTCCCTCCCACATGTCCTCCCTCTTTGGCCTTCCTCTCCTCCTTCCTGGTGGCTCCATCCTTGGCATCTACTTTCTGAATTAACCCTCGTTCCTCAGCCACCTCAATCTCACCCCCTAACGTTCTACCTGTGTCCGTCCCTCATTTCTAATCCTCATCCTGGAGCTGTAATACGTCGGCGTCCCAATACTTCTGTCCATATAGTGTAATTTAGTGTAGACTTGTTCTGAATGGAGCTCGAAGCCCCGCCTCCAGGTTACCTGCCTCATCTTCACCGAATGATATGATGTATTTGTAGTAGCTGTTGATCAGTTTGGGAAAGCGGCAGGTCTTCTCTTTGCCCATGCAGATCTCCGTGTAGTCCCACTTGTCCGTCTGGGGGTCTTCCTTCAGGGACATGAGGCGACTGGGGGTCAGGACATGACGTGAAACATAAAAAACACTAAGAAAACATATAATAATGGGGTGTTAAGCATATTTTTTTCCCCAACTTGCCCCAAAATGGAACCTGCAACACTGGCTGGCTCAATGACAGAGGGGTAATGGGGTAAATGTGCTTTGATGGGGTCACATTGTCCTTAAACATGAGTGGGTACCTCATCGTTACTCTTTACTTTGCATTTTGTTGTTGGGTCGTAATTTACCAAATATGGCTTTACCCGCTGGAATTTGCATATTCTCCCCTTGTCGGCATGGGTTTCCTCCGGGTTCTCCGGTTTCCTCCCACAGTCCAAAAACATGGATCAAGGTCAATTGAATTCTCCAGATTGCCCCATATAGAGTGTGTGTGTGTGAGTGAATGTGTGTCCAGTGATAGATTGCCCCCTGTCCTGGGTGTATCTGCCCAGCGCCCCAAACGTTCTCCCCTGAATGGGCATGGGGAACCCCCCCAACCCCGCTACCCTAATAGAGGATGGTTGGATTATAGATGACCCATAATGGATGGATGGATGAAACCCCGAAAAGAATCCAATTCGGAGTTTCCATGTTCTCCCCATGTCGGCATGGGTTTTCTCCGGGTTCTCCGCTTTCCTCCCACAGTCCAAAAACATGGATTCAAGGTGAATTGAATTCTCCAAATTGCCCCATATAGAGTGTGTCCATATATAGTGTGTGTGAGTGAGTGTGTGTCCAGTGATAGATTGTCGTCCTGTCCTGGGTGTATCTGCCCGCAAACCTAGTAGAGGATAAAGCGGAAGATAATGGACGGATGGATGGATTTACCCGCTCATAAAGTCCCCGAAGATGTAGAGACCGTTCAGATTAGGCATCTGACATCCTCGATAGACGTAGCCACCGGTGACGGACTTCCCCAGTTTATGCGGGTAGGCGAAAATCGGCAAAATGTCATCTGAGGGCAAAAAGAAAACGAAGCCATGAGAATAAATCTGTCCACAGTTTAAATCCAACACCAAAGTGAAAGTCAAAAGCCCCGCCCACCATCACAGTGACTACAATCGCTGCCCGCATGGCCGCAGCGTTTGGAACGTTTCCTTACCCAGTGAGGAGTTGGAGCACAGTTTATTGTCGTAACAGGAGAACCCTTCTTTGGCCCTCCAGCCGTAGTTGCCTCCTTTCTCAATGATGTCCACCTCCTCGTACTTGTTCTGACCCACATCGCCACAGAACACACGACCCCGTCCTCGCCCCGTGACTGGGTCCCCCCTGTCAATGGAGCAGCGCCACATGTTCCTGACTCCGTAGGCGTAGACCTCCGGCTTTGCGCCGTGCTCATGGATAAAGGGGTTATCCGAGGGGATGCTGTAGGGGGCACCATCGTCGTTGTTGTCCACATCGATCCGCAGAACTTTGCCTAAAAGAGCGGATCTGCAAAACACAACCCGGTTCATTTGGGTACTCCAAGAACCTTTAAAACGCCAACTCGTTCTTAGGACATACAGTGGAATCTCCATTTTCATTCAACAGAGATCCTAAATCGATGAATCCTGAGGCATTTATTTTTATTTAAATCAATGTGAATCCAAAAAATTTGTTCTATAGACTCCAAAATACATAAAGAACACATTCTATAAAGAAAAAATGTCGTGTTTAATACAAGAATGTAGAAAAACAAAGATATTATAAAAAAATATATAAAAGACGAATGTGGGGCGGCACGGTGGCTTAGTGGTTGGCATGTTCTCCTCTCAGCGCTAGGGATTCCCGGTTCAAATCTCAATCCCAATAATGATCCACTATGGTGCCCTCTAGTGGAAACCACTGGAAGAAGACGTGGAAGTCAAGGTAAGGTTACAGAAGCTTTTATGACATCATATTCTAAGTTGGGGTGGCACGGTGGCTTAGTGGTTTGGCATGTTCTCCTCTCAGTGCTAGGGATTCCAGGTTCAAATCCCAATCAGGGTGGAGTTTCCATGTTCTCCCCGTGTCCGTGTGGGTTTTTTCCGGGTTCTCCGGTTTCCTCCCACAGTACAAAAACATGGATCATGGTCGATTGAGTTCTCCAAATTGCCCCATATAGAGTGTGTGTGTGTGAGTGAGTGTGTGTCCAGTGATAGATTGGCGCCCTATCCTGGGTGTATCTGCCCAGTGCCTGAAACATTCTCCCCTGGATGAGCATGGGGAACCCCCCGTGACCCTGGTAATGGATGGATGGACCTCCTTCAACTCGAGCGTGTTTCTGCTCTTTATCTTTGATGGGTTGCTGGATTGGAAAACATTTTGTAGTTTGTTAACGTTACGTTTGTTTACTTAGTACATAAAACCCAAACAGGGCCAATGCGATTTGTGTAGGTCATGTGACCACGCAATTAAATCCGGCGAAAAACATAATTTCCGAGGATAAAACCGACGAACCCCGAACCCGGTGATGTCCGAAGTCAACGAGAACAGAGGTTCCGCTCTTTTTAAACGACACAGTGTGCGTTTCAAACCTTTAAATCCAAAGTAAAACCTGAACAACTTGGTATTGATGGTAACTAAAGTAATTCGTTTTCCAGGGCAGAACGTTCTTTACGCTTAAACAAACCTCACACACAGATTCGGGGGTCTGTAGATCGCTAACCGTTTGCTGTGCGCCACATTGAGAAATTTAACACAAACCCTCCATATCGCAGCGCCGCTGAATCTAAAGCGTCGGCCGTCGAAGTCTCGTTTTGGCACTCGGGTTCTAAAGCCATCAGGTTAGTCGTTGGTAGGGGTGTGTCTGTGTTCCTCTGTGGACTCCCCTGGCACCGCCCGAGGACGTTAATCAGCGCCAACGCTAATATTTTGAAGCGACGTGTCAGTCTGAATGAATGTGCAGTGATGCCTGGGGGGGAGGGGGGCAACCTGTTAACCAGCTGAGGTACCTCATGGTAGGTTTCCCTCCAAAAATACACTGGCTTCCTTGACTGGAATATTCCCATATATTTTTGGATGAGAGGTGGGGGGTGGATGATGGTATGGTGTTGGGAGGACCTGTACAGCTAAAAAGTATTGGGACGCCCACTCAGAAAAAAGCATCCAACCAGGCTCTTTCGACAATATTTTGGAATGTGCCCTCAATGTTGGATGGAATACCGGTAATCGGTAATTAAGAGGCGTGTCCTAATACGTTTGTCCATATAGGCCACGTGTAAATAGTAACGTAATCTTCACACTGACCTGTCGGACATCCTATTCCAAGTTCCCCGCCCCCGTTCTGAAAGGTTTGGGGTTGGAGTGTAAGTGTCAGAAGCTGTAGTTCTGTCCGAAGCATCTGTGAGGTCAGGCACCAAAGGCCTGGCTGATGGTTACAGTTCAGTTAGATTGATTTGAAGGTTGATGAACCACAGAGGGACCAATAGGACCCTTTCCCGAATTATCAACATAATAAAAGTATAAAGTCTTGCCCCACATACTTGTTCTGTGAATTTCCGAATTTGCCGAAGGGATCCCCCGCTCTGCCGCCGTCTCCTATGAAGATATAAAGGTAGCCATCCAGCCCGAACAGCAGCTGTCCCCCGTTGTGATTGGCCGCCGGCTCCACGACTTCCAAGAGGGTCCTGTTATAGCGAGGAGTTACAATTTGTTCACACGCAACCCATTTCCCATGATGCCACTCACCTCTCCGAGGAGTGATCGAGCTGGTTCATGTCAGTGCTGGACAGGAGGAACTCACTGATCCGTATCCTCTCCTGCTTGTTCACCGACACGGAATAATACACGTAGACCTTCTGGACTTCGCTGAACCTCGGGTGGAGGGCAAGGCACAGGAAGCCGCGCTCGTCCCCCGCCCACGGCGACGTCAACACGGCCTTGGTCAGGTTCAGGAAAGGCCTGTCGATCCGCGAGCCGTTCGGGAGGTAGGTCCAGACGTACCCCAGCTGCTCGGCTATGAAGAACCGGTGTGTGCTGTCGTTGGCGTGCACCATGGCCACCGGGTTGCGCAGTCCGTTAGCAACCTCCTGCAGGCACAGCTGGATGCAGCCCTTGGTGTCGGCCTGAACGCTCCCGAGGTTGGCGTTCAGCTCGGTGCTCGAGAGCACGTTAGGATAGCAGTACTCGGGGTCCTTCAGCACCAAGTAGTTGCAGAACTTTTCTTGATCGTCCTCGATGAGGGCTGTGATGTTGTTGTCCGTCAGCAGGCTTAGGGTGTAGCGGCAGTGGTTCCAGTAGCTGGTGCAGTAGCCGTGACACAGGCCGGGGAGCTCGCGCATGGGGGTGTTCGCATCCTCGGCGTCGTATAGATGAGCGGCATATGGGGAACATTCCTATGGGCGACGATCCAAAAGAAAAAAAAAAACAGCAAATGAGTTTACTAACAATAGGCTGCATAGTGAGAACCATTTAGGTCGTCAGAATTCTGGACCGCTTTGGTTCTGTTGCTGACCACATGCATCCCCCTTGACTCCACGATCTACCCCCATCTTCTGAGCAACCATGATAAGTTGAAATTCAAGTAATTTATTTATAGAGATCTTTTTACAATAGTGGGCGGCACGGTGGCTTAGTGGTTTAGCATGTTCTCCTCTCACCGCTAGGGATTCCCGGTTTGAATCCAAATCTGGGTGGAGTTTCCACATTCTCCCCGTGTCCGCATGGGTTTCCTCCGGGTTCTCCGGTTTCCTCCCACAGTCCAAAAACATGGATCAAGGTCACTTGAATTCTCCAAATTGCCCCATATAAAGTATGTGTGTGTGTGTGTGTGTGTGTGTGTGTGTGTGTGTGAGTGAGTGTGTGCCTAGTGATAGACTGGCTTCCTGTCCTGGGTGTATTCCCCCCCTTGTGCTGTGCAATCATACAGTGTCACAAAGCAGCTTTATAGCATTATAAGCCTTAGAACCCCCAAAGAGCGAGCCGAAGCAACAGTGGCAAGAAAAAAACTCCCTGTTGTGGTGTTATTTTAAGGAAGAAACCTTGTGAGGACCGAGGCTCAGTGGGGGACTCATCCTACTTGAGTGGGGCGATAGCATCAACAGTATACAGCCATGTACAGATTGTGTGATGGTCATGTGATACCATGGAAACTCAGAACATAACGAGTTCAAGGTTCTTCATTGGCGTTCCAAACGGATCCAAGTCTGAAACTCGTTTCTTTATGGTTCCACACGTTGCTTGATGGATATAACTGACGAAACTCAGCATATTATAGACACGTTGGCTAGACCAAGCTCTTATTACCTTTCGACTACCACCTTCTGGGCAACCTGAAGCAATACATCATGATACCATGGAAACATCTCAGAACATAATGAGTTCAAGGTTCTTCCTTGGCGTTTCAAACAGATCCAAGTCTGAAACTCGGTTCTTTATGGTTCCACACATTGCTTGACGGATATAACTGACGAAACTCTTGAATCCAGCCTCATCCGCTCACCATCGAGTTTCCCTGACATGTGCAGTTCTGCACGTTCGCATTTGGTTCTGCTGGATATAAATACAGCAGCTTATAGACACGTTGGCTAGACCAAGCTCTTATTACCTTTCAGCCACAACTCCACACCCATCCCTGAAGCGGCCTCGACAACAATGTCTCACATCTGCACCCAGCTAAATGATCCCAAATGACTATAATGGTTCTAAACAATAAAACCGGGGACGTTCCAACGTTCCGAGAGATATCGTACAGTCTCCGTACTGCCATTGCCACTCTGACTGAAGACGGCCACATTTTGAGGGTTTATTTATGGTTCACATAAATGTCTGGTTTACGTTAAACCACACGTGTGGTGCATTATGTAACGGCCCTGTGGGGGGGGGGGGGGGTGCAGGAGCTGCCGAGGGGAACTGTAAATGAACTGGAAGACATTTACAGTTCAGTTCTTACTGCCGAAGCTGTAAAAGTTGGTGTCGGGTCTTAATTTGCACCATTTTTTGGTGGGCTCTGGGTTTGATTATCTGTGTTGGATTCCACGGCGACCTTCAGGAAGCTTTTAGTCAGAATTTCCTCTTCTGTTTTCTTTTACAGCGGCGCAGATGAAGAAACATCTGTAGTGGTTTTATTTTTAAACCCTGGACGTATAGATTGCTTCTGCAACATCTGCAGCTTCTTTCTTCTGGAAAGGCCCTCACTGTCCATCCAAAGGTCGGACACCGATGTTAGAATGAGCGGACAAGAGCTCACGATTTCCAGTTGAGCTCATCCCAAAGGTGCTGGTCCAGGTCTTCCACACCAAATGCACCCAACGATGCCCCTATAGACCTCGCATTCTAGTGTCCAGGTCTTCCACACCCAACGATGCCCCTATAGACCTCACTTTCTAGTGTCCAGGTCTTCCACACCCAACGATGCCCCTATAGACCTCGCTTTCTAGTGTCCAGGTCTTCCACACCAAATCCACCCAACGATGCCCCAATAGACCTCGCTTTCTAGTGTCCAGGTTTTCCACACCAAACGCACCCCATGATGCCCCTATAGACCTCGCTTTCTAATGTCCAGGTCTTCCACACCAAATGCACCCAACGATGCCCCTATAGACCTTGCTTTCTAGTGTCCAAGTATTCCACACCAAACGCACCCCACGATGCCCCTATAGACCTCGCTTTCTAGTGTACAGGTTTTCCTCACCGAATGCACCCAACAATGCCCCTATTGACCTCATTTTAGTGTCCAGGTCTTCCACACCAAACGCACCCAACAATGCCCCTATAGACCTCGCTTTCTAGTGTCCAGCTCTTCCACACCAAACAATGCCCCTATAGACCTTGCTTTCTAGTGTCCAGGTCTTCCACACCCAACAAGGCCCCTATAGACCTTGCTTTATAGTGTCCAGGTCTTCCACACCCAACGCACCCAACAATGCCCCTATAGACCTCGCTTTCTAGGTTCCAGGTCTTCCACACCAAACGCACCCCACGATGCCCCTATAGACCTCGCTTTCTTGTGCACGCTGGACTTAAAATGGGCCTTCCCCAAACTGTTGCCCACATACAGAGTCATGAATTTGTCCCCCTTGCCATTGGTTTATAAACTCAAGCACTGACAGTGTATATTAGACAAATGCCTGCTCGCTAATGAGCTAAAACAGTTTGGGGAAGGTCCTCAATAGGCCCTCCTATTTCAGGTTGCACAAAGCAGGGTCTATAAAGGCGATGGAGATAGGTGGCAGAGCTTGAAGTCCTGACTGCAACCTCACATTTGAGGTAAAATGAACTAGAACTAAGATTATTAAGCCGGTTCCATCTCCCAACATCAGTGCCTGACCTTGCAGATTCTCTTCTGGACAAATAGGGCAAAAACTGTGGGTGCCAACCTAGCATGTGAGGTCATAAAGTTTGTAAGTGTGTTTACAAGGTACAGTAAGAACTTCCTGTCAGCTGATGATGATGATGATGCCGTCTGTAAAACGGTGGATGGAAAGCCGCTGGGTAACGTATCATTATGTCAGACCGACTCTGAGTCACAGCCCATTTGCCTCCGGAGTCTCGGACTACCCGGCTATTTTTAACATTCTCACGATGATGCAGGTTTTCTTTGAAGAACCCGGGACGAGTCTGGTTGCGACGCGTTTGAACCAGCACGCTGATGCGACTCCGCGGGCCATGAGTTCTGACGACGGGAAGCCGGCGGGAAACCACCGGGACAGGATGTCCCGCTGAATGACGCTCTTTGTTGGGACGTTTATCTCGGTTACAGGGAGCCACTTGTGAGGCAGCGGAGACCCGCGGAGAACCACAACATCCTCTTCCTTTTCTTACTTTCTTCCCTCGATTAGTTTTATATAAATCAGAGTACTGGAACTGGAGACGACGGAAGGGACCAAATGGTGTCATAATGGACAGAAGTATGAGGACACCCACATATTATGCTTATAGGAGCTTGATGACATCACAGTCCAAGTTGGTACCACTTTCCACTTTTTTTCTCTCACGGCTTACTTTCTCGGGTTGAGGTCAGACACCGATACTGGACGAGATGACTTCCATTCTGGTTTATTCCAAAAGGCCAAGTCTCAAGTTTGTCCACACTGAGTTAAAAGAGGCATGTCCCAATATATTTGTCTCTATAGCTTAACATGACATTGCTTTTCAGTCCTTTCCCAGGACACCAAACAAGTTGCCAACCTAGAATCACACCTTCAGACCTGGAGGGCTTACCTACCTGATGGAGGAACATCATGGTCTCACAGGGAGAACATGCAAATTCAACACAGATAAGTCTATGGTTTTATATATATAAATGTTAAAGGTATATCTTCTGGACACTGCACCTCCACCGACTCTTTACCGATGCCTGCTTGGTTCCTACCTGGCAGAGAATGCTGCGGATGTACTTGCCGCAAGCCATGAATCCAGAGAGATCGAAGTAGTCCATGATCTGGTAGAACCTGAGGGAAATCTGGTCATCCCGCGAGCGGTCGCAGCACCCAAACTTGGCGTACTCCTTACAGAAGAGCAGCGGCTCCTGGGGCTGGAAGGGAGGTCTGTAGTCGAGGCACTGCGGGTGGGCATCGGCCCACAGGAGGTTCAGCAGGAGGAGAACCGGCGCATGGGGGAACCCGGCTCTCCAGAGTCTGGCCGCAGTCATCTCGGCACGCTACTCTTGGGAAACTTGGGGTACTCTTGGGAAAGTCGGCCTGAATGTCGGCACCGTGGAGCCAAGTGCGGCCGGCCGTCGGGACTCTCGTGGATGCACGCCCACTCGGCTTGGACATGCGCTCCGGCGCAGACGGAACGGACGGGAGCCGCACAAGGCCGTCTCATTCAACGGTCTGAGCTCTGGCCACACGTACACAGAAGCACACATGCGAGCTCCCTCCTCCTCCTCCTCGTTCTGCTGCCGTCTCCACCTCTCAGTCCCTCATCGTTCTCATGCTCCCCTTTCTCAAGTGCAGGAATTCCTCGTCACCGATTCCCCCCCCCCTCCCGTTGGTGGAACCTCTCGCTCGCCGGCCTTTAGTTGGTTCTCACGGAGGGGGCTCCGTGAAATCTGCTGGCTAATCACTCGGTCCGTGGCAGCATTTAGTTTGGACTCGTTTAGAAAGCTCCTTCCTGTTCTAAGACTTTTGCGAGATGAAACTCCACGCTGGGGAACCTCAACCTTATTTACTTAACTGGACCAACTCGAGGATTTCCTTAAATATAACCTCGTATTTAGGTCATTCATTTAGTCCCGAAGCCGAAGGTGTAAACAATCCAGTGTCCAGTGATGCACTGCGTGCTTCCATCCATTATCTTCCGCTCTATCCTCTATTAGGGTTGCGGGTGGTTCCCCATGTCCATCCAGGGAAGAATGTTTCGGGCGCTGGGCAGATACACCCAGGACAGGGGGGGCAATCTATTACTGGGCACACACTCACTCACACACTCTATATGGGGCAATTTGGAGAACTCAATTGACTTGATCCATGTTTTGAAACTGTGGGAGGAAACTGGAGAACCCGGAGGAAACCCACGTGGACACGGGGAGAACATGGAGACTCCACCCAGATGGGGATTCAAATCGGGAATCCCTAGGGCTGAGAGGCGAACGTGCTAACCAATAAGCCACCATGCCGCCCGCCGTGTGCTTCCAACTCTGGGAATAATTTAGGGAATACCCTTTTCTGCACCACCAAGCCACCTATTTCGGTGAACCCCCAGAGTCCTGACCTCAACTCCATGGCAATGGACTACAACGATGCCGGGTCCTCAGACGCGCTCTGCGTAACGATCGGATGTCCACATTATTTCCGAGTCTTCAAATAGACGGCCCGAATTTGCGAGATCGATAATTACAGGGCCGCCCGGTCATGAGTCTCTCTAAAGGACCCACTGAGAAAGGCTGGCGTTCTCGCTCATCTGTATCTCATTCCAACGTCCAATCGGGAGTGTTCGCACGTCCGTCCTCCCTCGCTTTCTTCCTTCGCTTGACACATGCAGCGATTATAAGGATATAAAGGACTAATAAGGATGTATATAGGGTTCTTTGAAGTCGTCGCACACGTGTCTCACGCCTGGGAAGCTGCCAGGAATGTCTTTAAAGACAACAAAATTGAAGACACCCCTGCGTTTCATCTTCTTTCGTTTTTATAACCAGTTTCTATGCAAAAGATGCAGGAACCCAATTTCCAAAAGGGTCACGAGGTGCGTCCCAAGACTTTTGTCCATTATCTAGATGTACTACAAGCGTCCCGCCGTAGTTCCCCCGTGGAATGAAGCGATAGTTCCAGGTCATGTGTGGTACCACAGTTCGGTGACTCATGGGTTCACATGTGCAGATCGTCTGGGAAACGCCGTCCCACGGGTGATTTAATGGCTTCAATACGGGGGCCAGAAGTTTGTTAACTGCTTAGCACAGCACATTTCTCTGCCGTCCGTGTGTTTTGGCTGAAACACAAAGAGGACGATCTGTGGAGCTTTTCTTCCCAGCTTGACGTATCGCTGTCTGGATGCTTTTATTTCATTCCACGTCGTTATCTTTACAATTGGCCGTCCTATTCCACCTCTCCTATTAATGTGGGTTTGGGGTCTGACCCCGAGATGACGCTGATGGAAACGATGTATTCACATTAATCCATAGGGTTAAGTGGAGTGGGCCTTCCCCAAAATGTTCCCAACATACATTCGGGCCAAGTGCCGAATAATTTATGGGATGAGATGAATAAACAGTGGCGTGTAGCAATAACTGTCCATGTTGCGTTCATGTAATGACAGCTATTCGACACTAGAGGGCAGAATTTTACCAAAAAATGAAGAAAGCTGTTAAAGAAAGTTATTGAAATTAAGTTTAAATAAGTTTAAAACAACAAAAACAATAACTGAAAGGAATGACATCATGAATCAAGTGCAGAATTAAAATGTTATCACAACTAAAATCCAACTTAAAGCTGCAGTTCTTACACAGTTACACAAAAGGTAATTAAATACTAATTATTGGAAGGATGGGCGGCACGGTGGCTTAGTGGTTAGCACGTTCTCCTCTCAGCACTAGAGATTCCCGGTTCAAATCCCCATCTGGGTGGAGTTTCCATGTTCTTCCCGTATAGGATACGGATAGAGAACCTACTGTCTCTGAGTTTACATCCACAAGGTGGAGCACTAAGGTGAATGTGTCAAATCTAACATACAATAACAAGACGATTTCAAACTTTGATGGTACGGTTACTGTCTAAGAAATAATCATGATTATAAAACGGGTAGTTCTGCTCCTCAAATCTGATTGGCTGAGCGGTTTGTCCAGCCGTGACATCATTGAAAATAACACATCTCTGAGAGCTTCACATTTGTTTCAATGCGATTAACGACTTTGCTTTCAATAAACAAATTTCTGAATCAAACCTTGTTTTTTTTATAGTGTGTTGGTAATTGTTTTATAAAAGCAATAAGACATGCGAGGTTGTGTATTATTGTAAATAAATCACGTAAAGAGGTGTAACTGTACTCCACTACACGTTGGGTCTAATAACACCTCTTTAAGGGATTTATTCACAATAATGCCACGCCCTCCCAAAAAAGTATCAGAACTCACAGGAGCAATGTTAAATTATACGTTTGTAATAGAAAAACAATCAACCAATACAATTCAACCGAACAATCAAATATTAACACCAAAAATTCTTTATAACACAAATATTAGGGTCACCGTGCCGGGGGCTTAGTGGTTTGCATGTTCTCCTCTCAGAGATTCCAAGTTCTAATCCCAATCTGGGTGGAGTTTCCATGTTCTCCCCGTGTCCATGTGGGTTTCCTCCAGGCTTTTCGGTTTCCTCCCACAATCCAAAAACAAGGATTGAAGGTAAATTGAATTCTCCAAATTGCCCCATACAGTGTGTGTGTGTGTTGCTATGTGAGTGTGTGCCCAGCGATAGATTGGCGCCTCGTCCAGGGTGTATCTGCTCAGTTCTCCCCATGATGGGTAAAGGGACCCCCCCACATTTTTCTAAAGAACGTCGTCATGACGATATCGAGGCGCTCTTACAATTAATTGTGATATTTTTAATCGCAATTAATCGCAATTGCCATTAATCATCCCATCCCTAATTTCTCTATAGATGTCATTTTGATGCTAAAAATCAACTACCAATCAAATAAGATATGAATTATAAAGTGTCAAATAAAGTGCACAACAGTCTATAAAGTGCGTATATAGTGTATCTGAAGCTAATAAAATTTGAAATAATGGTAAAAACAAGGATGTGTATCTAATAAAGATCACTTATGATAATAGAGGGTTTTAAAAAGAAAGTAACCAAATGAAACTGTAATGAGTTTATTATTATTATTATGCTTAGTTTTTTTTTTAAGAACCGAAGCAGCAGCTGGATGTTGTTTTAGCTGAACCCATGCAGTGTGCTTTGGATGACCCTGGTTGTGCGTTTGTGCGTGCCCTCTGGACAAGCAGCATCTGTCACCAATCTACCCCCCCCCCCCCCCACACGGCCGGGGTGGCCGATAAAGACCCACGAGACCGTATGTAATATCCTTATGTCCTATTCGGGTCTTTTCTGTCAAAAACAATCAAAGTTTTTCGGAATCGGGATCAGAGTGTGACCCCGAACCCGACGGAACCTAAAACGCACAAGCGCAGACCACCGCCACGACCACGATGTTGCCGATGGTCGCGATCACCGCCACCCACAGCCAGATGGCATCGCTGGAGACTTTGCCCTCCTCTTCCTCCTCCACGGGTCTGGAGAGGCTGGAGTTGAGGTTGGAGGCTGAGGTCTGGATGGAGGAGTTGTCATTGTGTGGGGAGTCCATGAAGAAAACGGGCAAATTCTGTGAATTAGGATTAATTTTAGGTTAGAAAACCAAGTTTATACCCAAAAACACCAACAAACACATAAAACAGATGGACTACAAACTGTAAAGGTAGAACTACAAAGTCCATCTTTATGGTCAGTGCAGCTGATAATCCTTCAAAAACAACAAATTAAACAAAATTTTTTAATTAATTTAATTAATCCAGAGCATTATTATCTTAGTAAAATAAACAGGTGTTTAATTGTCTGTCTCTCACCTGTTCTGTAATCAGAGAGAACTCCATCACCGACCCTCTGTTCTGCAACTAAAGCTCCGCAGTAGAACCACCAGCTCCATCTGACATCATAACGTTTTAACGATCGTCGGTTCGAGTCCACCAAGCGACGGTTGCTTTCTGAGGTAACTTCGTTTTCTATCGTATAATCCAGCCGGGGTGGCCGACAAAGACCAACACAACCGTATGTAATACCCTTATGTCCTATTTGGGTCTTTTCTGTCAAAAACAATCAAAGTTTTTCGGAATCAGGATCAGAGTGTGACCCCGAACCCGACGGAACCTAAAACGCACAAGCACAGACCACCGCCACGACCACGATGTTGCCGATGGTCGCGATCACCGCCACCCACAGCCAGATGGCATCGCTGGAGACTTTGCCCTCCTCTTCCTCCTCCTGCTCCTCCTCCTCCTCCTCCTGCTCCACAGGTCTGGAGAGGCTGGAGTTGAGGTTGGAGGCTGAGGTCTGGATGGAGGAGTTGTCATTGTGTGGGGAGTCCATGAAGGAAACGGGTAAATTCTGTGAATTAGGATTCATTTTATTCAGTTTATAGCAAAAAACACCAACAAAACATATAAAACAGATGGACTACAAACTGTAAGGGTAGAACTACAAAGTCAATTTTTATGGTCAGTGCAGCTGATAATCCTTAAAAAAACAACAAATTAAACAATGTTTTATTTAATTTAGAGCTGCGGCACGGTGCTCTCTGCTCTAGGGATTCCCGGTTCGAATCCCCATCTGGGTGGAGCTTCCATGTTCTCCCCGTGTCCGCGTGGGTTTCCTCCGGGTTCTCCGGTTTCCTCCCACAGTCCAAAAACATGGATCAAGGTCAATTGAGTTCTCCAAATTGCCCCATATAGAGTGTTTGTGTGAGTGAGTGTGTGCCTAGTGATAGATTGGCGTCCTGTCCTGGGTGTATCTGCCCAGCGCCCGAAATGTTCTCCCCTGGATGGGCATGGGGAACCCCCCCGCCCCCCCGCGACCCTAATATAGGATAAAGCGGAAGATAATAGAACATGCTAAACCACTAAGCCACGTATTATCTTAGTAACAGGTTTGTAAAATAAACAGGTGTTTAATTGTCTGTCTCTCACCTGTTCTGTTATCAGAGAGAACTCCATCACCGTCCCGCTGTTAGAACTGATGTTCTAAAGCCCCAGAGTAGAACCATCTGACGTCACAGCGTTTTAACGTCACATTTAATTTACTTTAATCCAACATAATTTAAACCATCGACACAGCCGACAATCTTGACGTTAGAACGTACCTCAGAACTTCAGCTCTGACGTCGAGCTCCTTCCAGACTCGGTCACAGCTGCGAGGCTGGGAGTCGACACCGGAGTCGATTCACGAGCTCCGTTTCCAAAGCACTTCTCAAGTGAGGGGATGTGATTTAAACTGGAACTTAAAAATAAAAATTCATTTAACTAATTGTTTTATAATTTAAAAAAGCTGTTTCATTAAAAGAGGCAATTGTATATAATTAAACGCCGTGTTTCGCTCTGCTACTTGTATATGATTGAAATCGCATACTAGTACTAGTAATTCAATTAATTATAGTTTTAATGAAAAGCAATGAGCTAGAAATAGTTATAAGTTGAACGTTACGAATAAACAGATGAAATTAGATTACCTTTACCTTTAGCCGATTGAGACTGACTTATTTGATTCGGAGTCAAATCACAGGGAGTCAATTGGGCTGCATGAACAATCGTTGCAAAATTGTCCACAAAGTCATTTTTTAATTTTAATTACAAAGTTATAATTGTTGAAAAAAAAATTAAAACTTCGTGCAGAAGTGCTGTTCTCATCACATTTCAAATCGTGGCTTAGTGGTTTAGCATGTTCTCCTCTCAGCGCTAGGGGTTCTCCGGTGTCCCCCCCACAATCCAAAAAACATGGATCAACTCAATTGAATTCTCCAAATTGCCCCATATAGAGTGTGTGTGTGTGTGAGAGTAAGTGTGTGCCTAGTGATAGATTGCCCCGCTGTCCTGGATGTATCTCCCCAGCGCCTGAAACATTCTCCCCTGGATGGGCAGGGGGAACTCCCCGGCGACCCTAATATAGGATAAAGCGATGGATGGATGGATGGATAATTCCGAATGTGAATCCCAAGACATGAGCATTGATAACATCTCATTCATTTATGGGTGTATTTGGTTTTTAATTAGCTCTGTAAATATAAACCTTTACAAAAGCGTCGACACAATGACACGGCTTATATAATGGAATGAAAGGTTATCCACTTATTTTATCCAAACCTCATATTATATACTTATATTTTATTTAAAACGTCATCCATCTTAAGCTGAATTGAAAAATTCTCTTCTTTATTTGCTTTACTTCGTGCACCTGATTAAGATTTAAAGGAGATCAAGATTTATCTGCTCCATTCCTTTTAAATCTAAGCTGGATATAAGACAAAGCAGACCGACTCCCATTGTGTAGATTGTGGATTTGCCAAATGATGGACATCTGTGTTTCTAAAAACAGCCCTTCATCAGGCACGTGGAGCGACCCGCGTTCCACAGACCTGTTCTCCGCTGCCTCAGAGAAAGTCCTGCACATCTGTCGGGCTAAATGATGCTGAAGGAGTCGCTCAGTGCCCACAGTGTGACTGCATCAACCACACTGTTTATCTCATTGACATTCACATGGTATATAGATGGATTTTGTAGTTCAACAATTACAGATTGTAGTCCAGTTGTTTCCCTTTATATGTTCTTTTATTATCTGGACCTTTACACAGCAGATATTGTGGTTAGTGCTTCCTGTGAGCAATGATGAAGGATTACAGGATGACTAACACTAGTCTACAACTAACTAGACTGCAACACATGAGGTGTCAAGAAAATACATATGAATATTCATTTATTCAGTTATTATCTTCCACTCTACTAGACTCTACTAAACTCACTTACACAACCACACACACAGTATATGGGGAAATTAAGAACATTCAATTTACCTTTAATCCAGGGTTTTAGACTGTGGGAGGAAACTGGAGAAGATTCACATGGATGCTGGGAGAACATGGAATCTTCACCCATCTTTGGGATTGGAACCTGGATCCCCAGTGCTGAAAGACAGAGGAGCTAACTATATATATATATATATATATATATATATATATATATATATATATATATATATATATATATATATATATATAGGATAAATATATATATATATATATATACACACACACATATATATATATATATATATAAAGATATATATTGATATATAAGATAATTGAATATATATATTGAATACACACACACACACACACACACACACACATACATATATATATATATATATATATATATATATACATACATAAACATAACGAAACATAATTTCGTTTTTGTCTCATGTACCACATGCTATATAAATGATCATAAAATTATCTTGGATCTTGAACATACATACGTGTGTATGTATGTATTCATATATGTATGTATGTATGTGTGTACACACACACACACACATATACATATATATATATATATATATATATATATATATATATATATATATATATATATATATATATATATACACACACACACATTGTTATTTCATTTTATACAGCCTCATCCTTCTTTCGCGCTTCATTTTGTGACCAGAAGAGGGAGTCATCACACAAAATGAGAAGGAACGATTTATCTTCCGAACAGCAGAGGGAGTCCGGACAGCATGAACGACATGAGCCATGTTTATTCCCTCATCCAGAGCCTCTTCTCCAGGAATTCCACATCATTCATTTCTGCAGCAGAAGGTGGGAGGGTGCTGTGTCCTCAGAGAGGAAGTTGTGTGAGGCTGGTGGTTTGGTTTAAAGCATATTTTAGGGTTAGAACGTAGACTGTGAGGATAAAATAATCAGGACACTGGTATTAATTAATAAATCGAGGTGTTTCATTCAGTCGTATGGAGGCAGGGGGATGAAATGAAACACAGGGCCATGTTTCGGTCTTTTGTAGGAATAGTTTGGGGACGGTCCCTTTTTTAACTTCAGGCTAGACAAGACTGTGCCCTTTGGGACGAATTGGGATGGCGAGTGCCAGTCAGGTCCTCTCATTTAACATGTGTCGTGATGATTAGTAAATAAACACGCAAAACGGTGTCCCAATACTTTGGTCTATATGATTATTTACATATTAAAGCCACACATTCTCATCAGAGTCATGGAGCATGTTGGGACCTATCCCTGTCCTAATAGGGCAAAAGGTAAGGATACACCCCGGGCCTCACAGAGCAGACACACAGCCTTCTGAGATGTTTTCAGACTGAATAGAAACCAGAGCTCCTAGCAATATGCAAATCTGTCATGGAAATGACCACGTAAAGCCCCGCCCACAAACCCATCAACTCAGTCTCCATCCTAGTTTCATCCATCCATCCATCCATCCATTATCTTCCGCTTTATCCTATATTAGGGTTGGTGGGGGGGGGGGGTTCCCCATACCCATCCAGGGGAGAACGTTTCGGGCACTGGGCAGATACACTCAGGACAGAGGGGGCAATCTATCACTGGACACACACTCACACACACAAACACACTCTATATGGGGCAATTTGGAGAACTCAATTGACTTGAACCATGTTTTC
Source organism: Corydoras sp. C115 (assembly GCA_019802505.1). NCBI lineage: Eukaryota > Metazoa > Chordata > Actinopteri > Siluriformes > Callichthyidae > Corydoras > Corydoras sp. C115. Next base: position 46,133 of record JAFMOC010000279.1, read on the forward strand.
GGACTGTGGGAGGAAACCGGAGAACCCGGAGGAAACCCACGCGGACACGGGGAGAACATGGAACCTCCACCCAGATGGGGATTCGAACCAGGAATCCCTAACGCTGAGAGGAGAACATGCCAAACCACTAAGCCACCGTGCCGCCCCTAGTTCATCCCAAAGGTGGGTAATGCTTTCCCAAACTGTACATGACCAGGCCTCGAACCCTGCGAGTCTAAAGTTCCAGATGCAGCGATGTGGTTCGATCACGTTGGACCTTTTACGCGTCACATGAATGCTTCGTAAAAAACGCGATAAACCGCGCGGTGGGCGTCGTATTAACCGTCTGAGCTCCAGAACCATTTCCCTCTGCTGTGCTCCTGCAGGGGGCATCGTAAGCAGATGGAGAATGACAACCGCGGGCGATAAAGATCCCTCATTATAAGAAATGGCACGTGCTGTAATATGAACACATGCACTTTACAACGTTTAACGTTGGCACTACATGCAAGCGCATGTTGGATGGTTCGGAATGCCATGGGATGAATTGGAATGCCGTGCAGATGTCACATGCTTTCACAGAATGGACCTACTTCAAAAGCATATCTACAGCTTTAGACAAGGTGGAGATGCAGCGTGTGTGGACATAAGTATTAGGACACCCCCCTACACAGTACATTCACCCTCTATTTTACATTCTCCACTCACAAGATTTTGGAGCGTGTCTGTGGGAACAGCAGGAGAACCATCCATTATCATCCGCTTTATCCTCTATTAGGGTCGGGGGGGGGGGGTTCCCCATGCCATCCAGGGGAGAACGTTTCGGGCGCTGGGCAGATAATCGCCAATCGATCACTGGACACACACTCACTCACACAGACACACTGCAATTTGGAGAACTCAATGGACCTTGATCCATGTTTTTGGACTGTGGGAGGAAACAGGAGAACCCGGAGGAAACCCACGCGGACACGGGGAGAACATGCAAACTCCACCCAGATGGGGATTCGAACTGGGAATCCCTAGCGCTGAGGGGAGAACATGCTAAACCACTAAGCCACCGCAGCAGGAGAACATTTTTCAAAACACTGGAGGACCTGGCTCTCCATCGCTGTTCTAATTCATCCCATAGTTGTTGGTAGGGTCATGGTCTTCACCCATCTATATCTTGGGGGTCAGAACTTGGACCAGCGGACATCAGCTGACCAACAATCGTCATTCAAGTTCATCTTAAAGATGTTGGATGGTGAGGTCATCGGGCCTTTTTGAACCAAAGGGCCTTCCATAAACCGGTTCTACACAGTTGGTTTGCACCTATGGCAATGGGCCTGAATGGGAACCCTGACTTCCTGGTGTTTTTATATTTGAAACGGGTCGTGTGTGTCTTAATTCCTGTGTGCGTCCGGCTGAATGGCACCTATGCCCCCATTCTGGAGAACGTCAGGAGTTCGTGGGGCCAAGTTTGTGGCGGGCTGATGTTCCTGACGGCAGGTTGAACGAGTGCAGAGAGTCGACCGGCTCGGTGGGCCGCCGAGTGCGAAGAACACTGTGAATATTTCATCAGCCTCCTCCTTCAGAACTGGATCATGAAAAAAAAAGAGCAAAAAAAAAAAAAAAAAAGATGAGGAAAAAAAATAAAACGGGACGCTGACAGCGTTTAGCCGGCGGTCTGTCGCCGGCGTCGTCTTCCGGAGGCCTTCACCCCGAACGGTTGGACTCGCGTTCCGTCCCGTCACTTGTTCGACTCCATCAATCATCGTCTCGCGCCGACTCGGTCTCGCTTTTGCGTCTCACTCGTCTGACTCGTCTGACTCACATGTCTTCAGCCGGATTGCTTGTGATGCAGGAGAGGTCTCCCTGGAGGCGGTTGCTAGGCAACTGGCTGCTGTTGGATTATGGCTCAAGTTAACGGCAAGGGAAGGCAACCGCCGCTCGCGATGGTGCGTATGTGTGCGATGGAGAAACAGAGGGCAAGAATTATTTAATTTAAAAACAAAACAGAACTCGCCATGAGATCCCTACACACACACACACACTCACAAACACACACACACACACACACACACACACACTACTGTACATTATTACAGCTAATTAAGTGATTTTGTGTCACAAGCCTGAACATCTGCATCTCCCCAACCAATCAACCAATCTGTCTCCAGTTTTAAAATCAGTGTTGAGTTTGTGTGAATGTGTTTTTGTGTGAATGTGCAAATGTTTGTGTGAAGGTGCAAATGTTTGTGTGAATGTTTGTGTGAAGGTGTGTATGTGTTTGTGTGAATGTTTGTGTGAAGGTGTGTATGTGTTTGTGTGAATGTTTGTGTGAATGTGTGAATGTTTTTGTGTGAATGTTTGTGTGAATGTGTGTAAATGTGTTTGTGTGAAGGTGTTTGTGTGAATGTGTGTAAAGGTGTGTTTGTGTGAAGGTGTTTGTGTGAATGTTTGTGTAAAGGTGTGTATGTGTTTGTGTGAATGTTTGTTTGAAGATGTTTGTGTGAATGTGTTTGTGTAAATGTGTGTGAATGTGTTTGTGTAAATGTGTGTGAATGTGTGTGTGAATGTGTGCATGTGTTTGTTTGCTGTGTTCCAGTAAAAGGAACTCAAGACATTTTTAGACCATTATACACTCGTTTATGCACCTTTGTGCCAACAGTTTGGGGAAGGCCCACTCTTCGTCCATAAAGGAATAAAGGAGTTGCCGGGTGAGTTTAGGGTGGTAGAGCTGCACGGAACTCCATCGCAGCCCAACACTTTCGGGATAAACGGGTGTCAATGGACCATCAACCCTCTGATGTGTGGGGGGGTCTTAGGACTCGCGTTCCGACATCGGAGACGAAATGTCATCCTCATTGGGGATGGTGATGGACCTGATGGTGCAAGAAAAGTGTGTGAGGTGTTTCTTCATCACATGCTGTCACATGCTAAATGTATACACGTGGGTACGTGTGTGTGTGGGGGGGGTAGGGGGGGCAGTAATGTGAATAAATTCTGCTGTCAGTCTTTAACTGCCTGCTGTTCTGGGAGCTTCCACATTGAGAGGGAGGAAGGAAAAGAGAGAGAGAGAGAGAGAAGAATGGTGAGCGCAAACGAGCACCAGGAAGGAGGGAGGGCGAAGCAGAACAACCAAGAAAAAGAGAGCAAGACAAGAGCTGAGCGCAGAACCGAGCGAGAGAACCCAGCTTGCCGAGACTCATTATCGGGACCTGTGGGAATTTCAGCGGATGAAGTGCTAACCGGGAGCCGGATCCGTCGGAACTTCCGATCCTAATCACAGCGCACCGAGGACCGAGACATGGACGGCTGCCTGGAGGAAAGTGCCTCAGACAAACCGTCCGTGGACGAGGGACGACCCGCTTTCATCCAGCCGCCGCCACCCGTCTCCGACTGCCCACCCCAAACTCGAACCCTGCCCCGGATCTGATGCCCGGATCTCACCCGCACGGCCCGAAGGTGTGATCTCCCGCTGGGATCCCTCTGAACTTGGACCACAGGGTCAGAACTCCTGTGCCCTCCGAGCAGAACTTCCGCCACAACCCAGCCACGAACCCGATTCCGGGGCTGGACGCTGAACACTGAGGCAGAACAGCGGAGGGTAATACGCTTGGTGCGGCGGGGTCAAAGGACAGAGCAAAGAGTCCAGAGAAGGCACCAGAGAGTCGGAGCTGGCCGGGGCAGGAAGCAGGGCTCAGGGGGCAGGGGTGAAGGAGGGATGGGGCTTGACGGGTGTCTGTGAGGGTGTGAAGAAATGGATGCAGCTCCGGAATAGCAAAGAGAAGAGGGAGTCCGGTTCGTCCCCCTGGTACAATGTATGGTGAGTGGAACATCTGGGGTTCCGGGAAGGATTTAGCTAATTAATTTAATTAAGGTTTTAGGACACAGCCGTGGTATGCCTACAAATCCAGCATTCACTTTTAATGGGAGAACAGTTTGGGGAATGTCCTTTGGGTTGGGTAGGTATGGTGTAGAACACGGGGTCCGATCATCTGAGAACAGATGAACTACAGAGTGTAATGTTGTTTTATTGTTACCCATCTGGGACCAACAACCATGCCACAGTCCAAGTTCAAGTAATTTATTTATACAGCACTTTTGTGTAAAACACTGTTGTGTTTTAATTTTAAGGACGAAACCTTGTGAGGACCTCGGCGGGACTCATCCTCCTTGGGCGGCATCAACAGTGTACAGCCATGTACAGATTGTGTGGTGATCATGTGACCCATATTTAACAATTGGAATTCCATTGAGGGCGTCCTGCAGGTCCACTGTGCCGATTATGCACAAACACTTGGGGGAGCCCCTGTACCACTGTCATTCTGCTACCACGCTATGCGCCAGCAGGGCGGCGACTTACAGCACACTACCCTCGCCCACCCAATAACGATGGCCTTGATGTCACAGTGACACCAACTTTAAAAACAGTATCTCTATCTGTACTGGATACATTGTGCTAAAAGCAGGGCGCTAAAAAACGGAATCCCGTTACCCAGCGAGCAGACGAGATTATTAACATTTTTGTTTTCCTTAAACAAATTTATGAATTAAACCTTTTTTTTTTTATTATAGTGTGTTTGTAAGTGGTTTTCTGGTGGTTTGTAATGAGTATGGAGACCTCCGCAGGGTCCTAAAGAGTAAGGACGTCGAATGTCATGGCAACGGTTGGGTTCGTAAGAATGTACACACATACTTTGGACTTTATGTATACAGGTACAGGTACCAGATTGGCGACTTACTGCACACTAGGGTTTCTCCGTCTCCAAGCTACAGCGGTATACATCAGCACACTACCCTCACCCTCACACTACCCTTGCTACGATGGGCGTGATGTCACAGCGACACCGGCTTTAAAAATAGAATCTGTACTGGATACATCGCACAAACAGCGCGCTAAAAAACGGCACTTACGATACAATATAATGTTTTTATTAGCGCTGATGCGTATATTAAGCATGTGTGGCTCATTTTATTAATTCATTCATTATCTCCCGCTTTATCCTCTATCAGGGTCGTAGTGGGGTTCCCCATGGTGTGTGTGTGTGGGGGGGGGTTCCTCCATGCCCATCCAGGGGAGAATGTTTCGGGCGCTGGGCAGATACACCCAGGACAGGACGCCAATCTATCACTGGGCACACACTCACTCACACACACACTCTATATGGGGCAATTTGGAGAACCCGGAGGAAACCCACACGGACACGGGGAGAACATGGAAGCTCCACCCAGATTGGGATTCAAACCGGGAATCCCTAGCGCTGAGAGGAGAACATGCTAAACCACTAAGCCCACGCTTTTTATTGATGTTTTAAAAGGTTTAAATGTCCAGACGCGTCAGAGAACTCTAGACAATCCGTTAGAATTAGCTTGCTTCTTTATTTAAACGCTATTCAACCTGCTTCCAGCAGAGCGGCGCTGGGTGACATACCGTCCTTTAATGAGGTAACGAAGTCCCAGGAGTCCACCGCACACAGGAATCCCAGCCTTCCCGAGCCGCGGGGTCAATACCTGCCTGTCCGGCATTATTGCAAGAACGTTAACGTTCTCCGGGGGACAGAAGCAGATCAGCGGAAGCCAATACCCTATGTTACCGTCTGACGCCAGGTCCCACCATCGACCCGCGTGTCGCACCGAGTTCTGCTGCGTACAGACACAGCCTGAAGCTCCGTCACCCAGGAAACGGGCCGCGGGCCGGTTTCGGAACCGCAGCGGAACGTCCGGATGAGTCACGGGCGCGCAACGTGGACCGAGGTATCAGTGTGGGGGGACAGTTTGGGGAAGGTCCAGAGGGAGGGGTCAGTTCGGTTTAGAGTCAGCCTCGATGGACACATCCAGAATAACCTTTAACCTCGTTAACCTGCCCTTCATGTTTCTTAATTGGCGGATGATGCTCGTTATTACTCCGCAGGTCGTTATTGCACATAAAACGTGTAGTTTCTGATCCTTAAATCTGATTGGCTGATACATAGAAAATATAGATTAATATAAACAGCGAGACAGGGACGGCGCGGTGGCTTAGTGGTTTAGCATGTTCTCCTCTCAGCGCTGGGGATTCCCGGTTCGAATCCCAATCTGGGTGGAGTTTCCATGTTCTATCCGTGTCCGCGTGGGTTTCCTCCGGGTTCTCCGGTTTCCTCCCACTGTCGAAAAAACATGGATCAAGGTCAATTGGATGCGCCAAATTGCCCCATATAGAGTGTGTTTGTGTGTGTGAGTGTGTGTCCAGTGATAGATTGCCCCCTCTGTCCTGGGTGTATCTGCCCAGCGCCCAAAACGTTCTCCCCTGGATGGGCTTGGGGAACCAACCCACCCCACCGACCGTAGGGGGAGAGGGGTTCCCCATGCCCATCCAGGGAAACTCCCCCCCACGACCCAATAGAGGGTAAAGCAGAAAATATTGGATGGATGGATGGATGGATGGATGGATGGTCGCACCACGTCGCCAAAGTCAGACTGACACCTGGCTCTTTAAGGACCAAGACTCTGATTGGTTCATTGAATGTGACGTCCATTGAGCCGCTTCATGGAGGTTTGTAAAGAGTATGGAGACCTCCGCAGGGTCCTAAAAAGTAAGTACGTCAAATGTCATGGCAACGGTTTGTATAGACCACCTACACACATACTTTCGACTTCATGTATATACTGTTGGTATAAATCATGCCACCTACTGACATGTTTCTGAAGTGTGCTATCAAAAGCCAGGCGACCTCAAGGAACTGCTGGCATGGGGAGAACATGCAAATCGCCCATGCATAACTCCTCCCCATGACATCATCCCTGTGATGCATCCTTATTTGTTGCCATCTCCACACAGAGCCGATGCCACTAAAAATAGTGGCATGTAGCCGTCTGATGGCAGCGCGTCTTCGAGTGGCGCCCCCGTCCTCCCGCCGTATGCCGCCTCGGCGCCGCTTTGTAGCTCAGCCACCCATAGTAATCTCATTACCTCCTTATGCAACCGCCCCAAACTGCTGGCACCGTCGCCACGCTGTCGTGTAATTGGACTTCTCCGTCTCCGCCGCTCACATTTCCGTTTCGCGAGTCTCGTTTTGGCCGCCGCCGCCTCGTTAGAACTCCCCGGGAACATTACGGGGTATTTGAGACGCGGCCGTTAACGAGATCCATCCAGATATCCACTTCAGCTCTGGCTGGAGGACGTGAAAGGACCCTGGCTGCGTCCCAAATCGCCTACTATGGACTAAACAGGCCGAATACACAGTGGGCCTGGAGTAGCTTTAAAAATATTAAGGGGGGGGACTTTTGTCCAAACAAGGTCATGGAATTGGACTTTCTAATTAACGGCGAAAGGCAGATAAGCAGCCAACGAGACAGAACTCCAACTGTCGTCCCGCGGCTGACAGAACCGGGCCACAGGGGGGAGAGTGGGGCGGGGCTTCGGCAGGCCGTGAGGTCCCAGACCGATGGCTTTTACGGGACGTCTGCGAGGTTTGAAGACACGACGAGTGAAGCATCCATCATTACCAATGCAGCCGACTTCCAGAATCCTTACACAATGGACCATAGAGATGGTCTTTGTAGTCCTAGGGTTACAGACTGTAGTCCATCAGTGCTGCACATACACAGCGCCACCACAGGGGGGTTGGATGGTGATGGGGCTCGGACACAGCAGTGGAACACACCACCACCAACCACGTCAGTGTCACTGCAGTACAGAGAACTATCCTCCACCCAAACAGTACTGATCTGATGGACTACAGACCGTCAGTGTAGAACAACTCAGCAGAACGTGGAGAGTACATTCTGGGTGTATCTGCCCAGCGCCCGAAACGTTCTTCCCTGGATGGGCATGGGGAACCCACCCCTCCGCTGTAGGTATACTGTAGGTAAAAAATCACGCCACCTACTGACATGTTTTTGAAGGGTGGTATGAAAAGCCGGGGCGGCACGGTGGCTTAGTGGTTTAGCATGTTCTCCTCTCAGCGCTGGAGATTCCCGATTTGGATCCCAATCTGGGTGGAGTTTCCATGTTCTCCCCATGTCCGCGTGGGTTTCCTCCGGGTTCTCCAGTTTCCCGTGGGGCCGGTCCACGCAGACGGTATCGGGTTGCGACGGTGGAACAGAAATGAGTCCGTCAGCGGGGATGGATGTGAAGAGCCGGTTCTCCGTCACCGCCGTTGGCACGTGCAAACTGAATAAAAGATGAACAGGATCCTGCGCCGGACTTCACGTCCTGTAACTCAGGATAATGAAGACTGGGATTTCTGCCGAATTCAGCCGACTCAGCAGATACACGGCGTGATAATTAGCCAACAAGCTGACGGAACCCTTTTTTTAAGCCCTTGGTTATTACAAGCAATGTTCTTGTAAGGTGGGCGGCATGGTGGCTTAGTGGTTTAGCATGTTCTCCTCTCAGAGCTGGGGATTCCAGGTTCGAATTCCAATCTGGGTGGAGTTTCCATGTCCTCCCCGTGTCTGCGTGGGTTTCCTCCAGGTTCTTCGGTTGCCTCCCACAGTCCAAAAATGTGGTTGAAGGTCAACAGAATTCTCCAAATTGCCCCATATAGAGTGTGTCTGTGTGAGTGAGTGTGTGCCCAGTGATAGATTGCCCCCCTGTCCTGGGTGTATCTGCCCAGAGCTCGGAACGTTCTCCCCTGGATGGGCATGTGGAACCCCGCCGCAACCCTAATAGAGGATAAAGTGGAAGATAATGGATGGATGAATGGATGTTCTTGTAAGGTGGAGCATGTGGACAGGGGGTTGGACTAACACACACTAACACACCACCACCATGTCAGTGGAATGAGCTGTGGAGTTTGGTGTGGAGGGTGGAGTGAAGGGTGGCGTGGAGTGTGTAGTAGGGTGTGGAGTGGAGTGGGGTGGGGTCTGGATTAGAGTGTGGAGGGTGGTGGAGTGGGGTGTGGAGTAGAGGGTGAAGTGGGGTGGGAAGTAGAGGGTGGATTGGGGTGTGAAGTGGAGTTTGGAGTGGGGTGTGAAGTGTAGAATGACGTAAAGGGTGGAATGACGGTTGGAGTGGGATGTAGGGTGGGGTGTGGAGTGGAGGGTGGCGTAGAGGGTGTGGAGTGGAGTGGAATGTGGAGTAGAGGGTGGAGTGGGATGTGGAATGGGGTATGGGGTGAGGTGTGGAGTGGGGTGTGGATTGGATTGTGGAGTGGGGTGTGGAGTAGAGGGTGGAGTGGGATGTAGAATGGGGTATAGGGTGAGGTGTGGAGTGGGGTGGGGTGTGGATTGGACTGTGGAGTGGAATGTAGAGTTGAGTGTGGAGTAGAGGGTGGAGTGGGGTGTCGAGTAGACTGTAGTGAAGGGTGGAGTGAAGTGGAGTGAAGTGGAGTGGGCTGTTGAGTGGGGTGTTGAGTGGTCTGTGGAGTGGGGTGTTGAGTGGGGTGTTGAGTGGGGTGTTGAGTGGGGTGTTGAGTGGGGTGTTGAGTGGTGTGTTGAGTGGGGTGTTGAGTGGGGTGTTGAGTGGTTTATGGAGTGGGGTGTTGAGCAGAAAGTTGGAATGCTGTGTCCAATCCACTCATCCACCACCCAAATAACTCCCACTCTCTGCAGTGTAATTCAGTCTTTAACGGCAGGTGGCGCTAATGCGACTCGTTACGCAGCGTCAGCGTGGAGGAGGCTGTGAGGATGGAGAAGTCACCGCGTGATGCTCATCTATCTGACATCGGTTGTAGGCCACGGGGCATATTCACTGAGTCAGCGCCCCCCACCCCCCACCCTTTAACCCCCCACCCCCCACCCTTTAACCCCCCAACCCCCCACCCTTTACCCCCCCACCATTTACCCCCCACCCCTCCCACCCAGATGCTCCAGCTTCAAACCTCATTTCAGATCCGCTCTCTGACTCTGACACCTGTCCACCTTCCTCCGCCTATCGAGCGCTTCGGGTCATCCACACACACACATGCCTCAACCCCGCCCCCACCCTCCCCCCTGCCCCCGCTCCATTCAGAAGCATGCGGGCTCCTCGTTTCTGATTGGCCCTGGCGTGAAGAGGTAGTTCTCTAATTGGGTCGGAACTAATCACGTTTCACCGTCCAATGGTTCCAACCGACGCAGAGCCAGAGTGACGGGGGTCCCACGGGGGGGGGGGGGGGGGGGGGGTTCCATGTTCTCCAACAACTGCTCCTCCGTCGGGCACGAGAACCGACCCCCCGTGCTAAGGACGCAGACGAAATTGGTTCTCGCATGAGATTCTCTAGCCATCGCGACAGATCTGTCCACATGTCTCACGTTCCTCCTCTCCTTGTCTCCCCGACAGGCCTGGTGCCCCCTGGTGGTGGGGATCAGTGACGCTAAACATGCTCCCCTATGGCCATGCCCACGCGTGCCGCGCCATCGAGGAGGAGCCGGAGAACGACCGCGAGGAGAGGATCCTGGCCATCCTGGGGATCATCGGTACCTTCCTCAACCTGCTGGTGGTCATCTTCGTCTACATCTACACCACCATCTGACGCCGTGGGGCCCGAGATGCCGGCGGGTCGGCGCCCCCGCCGGCACGCGCCGGACAGACGGTCGCCGGACTAGGTCCGCGTCTTGCATCTCGATGTCATGTGACCTGAAATGGAATCTGTGCTCTTGTTATGTTCCTAACGTTCTAGTGGAACCCGGTGGTGACCGCCCACCCGGAAATGCATGCCGTCTCATTCCCCCCAGTATATTATTTACGTCATCATGTCCTCCGTTACGTTAGCGACACCTGGCTGAGAGCCGTCATCCGTTTGGCGGGTCGCGGATTTATGTAAAATATGCAAAACGCGGTAGACACCGGGTCCTGAGAACATTCTCCAAACGCGCCTCGTGATCGGAGAGTCTCCTTTAACGGAAAGGCATCGCTCGGTCTTCCTGGGTCGGTTAACGGTCCGCGGGGGTTAACCCCCTGAATCTCCAGCAGGGGGCGTAGCAGCATGGAACTCGAGGAATAAGGACTGAACCTCGGACGTGGAATAAAGATTTGCCATTTTGCTTGTTATTCCGGGTTTCTTTTAAACGTAGGACTTTAGGACCCGTAGGCGGTCATTCCGTTGTTGGTTGCACGCTATAAACAAACTTTAAACGCACGCCGCTATGGCTGACAACCTGTGGAGGTGCTGTGGAGGTGGGATGGGCATTTAGCCCTTGGCCTGGTTGTTGGCACCTGACAGGTCGATGTAATTAGGTAATTAGGTAATTATATATAATGACTCCTGTTCACGTTCTCTGTATGGAGCGGGACAGTTCTTCCCCAGGTGTATGAATGGATGCATGGAACTTTGTGGGACCAGTTTGGGGAAGGTCCTTTCCGGTCCATGACCCCACCCACACACAAGGAGCCAGGTCCATGGAGACATGGACCCTGTTCACATTCTCTGTATGGAGCGGGACAGCTCCACCCCAGGTGTATGAGATCGAGGCAAATGTATGCATGGAACCTTGTGGGAACAGTTTGCATGTTCTCCTCGTGTCTGTGTGGGTCTCCTCTCCAGGGTCTCCGGTTTCCTCCCACAGTCCAAAAATATGGATTCAAGGTGAATGGACTGGCGGCATGGTGGGCTAGTGGTTTGACATGTTCTCCTCTCAGCGCTAGAGATTCCAAGTCCAAATCCCCATCTGGGTGGAGTTTGCATGTTCTCCCCGTGTCCGTGTGGGTTTCCTCCGGGTTTCCTTCCACAATCCAAAAAACATGGATCAAGGTGAATTGAATTCTCCAAATTGCCCCATATAGAGTGTGTCTGTGTGAGTGAGTGAGTGTGTGCCCAGCGATAGATTGGCGTCCTAGGATAGGGAACCTCCCCCCTCCCCCGACCCTAGTAGAGGATTGAGCAGAGGATATTGAGATGAGACTGAATGAACCACCTGAACCTGACGATGACGATGATGGTGGTGTCCCAGCCTCATAACGGCTTTCCGTCTGTAATTCCCGATAACGAGGGGCGCCGATGCGGGAGTCTTCTACATGAGATCGTTCCTCACCGATTCTAGGTCAGCGTTCCTGGCATATTCCGAGCGTGGGCTGACGCCGGCGCCTGGCTGCCGCCAACGGAACGTCGCCGAGTGAATAATGCCGCCTGAAAGAATGAGAGCAGAACCGAATGCAATCGCTCTCTCGCCTTCGGAAGGTAGGGAGGAAGGCCGGAAACGAGAGAGTACGGAGGGGAGCAGAAGAGCCTGCAGCCAGCGCAACGCCATCTGCTTGCCAACGTGACGCACACACACACACAAACACACACACAACACACACAAACACTTCAACCTGAATTATCTGCACTGATTCCAAACACCAAAGGAGTTTTAAAAAGGTTACAATACATTCCCAAGCCATTCATCCTTCAATGAGCCTATCCCGGCACTTACGGGGAATAAGGTGGGGAAGCACCCCCCCCCCCACCCGTACGCCATTTCATGGCCAAGACCCAGATTCACCCCTAATGTTTTTGCACTGCATGTATTCGGATCACTCATGCAGGTATGGGGAGAACATGCAAACTTCCCTCAGCCCGGTTACACACAGTCCATGCATGCGCAGTCTTTACTGCGCAGCCACCCAAAGCCCCCTCATTATGAAGAGCAGGAAGCTCCCCTCAAGCCAAAACAGAGTTGCTCCACATTTGGTGGCCTATAAAAAGCACACGGAGGAAGAGGGGATGGGGGGGGTGTTTTGATGGGGTGGGGGGGTTTGATGGGGTGGGGGGGTGAAAGTAGACGACAGGGGAATGTGGAACGCAAATAAAAGCAGTCGATCGGAACAGAACGCAACTGTTGCTAGAAAGAACCTGCACGCTGAGAACTGACTACGCAATGTGCTGCAGCTTAATGTTTCCACCAACAGGTGGCGCGAAATACACACAATTTTACTGAACACACCTGGGAAAATCAAAAGATCTAGAGCTACAGATCTAGAGCTCTAGAGCTAAGATAAGAGCTACAGATATTGGGCTTTTAAACCCATATATCATTTATAAAAAATAAATAAATAAATATATATATATATATATATATATATATATATATATATATATATATATATATATATATATATATATATTAATATATAACTACATATCTCCCACTTTATCCTCTAGTAGGGTCACGGTGGGGTTCCCTATGCCCATCCAGGGGAGAACGTTTCGGGCACTGGGCAGATACACCCAGGACAGGGCGTCAATCTATCGCTGGGCACACACTCACACACACACACACGCGCACACACACACACACACACACACACTCTATATGGGTTTCCTCCGGGTTCTCCGGTTTCCTCCCACAGTCCAAAAACATGGATCAAGTCAATTGAATTCTCCAAATTGCCCCATATAGAGTGTGTGTGTGTGTCTGTGTGAGTGAGTGAGTGTGTGAGTTGCCTGTCCTCCCCGTGTCCACGTGGGTTTCCTCCAGGTTCTCCGGTTTCCTCCCACAGTCCAAAAACATGGGTCAAGGTCAATTGAATTCTCTAAATTGCCCGATATAGAGTGTGTGTGTATGATTGAGTGTGTGTCAAGTGATAGATTGGCATCCTGTCCTGGGTGTATCTGCCCAGCGACCCTATTAAAGGATAAAGAGGAAGATTTTGTTTCGAGACAAAAGACAGTTTGGGGAAGGCCGTAATCTGTTTGTGCATAAAGTCTATTAGACATGGTGGGTGGGTTTGCTGTGGAAGAACTTCACCACCCTGAGCTCGACCCCATCTAACACATATGGGATGAACTAGAACTGCGATTGCATTACCTGACGCATTAATAACCGGTGCCCTGTCGGTTCTGCTTTGTTTACGTCACAGTGTTCATTCACTCACCGACGCTGCACCACCCGCAGGGACTCGGTCTGCAGTTCAATTGTTTTAAATGTCACATCCTAAACGCTGGAAAGACCCCTCAACACCCCCAATGAGCTCAAACACAAACAGCGTTTGGTTAACCCTCTTAAATTTCTCGGCGTTCTGAGCAGAATGGCCTTAATGGCGCTTGTCTGCTTCCCTCTAGTGGTCAGAGCGCCAAACTGCTTCGGATACAAAGTTTTATTTTCGGTGATGCAACAAAAAAAATACTTATAATTTTGTCCTATAACTTTTATTTGCAACTTCCATCGCTGCTTAATTTCCAAAAAAAGAGCACGCTGTGTATTTGATGTTACGATTTTGCATGTTCTCCTCGTGTGAATTGTACCATCACACTGCATATTAGTGTGGAAGTGTGTGAATTACAGTTTAAATATAGCTGGGAATATAAATAAACTCAGGGGAGTTTTTTGTCCTCATGATTGTTTAAACAGTTTAGGGAAGGCCCCTGTAATGCACGGTTGGATCAGTTTTGGCCCCAAGTATACAATTGTTTTGGTTTACTGACTGACGGTCGGTAACAGAGGTAACAGTAGCTTCATTAACCAGTTGTTCTATTTTCCATTGGATTTTGGTCCACACGGGGGCGCAAGTGTTGCATTCGTGGCATTGCAGTTGGCATGTTCGGTCTCTGAACTCCACCGTTGCTTCGTTCATCGTGGTCTTTCAGGCCTGTGATTGGATAAGATGGGTCTCTGAGACTCGGACCCGGTTCTGACACTCTATGTCTCTGACACTCGATGTCTCTGAGACTCGGACCCGGTTCCTGCAGGTCAGCTGATCGGATCTATAGAACACAGATTTCTAAAGACGGGTCCAGGATGTTCGATCTGCAGGTTTCTACAGATGTTGGACAATTCCGGATGAGTCCACCTGGTTAAGTCTGAGGGTTAAGGGTTTAAGGTCTCTGAGGACTGGTTCTGATTGGCCCCAGCGGTCTGCTCCACTGGTTCCGGAGTGTGGGGCATTTAAACCTGTCTGTTCTGGTGAACAGGATCTAACGCTGCAGCGTGAGCAACGATGAATCAGAAAGACATGACGGGGCGGCAAAAAAGTGTCATCCGTGAAAGGAAGTTGCCTCAGAGTTACTGAAAAACACACGACAGGCTTCTCAAAAGTATTGGGACAGCTACACGGTACCCTCACAGGCGCTTCTGCGACCCGCACCATGTAGCTGCCGTAGCTACCATGACATCACTCTGTTGTGGGACTCTGGGAGATTTGACCCATTCATACAAGAGAGCATTTGTGAGGTCAGACTCTGGTGGATGGAAGGGACCAGGCTCACAATCTCTGTTCTAATTCATCCCACAGGTGGCTCGAATGCATCCATTCGTACCGATGTAGACCTTCCCCAAACTGTTCCCACCATGTTACTGGCATGCGGATGTGAAACTGTGAACGCCAGATAATGTGGGAAGAGGAGAACCTACCAAAGTACACCCACATGCAACACGTCGTGGCGTCAGCAGCAAGGGGATCCTCTGGATTCCATAACCATGAACAACAGGTGATGTGGGAAGAGGAGAACCTACCAAAGTACACCCACAAGCAACATTTCGTGACAAGGACATAGACGAACGGCTATTGGGAACTGAGCGACAGCTTAAGGGGAAGGGATGGAGGTCATGGCTTCCACCTGGGAGACGTTCCTGCATCGATATTCGTCCCTAACCCCCCAATATTTGGGGTTAAACCCCGGGACGTGGGGACCACTGAATATGTGTGACACGGAGGGAATGTCATCGCTCCTGCTCAGTCTCCGGAGAAAGGAACCAGAAGGGTATGGAGGGGTGTATCAGTGGGCACACCCAAGTAGGGTGGCAGTGTTTGGGACTGTTTGGCATGGCCAAAGGGCATTTGGGGATGGCCGCCTTGTCCGTCTGAAGGAATTCAAGAATGATCTGTGCGCTGAGACGTGAAGGGAATCGAGCGACAGCGGCAGGGGAAGGGATGGAGGTCATAGCTTCCACCTGGGAGACGTTCCTGTGTTGATGTTCGTCCCTAACTGATATTTGGGGTTGAAACCCAGGACGTAGGGACCATTGAACATGTGCGACACGGGACAATGTCACGCTCCTGCTCAGTCTCCGGGGAAAGGAACCAGAAGGGTTTGGAGGGGTGTACCAGTGGGTACGCACAAGTAGGGTCGCAGTGTTTGGGAGTGTTCGGCATGGCCAAAGGGCAGGGGGGAACCGCCACTGTGTCCGTCTGAAGGAATCCAGTAAAGGAGGACTGAGGAAAAGCCACTACACCTCCCGGGTGGATGCCGCCATGTCCCCCGACCCCACCGAAGTCGCTCAGGAGCACGTGATGGTGCGCGGACAGCGGCTCACAGAGGCCGCCGATGGCCATGCCTTCCTGTGTTACGCAAGAAGAGAGGAAGTGAAGCGCTGGCTGATTTACTGTAAGCCTACCATCAAAAAAAGAGGACCTGAAAATAAAAACGAGCCTGTAACCCGAGCAACCGGCCATACGAGAAACGACCGACAACACAGCCTGAGTCCACTCATCGGAACGAACGCAGAACTCTGTGTGTGGTTATGTTACATGAAACAGCCATCCATCATTATCCTCTACATTATCCTCTACTAGGGTCACGGGGTGGGGTTCCCCATGCCCATCCAGGGAAAAACGTTTCGGGCGCTGGGCAGATACACCAAGGACAGGGGGGAAATCTATCACTGGACACACACTCACCCACACACACACACTCTATATGGGGCAATTTGGTACTTTTAACTGACCTTGATCCATGTTTTTGGACTGTGGGAGGAAATCGGAGAACCCGGAGAAACCCACGCGGACACGGGGAGAACATGGAAACTCCACCCAGATTGAGATTCGAACAGGGAATCCCTAGCGATAAAAGGAGAACATGCTAAACCACTAAGCCACCATGCCGCTGTTACATCAAACATCCATCCATTATCTTCCTCTTTATCCTCTACTGGGGTGGTCCATCCAGGGGAGAAAGTTTCGGGTGCTGGGCAGATACACCCAGGACAGGGGGGCAATCTATCACTGGGCACACACTCACTCACACACACACACACACACACACACACACACACACACACACACACACACACACACACACTCTATATGGGGCAATTTGGAGAACTCAATTGACCTTGATCCATGTTTTTGGACTGTGGGAGGAAACTGGAGAACCCGGAGGAAACCCATGTGGACACGGGGAGAACATGCAAACTCCACACAGATTGGGATTTGGAACTGGGAACCCCTTGCGATAAAAGGATAACATGCTAAACCACTAAGCCACCGTGCCGCTGTTACATCAAACATCCATCCATCCATTATCTTCCGCTTTATCCTCTACCAAGGTTGGGGGGGGGGCAGTTCCCCATGCCCATCCAGGGGAAACGTTTCAGGCGCTGGGCAGATACACCCCGGACAGGGGGGCAATCTATCACTGGACATTTACTCACTCACTCACACACACACTCTATATGGGTCAATCTGACGCATTCAATTCACCTTAAATCCATGTTTTTGGATTGTGAGAGGAAACCGGAGAATCCGGAGGAAACCCAGCACGCACACGGGGAGAACATGGAAACTCCACCCAGATGGGTATCCGATGCACTGAGAGGAGAACATGCTAAACCACTAAGCCACACGAAAGAGCTAATTATGGTATGTTCCTCCACGCCTAATAGAATTCAACTTTATTGTCATTGCTCATTATAAACAACGAAATGCAGTTTGCATCCATCCAGAAGTGCTTTTGCAGATATATAAATATATACATTACAAAGTGATAATTTGTTGAGTAGAATATGCAAATATGAATGTACAGACTATAAACAGATTATAAATATGAAATATACAGCTATGAGCATGTACAGACTTTGAGCAGATATAAATAAGAAATATACAAGCTATGAACAGACTATGAGCAGATATAAATATGAAATATACAAGCTGTGAACATGTACAGACCATGAACATACTGTATATATATATATATATATATATATATATGTATATATATATATATATATATGAATATATATGAATATGGTATGTTACTTATTGCATCAGAGGGCCTTCCCTAAACTGTTTCCACAGTCCAAAGTGCCTATCCCGGCTATCAGTGTAAAGGGGGGTGGTAGTGAATATCTAATTGCTGTGAATTTGCCCCCCTGAAGAAAAGGATCTTTTAGATGATGAGAATTTATATTCAGAGCATTCGGGTTCCCGAGCGGCGCGAGAACCCCACCTGCACGTGCACACACACACACACAGAGGGCCAGGTTCCCACAGTATTCACGTGCAGGGGCGCTCTAGGTTCCCCTATCGGCTCCTGTGTCCTCCCCATAAACAAGGCCGTCTTTCAGCCCGTCGTCCAGCTGCACGCGGCGGGACACACTGTCTCACTGTTCCACAGAGCGAGCACCGCGGAAGAGACGCCGGCGAGAACCCGGCAAGGTGGACTCGGAAGACGACTGATGTCCGTTTGTTGTATATATTTTGTCCCAAACATAAAGCACCCTCTCTCTCTCTCTTTGCCGAGATAGGTTCAGAACAGAACCAGGCCTCGTGAGACACTGGGACCAACGGTAGAGAACCTACCAAAGTACACCCACACGTAACATGTCGTGGCGTCGGCAGCGAGGGGATCCTCTGGGTTCAATAACTGTGCACATCAGATGATGTGGGAAGAGGAGAACCTACCAAAGTACACCCACACGCAATGTGTCATGGCAAGGACGTAGACGGACGGATTTTGCCGGAGGGTTCCGCTAACGATCTGTGCGCCGGGACGTGACGGGAACGGAGTGACAGCAGCAGGGGAAGAGAAAAGAACCAGAAGGGTATGGAGGGTAGGGTAAAGAACCTACCAAACTCCAACCTCCACACCAGTGGCCAGTGACTGCAACATGCCACAGCCAAACACCGGGACACCGACGGGTCATGTGACGACCACAGAAGTTGGTTCGTCTGCAAGGTTGGAGTTTGGTAGGTTCTTTACCATATCCTCCATACCCTACTGGTTCCATTCACCGGAGACTGAAGATGCCACAGCAAAACAGCGGGACACTGACAGGTCATGTGACAACCACAGAAGTTGCTTTTGGAGTGTGGGATGAATTGGGATGTCGAAGTGATCATGAGTGTGATGGTTCTTCTTGGGGGAAGACTTGAAGGGTGGGATGAATTGGGATGTCGAAGTAATCATGAGGGCTCGTCCCAAAAGTTCCAGCTCGTGTTTGCACGCCGACCGGTCGTTTTGGACCAGAGAACCCGGAAATGACCTCACCTTAGGGCTCGTCCGAAAAGTTCCGGCTCGTCGCGGGTTCTCTGGTCCAAAACGACCGGTCAGCGTGCGAACATGAGCCAGAACTTTTGAGACGAGCCCTAAATTGAGGTCATCCTGCGGGTTCTTTGGTTTATGACCTCACTTTAAGGCTCGTCCCAAAAGTTCCAGCTCCTCACGGGTTCTTTGGTCCAAACCGACCCGCGTGGGAACACTAAGACGCTGAACTTTTAGGATGAGCCCTAAAGTGAGTTCATTTCGCGGGTTCTTTGGTTTATGACCTCAATTTAGGGCTCGTCCCAAAAGTTCCATCCATACCGAATATTACCCTTCATGTTGCGTGACGCCCCCTAAGGCCCGAATGCCTGTGAGACACATGGAACGACACTACGCAGGCAGGGACAAGCTCTAGGTTGCGGAACGGCAGGTTCGAGCTCATACACCTGTATCCCGAGGGCCCGGAAAAAAAAAGTTGACGGTCGGCGGGTCGGCGGCGTGGCAAAGAGACTCGATCGGCGTGCACGCCTTAGTGTTGTTGTTCCCGTTAATTCACACCGCGCACTCAGCCGCGTTGCACAAGAGCCCTTCAGTCGCCTGCACGCTTTGTTTCTGCCCTCCCTTTTCACACACACACACACACACACACACACACACACACACACACACACACATGACAGTTCCCCTATCTATCAGTCAGTGCCTCGGTTGTTTGTGCGGAGGCTCGTCGCCTCCTGGAGAGACACTTTATTTCAGCCGAAGGTTTTTCTTTTTTTTTTTTTTTTTTTTTTTTTTTTTTCTCGTTCTTGTGGTTTGTTTTTGCTTCGGCTGTTTACTCAATCAGGTGGAGGTGTGGTGAAGAAAGAGAGAGAGAGAGAGAGAGAGAGAGAGAGAACGAGAGAGGTTGTAGCTGCCGGTCTTGTTCACAGCAGGGTGGAGGATCCTCACTGCCGGAACGCTCGCCCTCAGGTCTGCAGCGCAGCCTGAACTGGTGGCCCGCCCGGCTTGATGGGACAGTGAAAGCGGCGCGGGACCCTGCGCCCACGGGTGCCCCTGCGCATCCAGAAGGTTGACGGCGGAGCCCAGGCGGGAGAGAAGGGAGAGGACCGGCCGTGCACCATGATCCGCAAAGACACCAAAAGGTAGTCGCTGCGTCAAAAAAAAAAGGGACCTTCCCTTTCGCTCTCGCTTACTTGGTGCACCTTCATCTTCCAACTTGGGGCTCTAACCAGGTCATGCGTCAGTGCAGAACTCGCTGCTTTGTTTCGTGTTGTTTTTTTTCTCGCAGTGCGGTCCGTTGGGGCTCTGCCTCTGCAGCGCCGTGCAAGCAGGCACCATAATTGTGGTTACCCGGCGAGGCTGTGGCTTCCCTTCGCCTTCTTCTTTAGAACTCGCGACACTTCTTGGTTCCTGCGAGAGAGGCCGGCCCGTCGGCGCTCGCCAGAGTGCAGGTGGGGGGGGTAGAATGTGGACCCGAAAAAGATGCGGTTTGAGGATGCTATAAGTCTAAAGGTCACCCTCCGACTCGTCAGCGGTGCTATCGCTCATCCCGCTCGGGGGATTTCACACCGACTCGCTCAGCAACTTTCGGCTGCCGTCGTCACTCGCGGGTTAGACGGACGGACGGACGGACGGATCGGATGCTCGCACAGGCAGACCGGGACCGGGGCAGGGGACGGGGCCGTGAGCATTCAGGCGGCATGCCGTTTAGGAGCAGGGTCCTGCAGACTTGGGTACTTGGAAATCCTGTAGATTAGGCAGAAACGTTGGGGCTTCGATGACGAGGCTTCGCGACAGCCGTGTGCCGATTCGCTGTATCTCTGCGGTCTTATCTGATTGCTCAGAAGTCGCATCACGCTGCACGGCGGAGATACCATCAGCGCCAGGACGCGCTGCAAAGGCTCCCGCTTGCAAGTTCTAAACAAAAGGTATACGACTGAAAGGCACACTACGTGGACAGATGATTTGGGGAACACCTCATCATCAGGCTTTTCTGGCGCATCCCCAACATTTGTAGACTGGAACACTTTAGGTAGGTTTGCTTTGATGTTCTAATGCACAAGGACCACAGCGGAACTGCTGACCATTGGCCCCGTATGACATCCCAGTCGAAATTAGGTTCCCACTTTAGCACAAAATCATCTGTGAGGTCAGGCACCGATAGCACCCAATCCCCACTATACCAGGCCTTCCCCAAACTGTTTTCAGAAGGTTGGAGCCATACATTGGGAATGTTAGATTGCTGCATGTTATTAATGTAGGTTTTTAATTAAGCAAGACCCTTAACCCTCTTTGCTACCAGGATGCTGATACTGAGCTCGGACCCTGACCATCACGCTTCTGCAAAATGACCAGCTGTCCTGAATGCACCCACCTCTGAGACTGAATTTAAAGGTGTCCTGATACCTTTCAAGGAGACTTTATTGCATCCATTATCTTACGTTTTATCCTGTAATTGGGGGGGGGGTTCCCCATGCCCATCCAGGGGAGAACGTTTGGGGCACTGAGCAGACACCCAGGACAAGGGGGCAATCTATCACTGAACACACACTCACTCACACACACACACTCTATATGGGGCAATTTGGAGAACTCAATTGACCTTGATCCATGTTTTTGGACTGTGGGAGGAAACCGGAGAACCCGGATGAAACCCATATGGACACGGGGAGAACATTATAACAAAAAGCGTTATATAATATAAATCCAAATGTAGAATCAAAATGTAGAGATACAAATATAATATCAACAACAAATTTTAAATAACAATAAAATATAGCGGGGCGGCACGGTGGCTTAGTGGTTTAGCATGTTCTCCTCTTAGTGCTAGGGATCCCCGGTTCAAATCCCAATCTGGGTGGAGTTTCCATGTTCTCCCCGTGTCTGCGTGGGTTTCCTCCGGGTTCTCCGGTTTCCTCCCACAGTCCAAAAACATGGATCAAGGTAAATTGAGTTCTCAAAATTGCCCCATATAGAGTGTGTGTGTGTGTGTGTGTGAGTGAGTGTGTGTCCAGTGATAGATTGCCCCCCTGTCCTGGGTGTATCTGCCCAGCGCCCGAGACTTTCTAACCTGGATGGGTCCCCCTAGTAGAGGATAAAGTGGAGGATGATGGATAGATGGAATAAAATATAGTCGTGATATTCTTGTGATATTCGGAAATGTCTGTTCGGTAATGTTACTGGAGTACGGAGCTGTTTCTCAGTCTTGTTGTTCTGCTCTTACTTTTGTTCGCATTGTGTGAACGTTAATTTGTACCGCGTCGTCTGTTTTGTCCATAAACAAAAAGTTAATTCTTGGAAACTCAGGTTCTCATCTCTGAAACGCGTTTTAAACTGCTTCTCTGTTTGCGGCAACATGTTAGGGAAGGACCTGTGACAGCACACGTCGTCTCAAGGCATGTCGTCATAGGACTACACGACACGGCAACGTAGTCGCAAACGTTCATATGAAAAACAATATTCAACCGCATGTTTAATAATCGCGTTGTTTTAATAGTGAGTGTGGAGGTGTGGAGGTGTGGAAACTGCTGATCTGAGGTCTGTTCAAATTCCTAACGTTATTAATCATCATTAATGCTTTGTTGGAGTTTTGATTATAAACATATTCTACACATCGATGCATCATGAGGCATTAATGCAGATGTCGGGCTTTTTGAAGGTTTGATCAGAAACTGCAAACCCACATGCTGTGAACCTCACGTTTATTTTTAAGAATCTTTACATGAAGTCACAGAGTTCACGCGTTATCTGTTTGATCAGGACAAGAGTGATGCAAATGTGGCATTATTCAGAAGTCGAGTTACCTTCTAAAAAAAGATCTATAAATTTAGATGTATATATTCTGTCCGATTCTCAGACACAGAAATCTACTCATGATGTACGGACCTCACAAAGCCGTAAACAAAATAAGGCCTTCCTAAGACTTTTTCCAAAAAGTTGGATCTACCTACCAACTCATTAAACTAACCTAACCATCAAACTAACCTAATCATTAAACTAACATAACCATCAAACTAACCTAATCATTAAACTAACATAACCATCAAACTAATCTAACCATCAAACTAACCTAATCATTAAACTAACATAACCATCAAACTAATCTAACCATCAAACTAACCTAACCATCAAACTAACCTAATCATTAAACTAACATAACCATCAAACTAATCTAACCATCAAACTAACCAACTCATCAAACTAACCTAACCATTAAACTACCCTAACCATTAAACTACCCTAACCATTAAACTAACCTAACATTCAAACTAACCTAACATTCAAACTAACTTAACCATTAAACTAACCTAATTATCAATCTAACCTAATCATTAAACTAACCTCACCATTAAACTAACCTAACATTCAAACTAACTTAACCATTAAACTAACCTAATTATCAAGTTAACCTAACCATTAAACTAACCTCACCATTATAGTAACCTAACCATCAATCTAACCTAACCTCACCATTAAAGTAACCTAACCATCCAACTAACCCAATAATTAAACTAACCTAACCATTAAACTAACCTCACCATTAAACTAACCTAATAATTAAACTAACCTAAACATTAAACTAACCAAACCATCAAAATAACCTACCCACATACATATTTACTTTACCTACTGACCTGATCCCAACAATCTACTTACCTACCTAACTAACCTACATACCTACTGATTTTACCCACCCAACAATTTACTTTACACATGGATCAACTACCTTATCCTAGCCCTAACCCATCTGTCTAACTAACCTACCTAAATACATAACATTTTACACACCCACCTAACTACCGACATTACCTACCCATCCAACTGCCTTATTCTAATAACCTACCCACCAAAATAACCTACCTATATACATATCTACTTTACCCTCCCACCTAACTACCCCACTGTATCTACCTACATTACCTACGACTTACCGACCTTATCTTACCAACCTACACATCAAAACTAACCTAGACACAAACATACCCATTTTACCTACCCAATAAACTACCTACTTAACCTACCTGTTATACCTACCTACCTTTTTTACCCACCAACCTAACTACCTTATCTTATCTTACCTCATCTACCTACCAGGACCCGACCTACCTACCAGGAGAACCAACTAACTTACCTATTTTACCTTCCCACCTACCTACAGTACATACTTATTTTACTTACCTATGTATATATATAACTTCTTTATCCTACCAAACTACCCACTTTACCCACCTACCTATTTCACAGGCCTAACTTCCTTCCTTTACTACCACCTACCTAGTTACCTACCTACCTACCCCCCTTGTATGCCTCCAACTGAATGGAAACAGTTTGGGGAAGGCCTTTATGATGTTCCAGCATGGTTGTATGGATGTATTGTGGAACTAACAGGATGCCACCTCACCCAACACCTTTGGGACGAATTGGAACTTAGACTTTGGGCAAGATGCTCCTGTTGAAGATGTAAAAGCTCCTATAGGTGTAACGTGCAGGTGCCCTCTGCATTGTGACATAACTGAAATAGATATCATGATGCCAAGGTTCAGTTGGCATCGACGGGAACCTTTCCAAAGTGCAGGGTTCCACTGGGTTCTCTGAAGGAGAACCTCTGAAGGAGGACAGAGTTCACAAGGTTCATGAGTCTCCGGTCTGATTAAAGTGAGAGTGCCGTTGGTCTGACGAGCCGTCATCTGAGTTCTGGTTTCGGTTTTTAGTCATCGATTTGTTGCTTTATGAACAATGACAGGGGCCCCTGTGAAAGTAGGATGTGTGTGTGTGTGTGTGTGTGTGTGTGTGTATGTGTGTGTGAGGGGGGAATTTAGGAGGGGGGTGGGGCTGTACAAACAAGGCCTTCAAACTATTCTGGCATCAATTAATCAATTGGCATCAATTAGCGAGAGAAAGGAGAGGGATTTGCATGGAAGCCGGAGGAGAACACCGGCCTCTGTGTCGGCGGCGGGGTGCGTCGGGGGGGTGGGGGGTGAGGGGGGTCGCGGTGCGCGGGGGGGGGGATTTCCAGAGAAAAAGGAGAAGTTGTTTTCTGAATGACCTGAAAAGAGCAGGAGGTGGCAACGCAGGGGAAGAGAAAGTGAGTGAGAACCAGGAGGTGCCGGGTGAGCGCCTGCACACCGTTCTGTGGTGTCGGAGCCGCGGGGTGGTGGCGCAACGGCGGCGGCAACGGCGGGGCCCAAGCACGACGGCGCCCGGTTCGTCGGAATCCCACATTTGCTTAAACCCGTTTCCATTTCCATGTCCAGCAGGCGCGCGGGTCCAGTGCGCCGAACGCGGTACGGTTTCAGGCGTTCAGGCCCGCGTATGCAAATTAGGGACAGAAATAATGCACAGCCTCATTTGCATAAAGATACGACGTGATGTGACGAGCAGATAAACGAGCCGAGGTGCAGGGTGACGGGCGGGTTCGTGAGGACACACACGCACACACACACACACACACACACACACACACATACCCTCGTCCTAATGCGGTACCATCGCCCCAAATGTGCCTCAAGAACCATGCGTTACGGAGAATGGTGTACGTCCAATAGTTTGGGGAAGGCCCTTTGGGGTTGAAGTCTGGACGAATTCCCGCGCAGCCGAATGAACGCATAGTTCCCGCGCATGTGCATGGTTAACCAGAAAAGGGGTCGGCATTCCGATTCATCACAGCCAATCGGCACTGCTCTGGACATTGCACCGAGGCCACAGAGGACTCGCAGTGTAATGTTTGATCCTCACATTCAGCTGTGTGTGTGTGTGTGTGTGTGTGTGTGTGTGTGTGTGTGTGTGTGTGTGTGTGTGTGATCATGCCCCCTCCCCCCTCCCTCCACTTATCCTCGTCTTTATTCATTTAAATCAGACATCACATTGACATGAGACCGTAGAGCGGACAGATAGCCCATGCCGCGACATCGGTGTGTGAGCGTTGGCGTGGATGAACACACACACACACACACACACACACACACACACACACACACCCTCGTCCTAATGCTGTACCATCAGCCGGAATGTGCCTCAAGGACCATTCATTACGGAGAACGGCATACTTCCAATAGTTTGAGGAAGGCCCTTTGGGATTGAGAACAGAAAGACCGGATGAATTCCCGCAGACAGACTCCCCACGCATGTGCATGGTTAACCAGAAAAGGGGTCGGCATTCCGATTTATCCCAATCATTCGGCACAGCTCTGGACTTTGCACCGAGGCCACTGAGGACTCGGAGTGTAATGTTTGATCCTCACATTCAGGTGTGTGTGTGTGTGTGTTTTGCATATGGCAGTATTATTGGGAATTCTGCGAGACCACGCCCCCTTACCCCCCCTCTCTCCACTCCCCGCTTATCCTCGTCATTATTCATTTAAATCAGACATCACATTGACAGACAGGTGGCCCATGCCGCGACGCCGGTATGTGAGCGCGCACACACACACACACACACACATATATACACACACACACACACACACACATATATGCACACACACACACACACACACACACACACACTCACACACACTCACACACACTCACACACACACAAACACACACACACACACACACACACACACACACACACACACACACACACACACACACACACACACACACACACACGTTTTGACGGCTATGTACTAAAAGGCTAAAGATGAAAGGCTTGTGCGAGTGCAGCAGCGAGTGCAGCAGTGTGGTCAGCCTTCACAGCTCAGCTGACGGCAGTAACAGGAAGCTGGTTCAGCTTTCAGAGAACAGGGGACGCTTACATAAAATGGTCAAACTCCTGTCTCTCTCTCTCAGGGTCTCTCTCTCCCTCACACGCCTCTCTCTCTCTCTTTCGCACGCCTCTCTCTCTCTCTTGCAGGCCTCACACGTTTCTCTCTCAAGTCTCTTCTTAATAAAATTTTATTAAAGCTATTTATTTATATAATATCATATCTCTCTCTCGCTGTTTCTCTCTCTTGGTGTCTCTCTCTCACACGCCTCTCTCTCGCACACCCTCTCTCTCTCTCACACACCTTTCTCTCTCTCGCGAGCGCGCCTCACATGTTTCTCAAGTCTTTCCATGATAAAATTAAATTAAAGCTATTTATTTATATAATATCATCTCTCTCTCTCTCTCTCTCTGTTTCTCTCTCTTGGTGTCTCTCTCTCGCACGCCTCTCTCTCTCTCTCTCTCTCTCTCTCTCTCTCTCACGCACCTCTCTCTCTCTCGAGCTCCTCACACGTTTCTCTCTCAAGTCTCTCCATGATGAAATTCACTAAAAGCTATTTATTTATATAATATCATCTCTCTCTCTCTCTCTCTCTCTCTCAATTTTTCCTCTCTCATAAACTCTCGCGTTCTCAATCTTCTCCCCTCTCGGTCGCTTTCGCTCACTCTCTATTTACTCTACTTTAAATGTCTCTCTCTCTCTTGAAGCTTTATTTATTTATTTTATATTTATTTATTTTTTTACCTCTTTCGCATTCTCCTCTCTCGCTCTTTTCTTATCTTAAACCCTTCTTTCTCTCTCATTTCCTCCCATTCCACTCTCTCACTCTATCTCGCTCTCTTTCTTAAAATCTTCTCTCTCTTTAGCTCTTTTTTCTCTCTTTGTGTCTCTCACAATCTACTCTCGCACTTGCATTCTCAAACTTTCTCCTCTCTCTCTCTTGCTTTCAAAATCTCCAGTCTTTCTTAATCTAACCTTCCTCCTGCATTCTCTATCTCAAACTCTTCTCTCTCTCTCTCAAAATCTCCGCTGTCTTTTCAGCTCTCTCTCAATCTAACCTTTCTCCTGCATTCTCAAACCCTTCTCTCTCTCAATCACTGCTAATCCATTCTCTTTTTCTCTTACACTCTTTTAAAACCCTCCTCTCTCTCTTCTTTCTCTCTTTGTTCCTCTCTCTTTGTCTCTCTCTCTCAATCTAATCTTTCTCTTGCATTCTCAAACCCTTTTCTAATCCACTCTCTCTCTCTTTCTCTCGTTCTCTCACTTAAACTCTCCCCTCTCGCTGTTCTTTGTATCTTTCTCATGCTTTCGCAAAGCGGTGACTCTCGCCATATTTCTTCTAATTCCGTATTCCCTTTTCTCCGTCTCTTACATACACATTTATCTCTCTCTCACCCCCCAAACTCCTCGCTTGCTCTTTTAAATGAGCTCTCGCAAATGGGATTAAATTAGTTTCATTTGATTCTCTCTCTCTCTCTCTCTCTTTTGACGGCATACTTTCGATTCTCCTCGATTAACTTGCTGCTGGACTTTAAATACTTTCACATCCCCCCCCCCCACCCGCAGCCTCTCAGTCCTCTATATTTAGTTGGATTTACATCATGGCCACTTGAGTTGTTCTTGTGAAGCTCTATGTGACCTCAACATCATCTTTAAACAGTTTGTATGCTTTCAGATGGACGTTAATAACAGAATCATTTAGTCTGTATTTCTTTTCATCTGGACTGATGTATAATTAAATTTAATACTCTTACAGAACCTTTACTAGGAACTCTATATTGGTACGAAATAGTTCCTCCCTTCGCTTTCAAATCCTCAAGGTTCTTTCTGATGATTCTACGCTCCGTTCTCTCATCGCTCTGCAGAACCTCCGCTCAGCAGACGTGCCGTTAACCCTACACTTAATACTCCAACCGACCCGCCTGGCACCAACAATCATGCCACCGTCCAAACCCCTCACAACACAGTTTAAATAGCTGATGTAACGTTATGCACTGACTGAAAAAAATCCCCCAAAAATTAAACATGATGAGAGAACATGCAAACTTCAAAAGCCCCAGGGGATGCTGTGATGGTTCCACAGTTCCATGTGGTCCATCTGGTGTGGTCCCCCCCCCCCCGCGACCCTAATATAAGATAAAGCGGAAGATAATGAATGAATGAATGAATGAATGAATGTATGAATGTATAATAATAATAATAATAATAATAATAATAATAATAATAATAATAAAAAAAAAATAATAGAAAAAAATAATTCATTCATTCATTATCTTCCGCTTTATCCTCTATTAGGGTTGCGGTGGGGAACATGGAAAATCCCCATCTGGGTGGAGTTTCCATGTTCTCCCCGTGTCCGTGTGGGTTTCCTCCGGGTTCTCCGGTTTCCTCCCACAATCCAAAAACATGGATCAAGTCAATTGAGTTCTCCAAATTGCCCCATATAGAGTGTGTTTGTGTGAGTGAGTGTGTGCCCAGTGATAGATTGGCGTCCTGTCCTGGGTGTATCTGCCCAGTGCCCGAAACGTTCTCCCCTGGATGGGCATGGGGAACCCCCCCCCCGCGACTCTAATATAGGATAAAGCGGAAGATAATGAATGAATAATAATAATAATAATAATAATAATAATAAATATAATAAAAAATAAAAATAATAACTACAAATGTAAAAAATATAATTTGTAGTAATAATAATAATAGATATATAATAATAATATTATAATAATGTCTATAATAATAGCCCTACAAATCCATCTGGTTGTCTACATAGCTTTGTTAGAAACAGAGTGTAGGTGTTATTAGGGTGGTGGATGACTCTCAGTGCTGCAGTGAGACTGACATGGTGGTGGTGTACCAGCTGTACCAGCACAACACACCCCAACACACGACCAGCATATCAGACAGCAGCACTAAGAACCATCCACCACCTTAATAATACCTACACTCTGTTTCTAACAAAGCTATGTAGACAACCAGATGGAGTACAGTCTGTAAGAATAGAACCACCAAGTTCATCTGTAAGTTCATCGGAACTAAAATAGCCAGTGAGAGTTGAAATGCAGGCGCCGAACCCTAATAAAGTGGCCGGTGAGTGTATTTATGTACATAAGGAGTCTTTAAATAGGCCGAAATGATCAGATCAAAAAGAAGAAGGGTGGCTTTTGTTTGCCACCTCCCTTTTGTTTGTCTCTTTTGAAATGAGGAAGTGAAGTTAAGGAACAGCGGTTGCATCGTGGCGTTTCATTTAAAGCCCGATTACAACGGAGGCCTGAAATCACGGCCCAGTTCACAGGGATTAATCCACGTCTCCAGCCGAGGCCTGGTCTGAGGTTTGTACCTCTTACGGTAAAAGCCCTCGAGACGAGGCAGTTCCAGGAAACGAGGCCGTCAGTGGGCCCGACACGCTCATGCATGGTTTCTAGGTTGGGGTCTGATCTTGCACGTCATTGTTAACACCTTTGTCTGATCTTGCAGCCCGGAGTCTTGAGACGGAAGATATCTCGGATACTTCATGCTTGGTTTTCTGGTGTCCTCTGTGAGGTTGGGGCGACGCGGCGGCGGCGCAAAGCCACGAATTCCTCTCTTTGTCAAAGTAGTTCCACCTTTAAAAGAGGGAAATTCATCAGCCTTGCGATCTTTAATATCATTAATATCACAGTTGTGATATCTCAGCTGCAGATCGGCTAGTACTGAACTGACCCCATACATTGCAGTATCCCAGCTTCCACAATCAGACCTCTTCAACTGATTCAAAACTCTGCAGCCCGACTTATGTTTAACCAGCCCAAGAGAACTCATGTCCTTCCATCACTCATGTCCCTCCATTGGCTCCGTGTAGCTGCTCGCATTCAGTACAAGTCACTGACTCTGGCCTACGGAACCATTTCTGGATCTGTCCCCTCTAACTTTCACTCTATCTTTCCAAAATACACTCCGGCTCATTCACTTCACTCCAGTGACGATCGCTGCCTGGCGATTCCACCTCAGCGAGGAGCTGACTCATTCCGTGGTGTTCACCACTGCAACATGGTAGTACGATCTTCCCAACTCAGTCCGTAAAGCAGAATCACTATGCAGTTTTAAGAAACTACTGATGACGCATCTCTTTAACAAATACCTGTTGTAAAAAAAATAATAAATAAAAAAAGATGGGGGGGGGGTGCGCAGCATCAAATAACAATCAGGTTTGATGATTTTACAGTGTAGTTGATTTTCTGCATAACTTCTGACTTGTAATGTTCTCATTTGTAAGTCGCTTTGGATAAAAGTGTCGGCTAAATGACTAAATGTAAATGTAAATGTACATTAACATCTACATAGTATAACACCCCCTTGCTGTGACCCTCAAACCTAAGAACGTCAACTGACCATAAAAAGACTTCAGATTAGATCTGATCTATCCGTTTATAAAACCTGACATGACACACTGAACTGCTAAACCTCATTATTATTATTAATAATTAAAATAATTGTTGCCGTTCCAGTAAAGGGTTAACGCCGATGTTTCAGACTCTCATCCCTCCAACGCATTAATGACTTCAGTTTGGGGAAAGCCCTTTCGTGGTGATGCATAACTGTCGTCCTGTTAATGAAGCTTCATAACCACAGGACCAGATGAATTCAATGTGAGGAACTTCAGAGATCTGCATGAGCCACTACTCGCTTTATAAAATTAATATGTTAAATCCGTTCATGGATAAAATGGAACCCGTGCACCGAACATGCTAAACGAGGAATTAGTTTATTGATAATTTGTCCGTAAATAAAATGCAGCTACGAGATGACAACGACCATTTCTGCGTGGCAACCTGTGCTATATGTTTAATACGTTCACTGATAAAAAAAGAACCTGTGCTATATGTTTAAAACATCACTTATTTAAACAGAACCTGCACTATTTGTTCAAAATGTCACTTGATAAAATAGAACCTGTGCTGTATGATTAAAACACTAATTAATAAAACAGAACCTGTGCTATATGTTTAAAACATCACTTATTTAAACAGAACCTGCGCTATTTGTTCAAAATGTCACTTGATAAAACAGAACCTGTGTGTATGATTAAAACACCAATTAATAAAACAGAACCTGTGCTATAGGTTTAAAACATTAATTAATAAAACAGAACCTGTGCTATATGTTTAAAACATCTCTTATTTAAACAGAAACTGTGTTATATGTTTAAAACAATAATTAATAAAAAATAACCTGTGCTATATGTTTAAAACACCAATTAATAAAACAGAACCTGTGCTATAGGTTTAAAACATTAATTAATAAAACAGAACCTGTGCTTTATGTTTAAAACATTAATTAATAAAACAGAACGTGTGCTATAGGTTTTTTTGTACAAAGTATTTTTATTGAACATCTTAAGCATTAATACACTGGATGATACACTTTTTTTTTCTCTGTGCTATAGGTTTAAAACATTAATTAATAAAACAGAACCTGTGCTATATGTTTAAAACATTAATTAATAAAACAGAACCTGTGCTATATGTTTAAAACATTAATTAATAAAACAAAACCTGTGCTATATGTTTAAAACATTAATTAATAAAACAGAACCTGTGCTATAAGTTTAAAACATCACTTATTTTAACAGAACCTGTGCTACAGTATATGTTCAAAACATCACATAATAATACAGAACCGTGCTATATGTTTAAAACAGTAATTAATAAAACAGAACCTGCGCTATGTATTAAATATATCCATTTATATAACACAAACTGTGTTAGGTTTTATATATATATCTTAATAAAACAGAACCTGTGCTATATGTTTAAAACGTCATTTATTTAAACAAACTGTGCTATATGTTTAAAACGTCATGTGCTACATGATAACTGTGTCCATTAATAATTTAATTAATATGTGAAAAATGTCCTGACAATTACACTCATATCTAGTTTGAAAGGATCGATAAATAAAATATAATTTGTTGCTGCGTGTTGTGATTAGGCGGGAATTTCCCTCTGACGGATCTCCACGGGTGCCGCACAGGGAAATGCCTTTGAATTGTGACTGCGGTAAACAGTTACGAGGTTGTAGGAAGTGTTTGGGAAAAAAAACGTACGTATAATCCTTTAAACACTTCCTCCAGGATGGTGTTACTACGGTTACGGCCTACAGTCCGTCTGCTCTGTCAGTCCGTCCCACCCTCTCGCTCTATGCTCAGGTGTTATTTAGGTGGTGGATGATGACTGTGATGTCACGGTGCAGACATAGAGCAAACGCATTCAGCCAAGAACGAACGAGTATATTATTTTATTTGCTGTTATTTGCATGACATTGATACTCAGTGACGTTGACTTCATCTTGGGGTGGAGTCATGTTGGAGCAGTGGTTCTCAATTATCTTCTGTTAAGCCCCCCCTAGGAAGAAGAAAACATTTTGCGCCCCCCCCCCCCCCCCCCCCCACACACACACACACACACATGCACACTCACCCCCCCCCCCGTACATGACAAAATTTACACGCCCACTGTAGTATTATTTGTCTATAAATTTGTTATAAGTTCACCTCTTTTATAACAATGTGTCCTTATTAACAATAAAGAAAAAAACAAAAAGAAAGAAATATAGATCAACTTAGAACAAAGAATCATTTGATTAACTTTGTTTTTTAGTTTGTAACAGAAACGAATGAAATCCTTAAACTAGAAACATTTTTGAACCGACTGGGATTTGATACTGAAAAATGAAATGAAATAAAATCAATAAATAATAATAAATTCAAATTCATCAGCAACATTCATTCAGGAGCAGAATATATTAACACTTTAACCTACAAAACAAAAATGAATACAACAATTTGTGCTGTTTTTTTTTTTTTGGTTTTGTTTTTTTGAGGAAGTCAGAAGTAATGTCTCCAACGCGCCCGTTCTGCAGCGCACAGCTTTTCTGAAGTAGCTTTCATAAAGCGGGATGATTGCTGGCTGTACGCGTCACGTTTTCGATTAAAAAACTCAAGCGGTTATCGGCGTGATTGGGGTGTAATGTCTTTAAGTGACACCTTCATTTATTTGGCTTCCTGTTGTCCGCTGCCAACATTTTAAGACACAGAAGACACACCGGTCTTTCTTCGTCTCCACCTTAGTTACAGTGAAGCCAAGCGCTACATACGCTTCGACATTTAGTTTTCGGACGACTTTTTTTGTTGCTCTCATTGTCTTCGTTTCTCTCCACCTTTCTCTCCGCCATCCCTGTTAAATATTTTTTTGTGTTGTCTCTTGAGGGTTTGTTCAGTACACTCAATATTACTTGCTCTGTGATATCTTGTTATGCGCCCCCCCCAGGCACCGCACAGCGCCCCCCCACGGGGGCGCGCCCCACTATTTGCGAAGTACTGGAGTGGAGTCATGTTGGTGTGCTGCAGTGTGGTGCAGGTGATGGGACAACAAACAGTACAGTGCTATGATGAAAACAGTCTGCGAATATCAGACCAAACTGATTCATAAACATCAACACACCTGCCATACTGGTACACACACACACACACACACACACACACTGCGACAGGTTCCTACATGCTGCCAGAATGTCAGGCTGTTATTTTTTCAGTAACTGTTTCGTGTTCGCCCAGTTCATCCAGCTGCCTCACCTGGTGATGCTCAGCTAAGCTGTACAATCAAAAGTATAGACACCCCACAGTCACACTGCAATTTACAAACTCATAGACTTTCATAAGGACTCACAAAATACTTGAGAGATGTATTTGTGGATCCATCCATTATCTTCCACTTGGTTCCCCATGCCCATCCAGGGGAGAACGTCTCGGGAGCTGGTCAGATACACCCAGGACAGGACACCAATCTATCACTGGGCACACACTCACTCACACAGACACACTCTATATGGGGCAATTTGGAGAATTCCATTGACCTTGATCCATGTTTTCGGACTGTGGGAGGAAACCGGAGAACCCCGAGGAAACCCACGCGGACACGGGGAGAACATGGATACCCAGATTGGGATTCGAACCGGGAATCCATAGTGCTGAGAGGAGAACATGCTAAAGCACTAAGCTCCATGCCGCCCGTTATTAACATCCATCCATCCATCCATCATCTTCAACTTTATCCTCTACTAGGGTTGCAGATACACCCAGGACAGGGCGCCAATCTATTGCTGGACACACACTCTCTCTCTCACACACGCACACAAACACACTCTATAGGGGGCAATTTGGAGAACTCAATTGACCTTGATCCATGTTTTTGGACTGTGGCAGGAAACCAGAGAACCCGGAGGAAACCCACGTGGACAGGGTGAGAACATGGAAAAACCTGTAATCCCTAGGCAAACGTGTCGCCCTCTATGGGAACCATATGGATTTAATTCCACCTTCGCTACATTCATCTGCAGAACCCCAAATGCTGTTAGATCTCAGGTCTGTAGCAGAACTGAAGCTTCCCTGAAGCTGGGGTTCCATGTTGATCAGGTGTGTCTCTTAAAGGACCTTGGCCCTCTGCGATCATCTCCAGTGGCTTGTTTGAAGCAAAACACAGAGCTGTTTGCTATCTCGGGACGACTCTATTGCTGCAAAGTCATCCGTATCCGACGCGGAGGACCGAACTCATAATAAGGGTTCTGATTGAAGTGAAAGGCTGGAGTTGGGTAAACAAACAGCAAAGGTGCGCTGACCTGCAGAACTAGAACACGATGCACGTCTTGCAGGTTATCTGATATATCTGATGACTGTGGCTTGATCAGCTGCTCTGCAGAAATGATGATCTGAGATGAAACAGTTCCACACGGTCGTGTAAAACCCGGGCTTTTAGGGGTTTTCTCATGAGTAATACACGACGTAGACAAAAGTGTAAGAACACACATACAGTAGAAGCGTTTGGAATGTCCTTCTAGTTCATCTCAGAAGTGATGGATGGTATTGAGATCAGGGTTCTGTGTGAGTTCTGTAAGTTCTTCAACAATAAACCACTGGGGCATGAACAAAAAATGGCCTTCCCCAAACTATTGCCAAAAATTTTAAAGCATACATTCATCCACACTGTCCAGTTAGGTGCTTGGTTGAAAACATAGGTGTCAGTCCATCCATCCATTATCTTCCCCTACTAGGGTCGGGAGGGGGTGTGCGCATCCAGAAAGTTTCGGGCGCTGGGCAGATACACCCAGGACAGGCGGGGCAATCTATCACTGAACACACACTCACTCAAACACACACACACACTCTGTGGAGATTAAATTTGGAGAATTTAATTGACCTTGATCCAGGTTTTTGGACTTTGGGAAGGAAACCAGAGAACCCAGAGGAAACCCACACGGGGAGAACATGCAAACTCCACCAAGATTGGGATTCGGACCGGGAACATGCTAAACCACTAAGCCTCCGTGCCACCCCCAGTGGGACTAAATAAAACCCTTAAATTCAACTAATTGGAGGTAGGCGCCAATACTTTTGGTCATATAGTGTCCTAACACAGTACGTTTGATTGGATACCTGCTGGTTACATGTTCATTTTAAAAATAAATACAGGTACAAGCGCAAATTGAACCCTTTTCCACTCAAATAGTCCCACAGGGGTCCCTATTTGGACCGCTATTATTATAATTATCCACACCGTCGGTTAAAATTGCTATTAAAACTTGCTGAATCTGCTTGTTTGGGGTGTCGTATTTATATTTTATTTGCATATCTGTGCAGGGTACATCGGCGTGTCCTCCCACTACAGACACACACTGTCCAAAAACATACTAGGAGAGTCCAAAGTGTTTGCCCAGCGATGAACTGCCAAAGGTGTTCCCTGTACGTTTGCCTTGCGAGTGCTGGGATAGGCCTTATTCAGGCCAGTTTGCAGCATTGGACATGTAGCGGTTCATGTCATTGTAGCGTTGTAAGTAGGTTATCAGTGAGTTGTTGCCGTGTTTTGTCTGTGAACCTTTTTATTTGGAAAAGCGAACAAAAGTGCGAACTCAACACCTCTCACCGCGGCAACTACAGAACCAAAGTCAGACGCGGCCCCAGCCGTCTACACGCAATGTGGTCTGAACCTCAACGTTCTGCTCATGATCTGAAAGAACACGCCGCCGCCGCGTCTGCCTTTAAATAACGCTGGCTCACGGCTTTGTTCTCTGCTTCTTTTCGACGTTCTCATATCTGTACAGCAGACTGGTGTCTATGTGGGTTGCCATGGATATCTCGGTCAGAGAGCTGATAATAAGGATGTTAATAAGTGTCTGATACTCCATCCCAGCTCAAAGACCTTCTTATTATTTCATTTGAGAATTGTCTCCTCATCCTTTGGAGAACCTTTTTCATTCATTCGTTATCTTCCGCTTTGTCCTATATTAGGGTCACGGGGGGGTTCCCCATGCCCATCCAGGGGAGAACGTTTCGGGCAGGACAAGGGGGCAATCTATCGCTGGGCACACACTCACTCACACATATACACTCTATATGGGGCAATTTGGAGAACTCAATTGACTTGATCCATGTTTTTGGACTGTGGGAGGAGAACCCAGAAAAAACCCACGCGGACACGGGGAGAACATGGAAACTCCACCCAGATGGGGATTCGAACCGGGAATCCCTAGCGCTGAGAGGAGAACATGTTAAACCACTAAGCCACCGTGCCGCCCACTTTGGAGAACCTTTTATAATTAAATACCTTTGGCAATCTCCAGGCGGCACGGTGGCTTAGTGGTTTAGCATGTTCTCCTCTCAGCGCTAGGGATTCCTGGGTTAAATCCCAATCTGGGTGGAGTTTCCACGTTCTCCTCGTGTCCATGTGGGTTTCCTCCGGGTTCTCCCCTGGAGAACCTCCCCCACGACCCTAGTAGAGGATAAAGTGGAAGATAATGGATGTATGAATGGCCACTCAAGTGGGCTGGGGGGGCTGTGTTACGGTCACAATGGGGTATGAGGTATCTTGCCACCAATCCGACTACTTAGACTCGCTCCATGTTCCACACAAAGACACGTTGTAGTTCTGAAATTACGTCCTGTAGTCCATTTGTGTCTTCACACTTGGAAAGATATGGCTTGTAGCTTGTAAAGATATGGCGGCTGGCTCCACCTGCCCCAGAGGAAGTCCTAACGCTAATAATAAAAGGTCTGTTTCTCAGCAGGAAGTCGCGTCAGGAGGGCGGGAGCGTGATAAAAGCCAGGAGACCGCAGAGACGGATGACCTGTCCGAGTCCGCAGGAAATCAGCCGGGCGCTGCAGAGCCCCAACCTGCCCTCCAACGTCCGAGCCGCCAGCCTGGACGAGCTCATCCAACGCTGCCTGCACTGTTTCGGTCAGTTTTCCGTCACTTTGTGTCACCTACGTTCACGTTATGTCCTCCACTGAGGTCTTTCTGTCTGAATCCACTCTCAGTCTTTCTCACTCACTTCCTTCTCATAAAAGTCCGTCCTCTGAGCATTGTTTACTGTCTGAGTTGTTGAATAGTGTGTGTGTGTGCTATTGAGATCGAATCAATCATATCAGATCAATCATATCGGACCACAAAGCAATAAATCGTCCTGTGTTCATCGTTTTGGCCGCATGGCGTGATGCACAGAGCTTTATAAGAGTGTTATAAATCAATGGAGTCGTGTTTTTCCGCAGATTCGGATGAAAAGTTAATCAGAGGGATGCCGCTGATCAACATGACGCTGATGATGCACAACTGGGTGGTGCCATCCCACCAATTCGCCAATAAACTGCTCGCTCTATATCCTTTACGCCAATTAGTAGCAACTTAACACAATCACCCAAGATGTGGTTCCACAATTTAGAGCATACAGGGAATGGACATGTATTGGGTGTCACTGTCCATTCGCGCTGTCGGTCCTTGAGAGTGCTCAGGCAACTGGGTAAGCGAACAAGCAAAATATTTAAAAATATATATATATTAAAAAAACACCCCTATATCGTGTTAAATTGCTTTGTCCTAAATGCATTCTGCTTGTGAAGTAGGAAATAAATTTAGTAAAAAAAATGGGCAATTTATCCATTGGGGGGGGGGGGGGCGTTCCCCAAGCCCATCCAGGGGAGAACGTTTTGGGTGCTGGGCAGATACACCCAGGACAAGGTGCCAATCTATCATTGGACACACACTCACTCACACAAACACACTCTATATGGGGCAATCTGGAGAATTCAATTGACCTTGATCCATGTTTTTGGACTGTGGGAGGAAACTGGAGAACCTGGAGGAAACCCAAGCGGACACGGGGAGAACATGCAAACTCCACCCAGATTATCTTATGCTTTATCCTCCAATAGGCTGCACGGGGGGTTCCCCATGCCCATCCAGGGGAGAACGTTTGGGGCGCAGGGCAGATACACCCAGGACAGGGGGGCAATCTATCACTGGGCACACATTCACCCACACATACACACACTCTATATGGGGCAATTTGGAGAATTCAATTGTCCTTGATCCATGTTTTTGGACTGTGGGAGGAAACCGGAGACCCCGGAGGAAACCCACGCGTACACGGGAAGAACATGGAAACTCCACCCAGATTATTTTCCGCTTTATCCTCTACTAGGGTCGCGGGGGGGGGGGGGTGTTCCCCTTGCCCATCCAGGGGAGAACGTTTTGGGTGCTGGGTAGATACACCCAGGAAAGGGTGCCAATCTTTCACTGGACACACACTCACTCACACAAACACACTCTATATGGGGCAATCTGTGGGAGGAAACCCACACGGACACGGGGAGAACATGGAAACTCCACCCAGATTGGGATTCCAACTGGGAATCCCCAGCGCTGAGAGGAGAACATGCTAAACCACTAAGCCACCGTGCCAATATTTTTAGCATACTATATATGAGGAGCTGTGTTGTGGTATATCTTCTGGGGGAGGGGTATAGTATAGTTTATATATGGTCCTCGTCTTTTGTGCTCGTCCTTGACTCTGGATTACCTACAACGATTGCGATGTGGAGAAGCTGAGGCCGCAGATTTGCCGGTTCATCAGGTGAGTGTCAGATCCATGGTCAGTGCTGATGGAGGAAACCCAACCTCCACCCGTACAGAATTAACTCGGAACCGGTTTCCTCTTCATCAGACATTGGATTGCTCACTACCCTCTGATGTTCGAGACCGACCCGCTGTTGGAGGAGGTCATGGGCGATCTGTGTGCTCAGGTCCGGGCTGAGAAGGACTCACACTGCCAACTGAATGACACTCCATACATGTGAGTCCCAACATCACCGCATCCACCTCCACAACATCCCAACAGCACTGCATCCACCTCCACAACATCCCAACAGCACTGCATCCACCTCCACAACATCCCAACAGCACTGCATCCATCTCCATAACATCTCAACAGCACCGCATCCACCTCCACAACATCTCAACAGCACCGCATCCACAACATCTCAACATCCCAACAGCACTGCATCCACCTCCACTACATCCCAACAGCACTGCATCCACCTCCACAACATCTCAACATCCCAACAGCACTGCATCAACTTCCACAAAATCTCAACATCCCAACAGCACTGCATCCACCTCCACAACATCCCAACAGCACTGCATCCACCTCCAGAACATCTCAACATCCCAACAGCACCGCATCCACCTCCACAACATCCCAACAGCACTGCATCCACATCCAGATCATCTCAACACCCCAACAGCACCGCATCCACCTCAACAACATCCCAACAGCACTGCATCCACCTCCAGATCATCTCAACAGCACTGCATCCACCTCCAGAACATATCCAGAACATCCCAACAGCACCGCATCCACCTCCACAACATCTCAACATCCCAACAGCACTGCATCCATCTCCAGAACATCCCAACAGCACCGCATCCACCTCCACAACATCCCAACAGCACTGCATCCACCTCCACAACATCCCAACAGCACTGCATCCACCTCCACAACATCCCAACAACCCTGCATCCATCTCCATAACATCTCAACAGCACCGCATCCACCTCCACAACATCTCAACAGCAGTGGATCCTCCTCCACATCATCCCAACAGCACTGCATCCACCTCCACAACATCTCAACAGCACCGCATCCACCTCGACAACATCTCAACATCCCAACAGCACCGCATCCACCTCCACAACATCTCATCAGCACCGCATCCACCTCCACAACCATCCCAACAGCACTGCATCCACCTCCACACCATCCCAACAGCACTGCATCCACCTCCACAACATCCCAACAGCACTGCATCCACCTCCACACCATCCCAACAGCACTGCATCCACCTCCACACCATCCCAACAGCACTGCATCCACCTCCACACCATCCCAACAGCACTGCATCCACCTCCACAACATCTCAACCTGGGGGTTCCCCATGCCCATCCAGGGGAGAACATTTCAGGTGCTGGGAAGATACACCAAGGACAGGGGGGCAATCTATCACTGTACACACACTCACTCACACACACACTCTATATGGGGCAATTTGGAGAACTCAATTGTTCACTCTGACACGGTTAGAACATGGAAACTCCAGCCAGAATGGGATCCGAACCCAGCCCTGAGAAGTAAACGTGCTAACCACTAAGCCACCATGCAAGAAAATCTGCCCGCGTTTAAATATTGAGATATTTTAATTCCTAGTATATATATATATATATATATATTTTTTTTTTTTTTTTTTTTTTTTGCTGATTTGTTTCCTCGTCTTTCTGAATGCAGTAATCCGCCGTCCAACCACCTGCAGACACCTTCATCTCTGGTGAAGAAGAGGAAGGTGTCGTTGATTTTCGATCACATGGAGGCGGACGAGATAGCCGAACACCTCAGCTACCTGGAGTTTAAAAACTTCTGCAGTGTCTCGGTGTGTTTGTAAACCTCAAACACTCTCCACACTAATTACCTCACGACTTCCTCACGCTCACAGCAACCGTTCATTTTAATAATAATGAAATGAATATTTATTTTACAGATTCAACAACATTTTATTATCATTAATATCAAATGTGGTACATGTGACAAAAACGAAATTACGGGTCACGGACCCCGTTTACCCTGTTCTATTAAAGTTAGAACTTAAATTTTAATTTTAAAGCAGAAAATGAGATAAAAATACAGTATAGATATGTAAAATATAATAGATAATACAACTATGAATATAGAATATATAACTACTACTATAAAATATATATATATATATATATATATATATATATATATATACATATTTTTTGTAATATATAAAATATATAAACAAATATAAAATAAAAATAGTATACATTAGAAATCTAAATATAGAATATAAACATTAGAAATTTAAATATAGAATATAAGAATATAATATATAGATATTGACTGACCTTCTGAACGTCCAGGTCGCTAACTGTTGGGTATCTGCTGTTGTAGTTCCTGGATTACCGCAGCTACGTGGTCCGCGGTTCTGTGAGGAATAACCCGGCTCTGGAGCGTTCCGTCATGCTGTGTAACGGCGTCTCACAGTGGGTTCAGCTGATGATCCTGAACAGACACACTCCTCAGCAGAGGTCGGAGGTCTTCACCAAATTCATCCATGTAGCAATGGTAAAGATCTATCCATCCATCCATTATCTTCTGCTTTATTCTCTACTAGGGTGCTAGGGTCGCGGGGGAGAACGTTTCGGGCGCTGGGCAGATACACCCAGGACAGGACGCCAATCTATCACTGGACACACACTCACTCACACACACGCACACTCTATATGGGGCAATTTGGAGAACTCAATTGACTTGATCCATGTTTTTGGACTGTGGGAGGAAACCGGAGAACCCGGAGGAAACCCACGCGGACACGAGGAGGACATGGAAACTCCACCCAGATCGGGATTCGAACCGGGAATCCCTAATGCTGAGAGGTGAGAGGAGAACATGCTAAACCCCTAAGCCACCGTGCCACCCCCCCACTGCAAACTTAAAACCCAACACTGTGGTAAAGTGACTGAGTGTATTCATACCTCACTGCATCATTAGCCTTTTGGCTTTTAAACCTTATGAAGGTGAAGAACCACAGACGTCTGTCTCAGGACCTCCACTGCGCTGACCGGTTTGTAAAACGCTGAGTCAGTGTAATGCAGTAAATAAAGCAACCTGTGCACTCTATCAAGCGGCCATCCGGCAAACTCACACTTATTTCACAAGCAGCAGTGAACGGCAGGTCTGTAATGTGACTGCAGCTCGCACACAATCCAGTGTGACTGCGAGGAAACCCAAAGTCGTAAACATCACACGGCCAACGCGACGGCCGGGATAGGCTGAACGCTGCCAACAAACAGTGAGAGATACTAAAGCCATACCGGCAATCATCTCCCACTTACACTGACGAATCATCTGTATTAATCACAGAATTATTAACTATTAAAATTACACTGCAGTATTAATTAAGTACCTTTATTAATTACACACATCACACATAACATTTCTACACACTTGTACGTATTTGTACTAATCACTCACACACTACACATTTGTAATAATTATACACTTGCATTAATCACACACTCATACACAAACACACACACACACACACACTAATATAATATAGGTTATTTCGGTTATAGTACTAATTATTGTTAATAATTTATTAAATAATTATAAAGGGAATAGTACTAATCCAGTATGCATACTACACACACACTACCCATTTGTACTAATAACACACTAATCTCTCTCTCTCTCTCCTCTCACACACACACACACACACACACACACACACACACACACACACACACACATATATATATAGTATAGGGTTTAAAGGGAATAGTACTAATCCAATATGCATACTATACATACACACTACACATTTGTACTAATAACATACACTAATATCTCTCTCTCTAACACACACACACACACTGATATAGTATAGGGTATATGGGGAATAGTACTAATCCAGTATGCATACTACACACACACACACAACATATTTGTACTAATAACACACACTGATATCTCTCTCTAACACACACACACACACACACACAGACACACACACACAACCTCTCTCTCTCGCACACACACACACACACACACACACACACACACACACACACACACACACACACAATATAGTATAGGGTATACAGGGTATAGTACTAATCCCATATACTATACACACACACACACTAATAACACCCTGGTACTAATCGCATAGCTGTACTTATCACTTTACACTAATCACGCACACACACACACACACACACACACTATATGATATAGGGCATACGGTGTATAGTACCCATATGTGTACTAAACCCACACACTAATTACACATCATCACCCTGTATTAATGACATCACAATAAATATTATGGATTTGAATACACTTTATATTAATGCACATCATTACATATCATCAGTACCCCACCACTACACTCTCCCTTACTAAACCTCTACCCCCCACCTTGTTATTACCCCAAACTTAACCCTCCATTCAACTAAAACACTTTAATTCCACCTTTTCTAAACCCTATTTCATGTTTTCATTGCATGTTTACTCTCTGCCTTGGCCCGTTTCTTTCAGCCTGGGTGTGTAGAACCGGGTCGAGGACCTACTTTCATCCCCAGGCTGACATTTCTGATTGGTTAACTATGACACGCTGACATTTTGAACGACGATGGCGAG
Organism: Corydoras sp. C115; assembly: GCA_019802505.1. Lineage (NCBI taxonomy): Eukaryota > Metazoa > Chordata > Actinopteri > Siluriformes > Callichthyidae > Corydoras > Corydoras sp. C115. The sequence continues at coordinate 90,468 of JAFMOC010000279.1, forward strand.
GGAGCGACTGCTCGACCATGGAATCCTACGTTTTAAACGTGTCGTAACGTTCCGTCTGGTGGAAATGCTAGTGTTATGAGAGCGCCACGGATGCCACGACTCTAAATACACATCACACACAGAAATAACACGCAGGAAACACAACAAGCATACAAAAATTGTGACATCATAATGTGAGTAAGACTATACTAGCTATATCGTTCAGGTATATTGATTCAGGCATTTCCAATTTCCCATTTTAACTTAACCAGCTAGCAGCACATTTTGGACTGTCTTGGGGGGGATTCCCCATGCCCATCCATGACAGAACATTCCGGGTGCTGGGCAGATACACCCAGGACAGGGGGGCAATCTATCACTGGACACACATTCACTCACACACACACTCTATATGGGGCAATTTGGAGAACTCAACTGACCTTGATCCATGTTTTTTGGACTGTGGGAGGAAACCGGAGAACCCGGAGGAAACCCACACGGACCCGGGGAGAACATGGAAACTCCACCCAGATTAGGATCCGAAACGGGAATCCCTAGTGCTGAGAGGAGAACGTGCTAAACCACTAAGCCACCTTGCCGTCCCCCCCACCGCACACCAACGGTGTTAAAACCCAACACTGGTGTAAAGTGACTGAGTGTATTCAGTCCTGTCCCCATGACCTCAGAGTCAGTGTAACAGAGTTAGTCTGTACTTCAGGAAATGATGTCACCAACAAGAAAGCAGGATAATATGTATTATGATATATATAATACCCCCCCGGCAGGCCCCCGAACCGACGGACGCGAGCAAGAACATAGGAAGCGGAGGGGTATGGGGGCTTTCTTCGGGTGGGTAATTAAATCAGTCCGTCATCACGAACCGTTTGAGGAATAAATCTTACATAAACTTCCTGCGCATTTCACAATCCGACTCACAGGAAGCGGTGTGCAAACGCCGTGCCGAAGCCGCTGCAGGCCGCGGGGCGCGAACACGGAGCCGACTTGCACAATCCACCCTTACGACAACATGCCTGTTATTACACTACGAACGTAGGAACGTAGGAATGTAGGAAGGTAGGAACGTGGGTGCTCACCTGAGCAACACCTGCTGTAGACCTCTCAAGTCATGACATCATAATGGAATCAGCACCATGCCCATATATGGCGCTGTGGGTCCATGCAGGATTTGGAAGTCATTTCTATAAAGGATTGTTTTTTTTTTTGCTAAAAATCATGTTCTATGGTGAATAATTATGTTAAGCCTTGTGGCCGAACCTCTGCCCTTTTTAGTGTGGTTTAACGACAATTATCTGACTTATTATTTGAGTTATTATTTTTAATTTAATAGTTATTATATTATTTTTCTCTCCCGCAATTATCAACATGGTTTTCGCAGAACGAGGCCGACTCATTGCTGAGATGAGGGCTTGTGTACAGCCAAGGAATCGCTCGAACCATTCCCAAGATATTCCCATTTTTCCGAGCCAGAATTTCCCATTCACTTTGCATTACGGTTGGTTTGTCCACGCCCGTAACTCGGCCAATTTTTCATTCATCCATCCATTATCTTCTGCTTTATCCTCTACTAGGGTTGGGGGGGGGGGGGAAGGGGGGGTTGGTCCCATGCCCATCCAGGGGAGAACGTTTCAGGCGCTGGGCAGATACACCCAGGATAGGATGCCAATCTATCACTGGGTGCACACTCACTCACAAGGACACACTCTATATGGCAACTTGGATCTAATTTATGATCCATCCATCCATTATCTTCTGCTTTATCCTCTATTAGGGTCGCGGGGGCGGGGGTTGTTCATCATGCCCATGACACTGGACACACACTCACTCAAATCACCTTGATCCATGTTTTTGGACTGTGGGAGGAAACCGGAGAACTCAGAGGAAACCCACGCGGACACGGGGAGAACATGGAAACTCCACCCAGATTGGGATTCGAACCAGGAATCCCCAGCGCTGAGAGGAGAACATGCTAAACCACTAAGCCACCATGCCACCCCTGGCCAAATTTTGAGCCATCATTTAAAATCAACCTCTCTAGTTAAGGTTGGGATTCCTTCTAGAATGTTCCATTTCACAATAAAAGTCTTGCGTGATCAACACTGTTTTACATTAACAATCATATTAATTAATTTTATTAATTTTTTGTCTACACTGTGTGTGTGTGTGTGTGTGTGTGTGTGTGTGTGTGAGCAGAAACTCAGGTCGCTGCAGAACTTTAACACCTTGATGGCGGTCATTGGCGGTTTGTGCCACAGCTCCATCTCCAGACTCAAAGACACGTCCAGTCTTCTGCCCTCTGACATCACCAAGGTATATCCAATAAGACCGGCGTGGTACGACCTTCAATTACAATTAATGACAAGTCAGTTATTCCAGCCAATCAGGGTCGACTCCGCTTAGGTTTACCATAAAGATGGACAATAAATCTGTTTCTCTACATACTCTGTTAGCGTCCTCTGATGAGCAGAACCTCCATAAGGCAGGGATTATTTGGGTGGTGGATGATTATAAGCATGACATGGTGGTGTTGTGATAGTGTTCGTTGTCCAGCCACCTGCATCACATCCTGATCGTGATTGATCTAACGGAGTTTTTGTATGGTGGTGCAAGTGGTGCTCATGTGAACCATTCACTGTGTGTGCAGACGCTGAGCGAGTTCACCGAGTTGCTCTCGTCCTACAGTAACTACACTAACTACCGGCGCGTGTACAGCGAGTGCTCCGGCTTTAAGGTTCCCATTTTGGGCGTGCACCTGAAGGACCTGATCTCCCTGAACGAGGCACTGCCCGACTTCCTGGAGGACGACAAGATCAACCTGAGCAAGCTGCAGCACCTGTACAGCAACATCAGCGAGCTGCTGGCCAACCACAAGTGTAAACCACCGTTCGAGGCCAACAAGGACCTGCTGCACCTGTTAACGGTGTGTAAACAACGCCGAGGTCCAGGCTGAGGGGGGGGGGGGGGGTGACGGGGCGGGTGACAGATGGGGGGTGAAAGGGTCGCTGGAAACGGCTCTCCTTGGAAGTGTTTGTTCCCGTCACGCTGTGAGCAGGGGGTGTTTATATGAACACAAAGTCAGTGCGGCGGTTCCAAAGTAGAACATTCCTACATATGCTCACCTGGCCAGGTGATGGAACCACCCACACCTGTGAGGGCTGCTTCTAATTTGGTGTGGAGTTCTTGTGGTTCTGCCACAATAATGACCACTGGACAAAAATATACATCTGCATGGGCGTAATCGACATTCCCATTCATCCCCAGTTGGTGTCATTGCGGCAGATTTAGGAGTCTCCACGCTCAACGTGTGCGTTGGAGGGTTTGAGATCGGGGACGGGTTATTCAGGTGTTTCATTTATGGTCATGCTACTGTGTTGTGGAACGTTAAATACTTTGCACTTTGTGGTTACATTTTGGGGAAGGCCTTATTCTGGTCAAGGAGTTTTGTTTGAGGGCACTGGTCAACACCTTTGGGAAGAATTAGAATGGTGATTATGAGTCAGGTTCTCTCTTCCAACATCAGTGCTGGACCTCAATGGTCATTTGCTTATAAAGTGGCTTACAAGCATTCCAAGTCAGAACAGGGTTGGGGTCAGAACACACAGCAATGAGGGTTAAGGGCCTTGCTCAAGAACCCATGTTCAGTGGACCTGTGAATTGAACCCACAACCTTCAGATTGGTAGCCCAACACCCAAACCACTGAGCTACCAACCACACCCCAATGCTCCTCTGACTCCCCCAAAAACTAGTAGCAAAACTTAACCAAAAGGTCACTAAGGAGGGAACCAGTTTAGAACCAAATCTTATGAAGGCTCCTATAAGCGGACGTCCTAAAACATTTGTCCACATTGTGATCATCTCAGGCGAGAACCTTCGACCAAATGGGGTCCTTTTTCGAGAACCCTAGTGTAATTCATCCAGCGTGACGCCATGGCGGTTTTACCACCAACACGTTGTGGATGGACGCCACCTCACGTTATCGTCCCCTCACAGCCGGGCTTATCGGGCTTATCTGTTTCTGTCAGCTGTTCCACTGCATCCAACCGGAGACTCCATACTGCTGTTCGGTCAGTAGCTCCGCGGAACCCCACAGAGGAACGTGAAGGGTGGAGATACGGGACTGCAGCGATAAGCTGGTTAGATTTAGGGTTCAGGATTCTGATACTGCTCCTCTGAAGCAGCTGTGTTTTACCTGACTGGAGTCTTTTGGTCACGAGGTCGGGTACCGATGTCTGTGCTCTAAACAAAAAGCCCATAAATACTCAGTTTTAAAGGGTTTGGTGTGGAGGAGCATCACAAACTTCTGACCTGAACCACAGTCATGGCACAGCCTCATACTGATGCGAAGTTTACTGTGTAAAAAGCCTGTAAACCCGCAAAGAGCGAGTAAAAGCGAGAGCGGCAAGACAAAACTCCCTGTTGTGTTATTATTTTAAGGAAGAAACCTTGTGAGGACCGAGGCTCAGTGGGGGACTCACCCTCCTTGGGCAACCAGGCAGCATCAACAGTGTAGGACAGCCATGTAAAGACTGTGTGATGATCATGTGACCCATATTTAACTGGAAAACTATATGTAAGTCCATTGAGGGCGTCCTGCAGGAGCACCAGTCCAATTAATATCCAGGTTCCATCTGCTCTCCTGACCATAAAGATGGACTTTGTAGTTTTATGGTCACATTCTGTAGTCCGTCTTTAGAACCACAGAGTCCATCTTCATGGTCAGTGGAGTATTTTATAAATAAAGCGTTCTGCTTCTCCATGCAGCTCTCACTGGACCTGTACTACACCGAGGATGAGATCTACCAGCTGTCCTACACCAAGGAACCCAAGAATCCCAAAATACAGGTACGTAGGAACGGCCGATATGAACCACAGTAACATAAGCAGGATTTATTCTGCCTGCTGACCCAATTTTTAACAAAAAAAGTGTTGGCACTCGGCACTTGATGGTTAAATCCCTGACCCCATGTGTGAACCGCTGGGTGACGGGGAGTATCCCTAAATGCATTTTGGGTACAGTAAGCAGCAGGTCGGGCTCTGTGCACGCACACTTCAAAGGAAACCACAAGAAAAGAGCTGAGGCGCTCGCAGGCGCCCGATTGCTATCTGTTTCACTTTGAGCCGGAGCGCCGTTGCATAGCTAACGCCCGCCGGCTGCGTTGTACGTGTCAACCTTCAGAACGGCGGTTTTTCCACCAGCTTTCAAGTCGTGGCAGTCCGGGTCAAAACGAAACACTGAAGCCGTTGCGACGTGGCCGCCGCCTCCGTTCTGAACCCTGTGTGTCTCTGTGTGCAGCCTGTGACCCCAGTGAAGCCCCCGGTGGTGGCCGAGTGGGGCTCGGGGGTAGCGCCGCGCCTCGACCCCGACACCATCTCCAAGCACGTCAAACAGATGGTGGATGTGAGTCAGCATTCCTCTCCAGAGTCAGTACCTTTGGTTTACTGTGGCCTGCCGGGCGGCTGACGTGGCCCTCTGTTTCCCCCTGCAGTCCATCATGAAGAACTACGACCTGAACCTGGACGGCTACATCTCGCTGGAGGACTTCGAGAAGATCGCCGCCAACTTCCCGTTCTCCTTCTGCACTCACGACAGCGACAGGTGAATTAAAAAGGCACTCCCCACAGCCGTCTTGTCCAAGGGTCTGCCAAGGTTCCAACAGTTTGGGGAAGGCTCTTTGCGGTTCCACCATGCACCAACATTGGGGTTTGACATCACCAAGGATTTTTTTTCTGGATAAACAGGCACAGAACTTCCAGACACACTCCAAAATGCTGTAGAATAATGCACGGTGTGACATTCATGATTAAGGGCCTGTCTATGTGTGGAATTTATATGTTCTCCCCATGTCTTAATGAGCTCCAAAAGCATGCAAACTGGAGATATGCACACAGCGTGTTCGTCTGTGTGTTCGCCCAGATAGACTGACAACATGTTCAGGGTCCTCCACGATCATGCTAAGTGCTGGGATAGGCTCCAGAACACAGAACATAGCACCGAAGGGTCGGTACGGTGGTGTCGTGGTTAGCAGGTTCTCCTCTCAGTGCTGGGGATCCAGGTTCAAACCTTCAGAACAGGATCTGGGTTGAGTTTCCATGTTCTCCCCATGTCCACATGGGCTTCCTCCAGGTTCTCCAGTCCAAAAATGTGGATTCAAGGTGAATCGGCTGCTCTAAATTGCCCCTATGTAGTGTGTGTATCCCAAACTGGTTTGAATCAAAATTTGGGTGGAGTTTCCCTGTTCTCCCCGTGTCCATGTGGGTGTCCTCCTGGTTCTCCGGTTTCCTCCCACAGTCCAAAAACATGGATCAAGGTCAATTGAATTCTCCAAATTGCCCCATATAGAGTGTGTTTGGTGTGAGTGAGAACTGTGTGCCCAGTGATAGATTGGCACCCTCTCCTGGGTGTAACTAAATATTTTTTATGGTTTTAATATTTCGATGGACGTATTTTGTTACCCATAGCAACAGAGATGTGAGAACTAAAGAGGCCCTTCCCCAAATACGAGGCAGATGTCGACCTGACCCCGTCTCATTTGCCCCTTCGTAGGGAGGGTGAGATCAGCAGGGAAGAAATCACGTCCTACTTCATGCGCGGCATGTCCGTTTGTGCCAAGCTGGGTTACAACCTGCACAACCTGCACAACTTCCATGAGACCACCTACAAGAAGCCCACCTTCTGCGACAGCTGCGGAGGATTCGTGAGTCCCCCATGCACCCTTGGCCACACCCACTTTCTTCTTCCATGTTCTCAGTTCGACCTACTGTAAAGATGGACTTTGTAGTTCTAGAGTGGCATTCTGTGTACTCTGTTCTCTAATAATCAGGAATGCGGGCAGGACAATCACAAGCGGGTATGCTTTGGTCCTATCCCAGCAGTGTCACTGAGGTGGAGAAATGAAACTACAGCATGCTGCACTAAAACCCCCAGAACTGACAATCAACAATCCACCACCTAAATGATACCTGTTCTGTGATGGTCCCCGACCAAAATAGAGAACAGAGAACCAACAGAGAACCAACAGGGGACTAACAACAACAAAGAACTACAGTCTGTAATTGTAAAACTACAAAGTCCATCTGTATGGTAAGTGGAGGACATGATGGCTGGTACTCTGTATTTAACCAACATCTCTTCATCCAACAGATGTGGGGAGTGAAGAAACAAGGCTACCACTGCAAAGGTGAGACCTGATACCCCTGATACCCCGCCCTGCCTCATAGAGGAACTGTAGTGCTCATACTACTGTGCTGGGGCTGTGCTGATATGGGTTCATCCTCCACTCCACGTGATAGGGTCCTGTGCCCATCCAGGGGAGTTCGGGCGCTGGGGGTATGTAGAGAACACTACATACTCTAAGGCAATTTCGAGAATTCACTAATCCATGTTTTTTTTGACTGTGGGAGGAAACCGGAGAACCCGAGGAAACCCACGCAGACACGGGGAGAACATGGAAACTCCACCCAGATGAGGATTCGAACCGGGAATCCCTAGCGCTGAAAGACGAACGTGCTAAACCACTAAGCCACCGTGCCGCCATGAAGTATCATCTCCGCTTATTTCTCACTAGACTGTGGGGTGAACTGTCACAGACACTGTAAAGACCAGGTGGGGACGGAGTGCATGAAGCTCCAGGTGTCAGGAGGTTCCTGTCCCTGCACTCCAGGACCGGGATCTGGGATCCGGCCAAAGGGCAACAGTTGGAGTGAGTCTGCTTCTTATTCTGTAGCTCTGTTTGCATTACGACATTCAAAAAAAGATTGATTCATGAGCAAAAGAGTCGAATTATGCAATACATCCATCCATCCATCCATTATCTTCTGCTTTATCCTCTACCAAGGTCGCAGGGGGGGTTCCCCATGCCCATCCATGGGAGTACGTCTTGGGTGCTGGGCAGATACACCCAGGACAGGGGGGCAATCAATCACTGGACACACACTAACTCACACACACTCTATATGGGGCAATTTGGAGAATTCAATTGACCTTGATCCATGTTTTTGGACTGTGGGAGGAAACCGGAGAACCCGGAGGAAACCCACTTGGACACGAGGAGAACATGGAAACTCCACCCAGATTGGGATTCGAACCGGGAATCCCTAGCGCTGAGAGGAGAACATGCTAAACCACTAAGCCACATGGTAAATTAGAAATACTAATTGGCCCAGACATTTGGGGGTGTATATTTGAGCGCACACATCATTGTATTAGAAAAAAGGCAATATGTGGATCAACAGTACAGTACGCTGAGAAGAGAACATGCTAAACCACTAAGCCCCCACTTATGCAAATATATATATATATATATATTTAAATAAAATGCACCGAGTCCTCACCTGTTTCTTTAAACTCGCTCATGAAGGTTCGGAGGAAGAGGCGTTTGTGTTTCCACATGGAAATGGACCGAACCATACCAAGGCCCACACCCTGCCGCAGAGCAGCGCAGAGAGCACCACACTGTCCCACCGGTCCACGCAGACGGAACCAGGGGTCTGGACACCGGTCCGGAAGCAGAAGGACCCGCAAATCAAACCTCTAACAGCCAATGACAAGGTACCACAGAAAGAAATGAGCTGACAACTCCAAACACTGTGGTGTGTGTGTGTGTTTTGTATGTGAGGTGTGAGTGTGTGTGAGTGTGTAAGAATGAAGGTGCAGGATTCATTAAACTCAGAATTGGGGATCATTTATCACATTTCAATGTGAATCCGCTCATGTTAACTAAAACTCTCCACAAGAGGGTGCTGATGATCCCCATTAATGATCTCCAAAAGTCCTATTAAATCAATGTTTCACAATAATGACAAATTAATAACTAATGTGACTCCACGCCTCCCCCTCGTGGACATTCGTTAATAAATAAGGCTGAAGTGTATCATTATGATAATCACCAGCGTCCCCCTGTGGATGAGATAAATATTTTTTTAAAACCTTCTGGTTCATAAGAGGTTAAACACTAAAACGTTCATCAGTTAATTAGATCAACAGATACATTATAATAAATAAATAAATATTAAATTATTTTTTATAAAAAAATAAAATAAATTTTTATCTGGTAAACTTTACAGTTTAACCTTTTTTTAATGTTTTAATGTTTAACTCGTGTTTAAATTGGCCACAAGGTGGAGCTGCTGCGTCACAGTGCTGTATCGTTAATGTGATTAAATTAAATCCTTTAAATTAATACTTTACCCTGTACTCAAACAGCGTTGAAGTGTATTAGGAATATGAATCACCGGCTCCCTCTAGCGGACAATATCGGGAAACATGAATTAAATATGTATCTTAATATCTAAATATCGGTTGCGTGTTGAAATGTTGTAATAATCGTCTCCCATTTTCGAGTTTAACAGCTGAACGCCTAATAGACACGTATTTACATATATTTTAAAATAATAAACCTTTAAAGGATAATCAGGGCATACTGTATGTTAGGGTTCGAACAACAATACACATTTATAATGACGGCATTTCAATGTTAGTGTTTTTCTTCGTTGTTTACCGAAGTTATCCACAAGGGGGAGCTAGTGATTCACATTAGCGGATCATTAACAGTTTCCTGCAAGTTATACCTGCTTCATTTCATATGTAAATTTAAATTAATCGCTCCCTCTTGTGGACACTACTGGTAATTATAGAAAAAAAAGATCCATAAGCGATTTATAATTAAAACCCGAGTCTTTTTACAGACATCTAAATAAAAACAGTGGGCAGCTCTTATTCCACGTCCCATATTAATTATTATTTATTAATTAAATGATTAATTACAGTATTATTTAAATGATTAAAAAAAAAAATGACTAAATGATTAATTACAGTATTATTTTTCATTCATTCATTATCTCCCGCTTTATCCTCTATTAGGGTCGCGGTGGGGTTCCCCATGCCCATCCAGGGGAGAACGTCTCGGGCGCTGGGCAGATACCCCCAGGACAGGGCGCCAATCCATCGCTGGGCACACACTCACTCACACAGACACACTCTATATGGGGCAATTTTGAGAATTCAATTGACTTGATCCATGTTTTTGGACTGTGGGAGGAAACCGGAGAACCCAGAAGAAACCCACGCAGACACGGGGAGAACATGGAAACTCCACCCAGATGGGGATTCGAACCGTGAATCCCCAGCGCTGAGGAGAACATGCCAACCACTAAGCCACCGTGCCGCCACACAGTATTATTTAAATTATTAATTACAGTATTATTTAAATTATTAATTAAATAATTATTATCTTTTGGCAGTGTGCCACGTTGCCCTCCCGAATGCGAGGTTCCTCTGCACCCAGCTCGTTCCTTCAGGAGAAGATGGAGGAGCTGCAACTGAACAAAGACAAACGCCGAGAGCCGGACTGAACCCCGCCGCCCATCAGACACACGGGCCCCGGGCCTCCTTTTGGTGTTTGGAAACTGACTGATTGCCACTTTGGACTCGTATTTCAACCGTACAGGACGCGCACACACGCATTATTGTCAGCACACTGAGACTGGAAGCACCGTGGTGTCTCCGGCGCCACCTTCAGAGCCATAACGAACCGCACTGAGCATCTGAAACTGCAGCACCAAACTCACTACTCACTGCCACGGACCTGTCCACAAAGTGGACCGCACTGCGGCTCCAAACAAGCCTGGAAACAAAGGTGCTTCACTGCCAGTATCACCTGCGCACCAAAAAAGAGAACGATGGGGAACCCTGTAGCCTTTTTGTGATGCCATTCGTCTTTTGTATCGTGAACCACACTGTGAATGTAAAGCCACCGACTCCAAAGCCCTCATGATGCATCACTGTGCCTTACGCAATGAACAGTTCACTGAGAGCTGATAGGACACGCCGATACGAGGCCGATACCGTTCGGACCTGGAGCTGTTTCTTCTGATTGTTTCTAACACACCGCGCCGTCGTTCTGGTTTGAATGTAAAACAGCGCGCCGTCGTTCTCGTTTGAATGTGTCTTACTAAATTCTCAGCTGTAGATGTTTATTTATTGAGAATTTCAGAGGGATGTTGCACCCGGTTTACTGCCACGACTGTTGATAACTGTTGTAACAGAGATCTTGTGTGTTTGCATTAAATGCAGGGATGATGTCATAACTAACCGTCCAACTAATTTCAACTTTTTGCACCATCATCTATTTTTATGCAACTGTCTAAATAATTCCAAGTTTATTCATCTATGTAAAAAAAACATGCAAAACGCATGATGAATGCAAGAAAAACGAGAAAAACGCACAAAGAACACAGAAAACGTGCGACATGAAGGAAAAACGCAAGAAAAAAACCATGAAAACAACCCATAAAAAACGTGAGAAATGCAAAAAAAAAAAAACACAAAAAATTTATAAAAAATGTGTAATATGCACAAAAAACATGCAAAGTGAATAAAAAAACGCAAGAAAAATGTGAAAAAGGTACAATAAATACAAAATGCACAGAAAACCGGCAATATGCACGGAAAACATGCAGGAAGAGTGCAAGAAAAACATGACAAACACACAAAACACGTAGGAAATACACACAATGCACAAAAAATGTGCAATGTGCACAGGAAACATGTTAAATGCATGAAAAAACGCATGTGAAAAAACACACGAAGAAAACACACAAAATGTACAGAAAACATGCTAAAGGCATGAGAAACGCAAGTTTCTCAAAAAACGTGGGAAATATCCAAAAATGTACAAAAAACATGCAATATGCACAGAAAACATGCAAAGAGCATGAAAAACGCAAGAGAACATAGAAAGAAAAGCACAAACTGCAAAGAAAATGTGTAAATGTATAAAAAACATGATAAATGCACAAAAACACACAAAATGCACAGAAAACATGCAAAATAAATTAAAAACACAAAAAAAATGAAAAAAGCACACAAAAAACACACAAAATGCACAAAAAACATACAAATTATATGAAAAACTCACAAGAAAAAAGAAGAAAGCACACAAAAAACACAGAAAATGCACAGAAAACATGCAAAAAGCATGAAGAGTGCAAGAAAAACATGATAAACGTACAAAACATGTAGGAAATGCACACAATGCACAAAATAACATGCAATATGTTCAGAAAACATGCTAAATGCATTTAAAAAAAAGCATGAGAACGTGAAAAACACAGAAAGAAAAGCAAAAATTGCACAGAAAACCGGCAAAATAAATGAAAAATCGCACAAAAAAAAGAAGAGAAAACACAAAAAACACACAACATGCACAGAAAACACGCAAAATGCATGAAAAACACAAGAGAACACAGAAAGAAATGCACAAAATGCAAAGAAAAAGTGCAAAATGTATTTAAAAAATGCACAAAAAATGTGGGAAATGCACAAAAACACACAAAATGCAGAGGAAGAGCTAATGTACATTGTGTCTGCACAGCGATGTTTATACCTTAAAGAACCAGCTGAAGTGACGGCGGCAGAAAAAGCCTTCAGCATTTGAATTTAAAAGGGCAGAATCCTTGTGAGGACCGAAGCTCCTCCTCGAATGGCCAGGCAGAATAAACAGTGTAAGATACAAACGATGTGCAAATGACCCTCTGAAAGGGTGGAGATTCCACTAACACTCAGTATGAGCCGGGCTGAGACATACAACGTGATGATTATACGCACAATTGCCATTGGTTCCTCTTCACCCCGCCACATGTGTATAATCAGAGTCCATTTAAATAACAAGATTTGGTTTATGGGTCCAATGCAGCTCAGTGGTACAAATCCGACTTGAACTGTTTTCATCAAAGTGGGAACATTAAAAATGATGAAAAGAAGGTCATGTGACTCTGAGGTAAACCTGCCCCCTGCCCCAGCATCAATATTTATCAATATTCACATAAAACACATAGAATTGTCCTTAGCAAGAGGATTAACAAATTATCGTCTACTGGGGTTAAAAGGCGGTTCCCCATGCCCATCCAGGGAAGAACGTTTCGGGCGCTGGGCAGATACACCCAGGACAGGATGCCAATCTATCGCTGGACACACACTCACACAATATGGGTCAATTTAGAGAATTCAATTGACCTTTATCCACTGTGGGAGGAAAAAGAGAGAGAGAGAGAGAGAGAGAGAGAGAGAGAGAGAGAGAGAGAGAGAGAGAGAGAGAGAGAGAGAGATAGATAGATAGATAGATAGATAGATAGATAGATAGATACAGTGGAGGAAATAAGTATTTGATCCCCCACTGACTTTAAAAGTTTTAATACAAAAAAACAAATGAAACGTCTCATAATTTTATGCCAGCTTTATTTTAACAGTGACACATATAATATTAAAAGAAAAATTGAGAAAATGACATGAAATGAGAAATAAAAAATAATTTGCATTTCATTGAGGGAAATAAGTATTTGATCCCCTAGTAAAACATCATTTAATACTTGGTGGCAAAACCCTTGTTGGCAAGCACAGCAGTCAGATGTTTCTTATAGTTTTTTATAAGGTTTGCACACACTTCAGGAGTAATTTTGGCCCACTCCTGTCTGCAAATCACCTCCAAATCCTTAAGGTTTATAAGCATGCATTTGGAAACGTGAAACTTCAGCTCTCTCCATAGATTTTCGATGGGATTGAGGTCAGGAGATTGGCTAGGCCATTCCATGACCTTGATATGCATCTTATGGAGCCACTCCTTTGTTTCCTTGGCTGTATGTTTTGGGTCGTTGTCGTGCTGAAAGACCCATCCACGACCCATTTTCAGTGCCCTGGCAGAGGCAAGGAGGTTGTCACCCAGGATTTTGCGATACATGGTCCCGTTCATCTTCCCGTCAATGCGGTGAAGTTGGCCTGTGCCCTTAGAAGAAAAACACCCCCAAAACATAATACTTCCACCACCATGCTTGACAGTGGGGATGGTATTCTTAGGGTCATATTCTGTATTTTTCTTCCTCCAAACATGTTGAGTTGAGTTAAGGCCAAAGAGCTCAATTTTGGTCTCATCTGATCACAGCACCTTCTCCCAGTCTCTCTCGGAGTCATTAATATGTTCATTTGCAAACTTGAGGTGGGTCTGGACGTGAGCCTCCTTGAGCAGAGGAACCTGTCGTGCACTGCATGATTTTAAACCATTACGTCTCAGTGTATTACCAATGTTTTTTTTGGAGACTGTGGTCCCAGCCGCCTTGAGATCATTACTCAGCTCCTCCCGTGTAGTTCTTGGCTGATTTTTAACCTTTCCCATGATCAATGAGACTCCACGAGGTGATATCTTGCATGGAGCTCCAGGCCTGGGTCGATTGACAGTAATGTTGTACTTCTTTCACTTCCAAATAATTGCACCAACAGTTGTCACCTTCTCATCCAGCTTTTTACTTGTGACTTTGTAGCCCATTCCAGCCTTGTGTAGGTCAACAATTTTGTCCCTGACATCTTTAGACGGCTCTTTACTCTTGCCCTTCGTGGAGATGTTGGAGTGTCACTGAGACTGTTGCCAGGTGGACTTTTATACAGGTGATAATTTGGGACAGGTGTCTCTCATTCAGGTAATGACTTCACTGTGATTAGGGTGTGTCAGTGGTCTGTGGGAGCCAACATTAGTCATGGTTTTACTAGGGGATCAAATAATTATTTCCCTCAATGAAGTGCAAATTATTTTATATTTCTCATTTCATGTCATTTTCTCCATTTTTCTTTTGATATTCTATGTGGCACTGTTAAAATAAAACTGGCATAAAATTATGAGACGTTTCATTTGTTTTTTTGTATTAAAACTTTTAAAGTCAGTGGGGGATCAAATACTTATTTCCTCCACTGTAGATAGATAGATAGATAGATAGATAGATAGATAGATAGATAGATAGATAGATAGATAGATAGATAGATAGATAGATAGATAGATAGATAGATAGATAGATAGATAGATAGATAGATAGATAGATAGATAGATAGATAGATAGATAGATCATTTGGATAAGGGCAATTTAGAGAAGCTAATGTGGGAGGAAATGTAAACTGTAAAAAAAATAAATAAATAAAAATAAAAAAATGTAGAGAACATGGAAACTCCACCCAGATCGGGATTTAAACCTTGATCCCCAGCATTGATTGACAGATGTAGGCACTGCTCCGCCCCCACGCCGCCCTCACTGAACAACAATCAATTAAATAATGTCGTTTTCATTGTTTAGTTACGAACAAAAAAAAACACGAGCAAAAAAAACAAACCGAATATTAAAATATAAAAGATTTTTGGAAACTCCATGAGGGGGAGCACATTATCATGAGTCAGAAGCCCAGCGTCCTGCAGCACTCGGCTGACTTTCGGGATCAGCCTCTCTGCATATTCCCAAATGACCTTGTCCATCAGCAGGCTGTCGGTGCCGTTGGGCTGCTTGACCTTTGAACTGTGCATCACAACGGCCACGTCGCTCGGTACGATGAAGGTCTCTCCGCTACTCTTACTCATCTCGTGAATGGAGGTCTGGATGACCTTCCTCGGGTTGACAATCATTTTGGTTTGGACTGAATCGGTCAGGGGCTCCCTGTAGATGTACCTTAGAATGTTGACGCCGGGGACGTGCCTCCACTGAGGGACGTCGAATCTCTCGCTGGTTTCTGCAAACACTTCGAAGTAGGACAGGTCCCAGAACATGAACGTGGCCACGTTAGGGTTCTTGTCCTGGAGTTCCTTCATGAGTTGGTTCAGGGATGAATGGCGGTACGGCATGATGATTTCATCGGCATCGTTCAGCAGCACATACTTAGACCTATCCCGGTTCCTGTGGACACAGTCGTTGAGTGTAGCCTGCTGTCCGTAGTAGTGCACTTCACCTCCATGCCTCTCATAACTCCAACCTTCAGACGGCTCGAAGAAATGATGGATTGGCCAAGGGACGATCTCCAGGAGCCCCTCCTTTTGGTAATGGAGCAGGACCTTCTCCAGATCCGAACCACAGCTGGTGTTGTAGACAACCACGCGCTCCACGCCGAGCAGCCTGTACGTCTCGACGGTCTGAACAAACTGAAGCGCATTGTTGTACTTTCCAAACATGGTGGAGATGCAGAGCGTGAAGACGACCTCGAAATCTTCTCTGTACCCCTGGGACACTTGTATAGGCAAATACTGGAGGTTCCCATCAATGTTCTCAGGTGCTGAAATGGCCACGTGTGTCGCATCGCATGCCGGTTCTGTTGTACAGAACGCATCTGTGGTCACGAAGGGAAAGCTGAAGTGATCCCAACGTCTCTCCGACGTCACCAGTGACACGCCGTGTCCTCCGGAGGTGCAACAGAACACACAGTAAAACGGTTTCGGGTCAGTGGTGTTCATTATAGAGAGGACGAGCGCCCGCCCAGCCGTCTGCTCGTTCAGGAACGCGGACACCATGACGTTCCTGGTACCCATGATTGGGGTAATACTGTGGTGGGACACCGACATGGGACATGTGCCATTGATCGAGCTGAAGGGTTGCCTTATGGCGGGTCTTATCTTTGGAGGGTTTGGGTTTCCGTTGAAGGAATCGGTGTTCAGGACTAGATACTGGGACAGAAACAGAAAGGGCAAAAACAGCAAAACCACCATGATGAAGCGGATCTTTGTAGTTTTCCTTATGAACCACAACATGTTCCGATCACTGACCGTCCTGAAAAACATGTGTGGGAATAATTACAAACAAGCAAAATAATCCCCATGCCCATCCAGGGGAGAACGTTTCGGGCACTGGGAAGATACACCCAGGACAGGATGCCAATCTATCACTGGACACACACTCACTCACACACACAGTATATATGGGGTAATTTGGAGAACTCAATCGACCTTGATCCATGTTTTTGGACTGTGGGAGGAACCCGGAGAACCCGGGGAGAACCCACGCGGACACAGGGAGAACATGGAAACTCCACTCAGATTGGGATTCGAATCAGGAATCCCTAGCGCTGAGAGGAGAACATGCCAACCACTAAGCCACCGTGCCGCCCAGATGAAGTAATAAGGCAATAAGGTGAGCACAGGGTTAATCACAGCATCCCTGGAGCAATGAGGGTTAAGGGTCTTGCTGAAGGACCCACACTGGTAACTTCTGTGAACCTGGGCTTTGAACCCCCAACCTTCAGATTGATAGCCCAACGTTCTAGCCACTGAGCTACCTCTCCCTATACATTCAGCCTCCTCCAGCGACACATCTTCTCCAGAAGAACTCACAAAGCGTACAAAGCGAGGTGAATGCAGGTATTGACGCCTGATTAGATACTGATCAGGTTTAAATACTGATGCTTTGAATAAAGACGCTTTGGATAATTGCAGCTACTAAAGGGCTTTAAATGGTAATGGAAATGTAATGGATTAGATGTAGGAAGCCCTGCCATGCGTCTAGATCAGACGTGTCCACATAAAGACCTCATCTGCGCAGTTTGCACAGTGTCTGCGCTGGGCAGAGGTGCTTACATAAGTAATTCAGACACTTTCAGTCTCTTCCATATTTGCATACCATCGTCTGCATACAGGCAAATTCATTTAAATATCCTTACAATTCTTTACAGCTTTACATCTCAAAACACAATGCCTGTTCAAACCCTCACATACAGTACACCCTGATCATTCTTCAAAGGATTATTATTTTAAATAACATAATAATCGAAAGAGCCAGTTGAGGTGGTTCGGGCATCTGGTAGGGAGGTGTTTCAGGCAAGTCCAGCTGGGAGGAGACCCCCGGGGACGACCCAGGACACGCTGGAGGGATTATATCTCTCAGCTGGTCTGGGAACGCCTCGGGGTTCCCCCACTTGAGCTGATCTGGGTCTCCCTACTTCGGTTGCTGCCCCCGCGACTCGAACCCCGGACAAGCGGAAGATAATGGATGGATGATAATCTATCTGTGTAGACGATGAACAGTAAGATGATATCTGGCACTTTAAAAGAAATTAATTATAAAGGAACATTTCGACCATTTTAACTCTTTTGAAAGTGAAATGGACATTGGAGCTTCATCCAAATGAAAATGCACTCACCACTCTCCAGAAGTTTTCGTTTTTTTGCATCGATTCAAGGCGTCAATTCATTCCTGCTTCGATTAAACGTCCACGCGTTTGCTGAAGTGACGGAAACTGAAATTCAGACATGGCACACAGTGTTTTACATATTAGAGCACAGAGACGGGGGGTGAAGTCACACCCTGGTTGAACAGAACTGTGATTGGGAAAAAGAAAAACCACATGGCTGCTGTAGGTTTTTCCTCTATGTATAAAACATAATTCAGATGTGCTGGGCAATAAGATAAGAAAGATTTATTTTCTATTGGTGCCACAGTGGGGGAAATTCAATTTCTCAGCAGCAGAAGTGACAGTAATTGGGAAAAATTAGATACATCTAATGTATCCATTACAATAAGTACTTTAAGAAGAGAAAATGTAATAAATATAGAGCTCAGTTATATCCATCCATCCATCCATTAGCTACAGCTTTATCCTCTACTAGGGTCGTGGGGGGGGTCCCTATGCCCATCCAGGGGAGAACGTTTCAGGCGCTGAGCAGATACACGGCAGGACAGGACGCCAATCTACACACAGACACACTCTAAATTGGGCAATTTGGAGAATTTAATTCACCTTGAATCCATGTTTTTGGACTGTGGAAGGAAACCGGAGAACCCGCAGGAACCCCACACGGACATGGGGAGAACATAGAAACTCCACCCAAATTGGGATTCGAACTGGAAATCCCTAGCGCTGAGAGGAGAACATGATAAACCACTGTCAAGCCACCCTGTCACCGCATGGTAAATTAGAAATACTAATTGGCGCAGACATTTGGGGGTGTGTATATCAGTGCACACATCACTGTATTAGGAAAAGGCAATATGTGGATGAACAGTACAGTACGCTGAGAGGAGAACATGCTAAACCACTAATCCATATGCAATAAGTAGTTTCTAAACATCCATCCATTATCTTCTGCTTTATCCTTTATTAGGGTCGCGGATGCCCATCCAGGGGAGAACGTTTCAGGTGCTGGGCAGAAACACCCAGGACAGGGGGGCAATCTATCACTGGGCACACACTCACACAGACACACTCTATATGGGGCAATATGGAGAACTCAAATGACCTTGATCCATGTTTTTGGACTGTGGGAGGAAACTGGAGAACCTGGAGGAAACCCATGCGGACACGGGGAGATTATCCAAATTATTTGGGGGGAGGTGTCCACAGGGGAGAAAGTTTGGGAGCTGGGCAGATACACAAATCCATCAATGGGCACACACACACTATATAGAGGAGCAATTTAGAGCTGTCAAATTACCTTGAATCCATGTTTTTGGTCTGTGGGAGGACACCGGAGAACCCCAAGAAAGCCCACGCGGATCGGGATTCGAACCTGGATCTCCAGCGCTGAAACGTTTGAAAAGTAAATCCAAACTGCCCTCGGTCACCAAACCCTGGCTGCAAACCGATAAACATAAGGTTCTACATTCAGGTTTCGCAGTTATTCATAAAGATGGAGAACTGGCTACAACAATAAACCGTTAGCATGCGATGTTCTCAAGATCTGATTACTCCATCCAAATAATTCTTTCTTTAGAAAGAGCGACCCCTTCAATGACCCTCTTAAACTGAATTCACATCTGAATCTTTATTTTATGTCATTTAATCTTCAGAAAACGTTTTAAAAGCTCTGTTAGCTTTATAAAATTTAAAAAAAAATTTTTTTTAATTTTAATAAAATTAAAAAAGAAAGAAAGAAAGAAAGAAACCCATCAGGATCACACAGTGACACAACTCTGAGGTTATTAAAGCCTCAAAACAAGTTAAAGCCTTTTTTTGGGGAGCGTTTGTTTCAGCAGGATTGATCTACAAAGTACAAACCACGTTTTGTCTTTACAAACAGGCTAATCACCCCAACAGCAGGGGGCGCCAACGGGCCAGCAAACGTATCAAAATATTATTAATGACGTTACAAATATCTTTTTAAAGGAAAAATCTGAGGAAAATGCATGATAATATTCTATGTTTGGCGGTTTTCAATAAACAGGAACGTATAAATCATGTTATTCCTCTTTATTGTGACGGTTGAGGGGTCGCCATGTTTGTGTTAGCAGTTTTACAAATTCAGAATCAGAATACTTTATTAATCCTCGGGGGGAAATAACAGAACGTACACGTTTATTATATTTAATCTTTTGCAAAAAGATATATACATAGTTTAATGTACTTTTTAAAATGTAAAAGAGCCAGCGTGGTTAAACATTGAGCCAATCACGAGTTCAATCCACTCCCTAGCTCCCGCCTCCTCCCCGTTTAACATCCAATAGGATACCGATTTGAACTTCATTAGCTGCCTGGATGGAATAAAGCGATAGAATCTACCCACAAATGGAGTAAAAATAAAAAATAAAAATAAAAATAAAAAAAAATTATATATATATATATATATATATATATATATATATATATATATATATATATATATATATATATATATATTTATATAGTATTATTTTTTTATTTTTTTAAACACCCTATATCGTGTTAAATGACTTTATCCTTAATTCTGCTTGTGAAGAAAATGAGCAATTTATCCATAGAATTACATGTATTAATTACCACTAATTAGTTAATTAATTGGTAACATTTTTAATTGATTGATGTGCTGTCATTCACAAACAAACATGAACAATTGTGCAAGTCAGCTTGATCGGATAACGGGAAGTTATCCCAACAAACAGACAAACAGATGAAGTAATCCATCCATCCATTATCTTCTGCTTTATCCTATATTATGGTCACGGGGAGGGTTCTCCATGCCCATCCAGGGGAGAATGTTTCGGGCGCTGGGCAGATACACCCAGGACAGGGGGCAATCTATCGCTGGACACACACTTACTCACACACACACACTCTACATGGGGCAATTTGGAGAACTCAATTGACTTGATCCATGTTTTTGGACTGTGGGAGGAAACCGGAGAACCCGGAGGAAACCCACACAGACACGGGGAGAACATGGAAACTCCACCCAGATGGGGATTCGAACTGGGAATCCCTAACGCTGAGAGGAGAACATGCTAAACCACTAAGCCACCGTGCCGCCCCGTAATCACATACTGTGTGATTTAAAAAAATATATATAAATAAAAATAAAAATATACAACTTTATTAACAGCTTGGCTTCAAGGTTCGCAGTATTTGGACCATTCTCTCACACTGAAGTCAGAAGCCCAGCGTCCTGCAGCACTCGACTGACATTCGGGATCAGCCTCTCGGCATATCCCCAAATGATCTTGTCCGTCACCAGGCTGTCAAGGCTTTTGGGCTCCTTGACGTTTGAACTGTGCATCACGACGGCCACATCGAGTGATACCCTGTAGGTCTCGCCGCTACTCTTAAGCACATCGTGAATCGAAGTCTGGGAAGATCTTCCGTGGGTTCACGATCATTTTGGTGGGGATAAAAGTCTCGGTATTTAGGGGCTGCCTGTAGATGTACCTCAGAATGTTGACGCCGGTGACGTGCCTCCACTCAGGGACATCGAACTTTTCACTGGTTTCTGCAAACACTTCATAGAAAAAAAGTTCCCAGAACATGAACGTGGCCACGTCTGGGTAATGTCCTGGAGTTCCTTCATGAGTTGGTTCAGGGATGAATGGCGGTATGGCATGATGATTTCATCGGCATCGTTCAGCAGCACGTACTTAGACCTATCCCGGTTCCTGTGGACACAGTCGTTGAGTGTAGCCAGCTGTCCGTAGTAGTGCACTTCACCTCCAAAGTCCTGGTAGTTCCAGCCATTATACGGTTCGAAGAAATGATGGATCGGCCAAGGGACGATCTCCAGGAGCCCCTCCTCTTGGTAATGGAGAAGGACCTTCTCCAGATCCGAACCACAGCTGGTGTTGTAGACGACCACGCGCTCCACGCCGAGCAGCCTGTACGTCTCGATGGTCTGAATAAACTGAAGCACATTGTTGTACTTTCCGAACATGGTGGAGATGCAGAGCGTGAAGATGACCTCAAAATTCTTCTCTGTACCCCTGGGACACTTGTATAGGCAAATACTGGAGGTTCCCATCAATGTTCTCAGGTGCTGAAATGGCCACGTGTGTTGCATCGCATGCCGGTTCTGTTGTACAGAACGCATACGTGGTCACGAAGGGCAAAGCCATAGTGATCCCAGCGTCTCTCCAACATCACCAGTGACACACCGTGTCCTCCGGAGTAGAGCTGTGCGATACCAAGAATTTTGGTATCGATCCGATACCAAGTAAATACAGGGCCAATATCGCGATATTCGATACCAATACCGATACTTTTTAATATTTAAGCTTCATTGATCCAAAAGACCTAGTATAGAATTTCGCCAAACATTTTAGGTGACAACAAAATAATGTATCCCAATCAACATCTTTGTTTAGAAACAATGGAACAGTAATAAAACAAAGTTTGCTTTAACGTGAGGAAAATATATCTTTTTGAGGTACAAAAGGAGAAACGACAATACAAATATAAAGTAAAAATGCTCCTCTCACTAGACATTTTTTTTCTTTCTTTGTTTCTTTTTTCAAAATTTTTGGGTTTCAGTGACATTCGTCCTGCCTTTGAAAAAAGCCTCTCATCTTTTTTTATCTCCCACTCCGAGTCTCTCTCTCCGTACTGTGACGTGTCGACTTGGGCGGGTCAGGCTGAGCCCACGTGGCCGCTGTGTCACGTGACTGTGCAACAACAAAAGTGTGTGTGTGCCTGTTCCACAGTGATATCAGTGTTACAGACTCAGAATAAACTTTGATAAATCGGCGTGCGCACAAAAAACCTGAGTATCGATCTTTTTACGCAAGTATTGTTCAATACCAATACCAGCGTTGGTATCGATATTATCAATATTTGTATCGATCCGCACAGCTCTACTCCGGAGGTGCAACAGAACACACAGTAAAACGGTTTCGGGTCTGTGGTGTCCATTACAGAGAGGACGAGCACCCGTCCAGCTGTCTGCTCGTTCAGGGACGCTGACACCAGGACGTTCCTGATCCTGGTGAAAATTCAGGATCAGGTACAGGGACAGAAACAGAACTGAAGCCATTAACCAGATCATTCTCGTTCTCCATCGGAACCGGCACATGTTCCGCTCACTTGCGATCCTGAAAAACATGAGCGAGAAGAATTACATATACTTTCGACGGCTCATGAGACCTCATGTGTTGGTTTGTATGTTAAAACATAGAGCAGGTAATGCATGAATATCCACCTTATTAGCCAAAAGTATTGGGACATTCGGACTTGAAGGCAAGATAGCTCAGTGGTCAGGGCGTTGGGCTGTCAATCTGAAGGTTCGAAGTCCAGGTTACCAATGTGGGTCCAGTGTGGGTCCATGAGCAAGGCCCTTAACCCTCATCACTCCAGGAATGTGATTAACGTTGTTGTAGACATGGTTCTGCAATGCCTGACGCTTCCACCTCACTGCAGGGCGGTACTGTGATCATTGTCGGGTGGGGTGAGCACACCACCCCTCATGAATTTCTATGTCTATATGAGTCTACACACCGACAGGTAAGAGATTAAGAAAGATACTCAACGTCCCGGTCATTGGGGGGTGGGGGGTATGTACCAGTGCACTCATGGTGCCGGTCCAATGCCCGGAAAACTAAGGAGGCTGCATCTAGACAGGCAAAGATTTCCACCAAAAATATGTCTCTTTAGTGCCCCCAAAAGGACGATAGCAACGATAGCGGTGATGATTCTTTAGGGAGTCGACTCACTTGAGGCTCATTGTTTCCATGTTCTCTCCATGTCCGCGTGGGTTTCCTCCGTGTTCTGAGGTTTTTTTCCCCAGTCCAAAAACATTGATCAAGGTCTATTGCATTCTACAAATTGCCCCATATAGAGTGTGTGTGTGTGTGTGTGTGAGTGTGTGTGTGTGTGTCCAGCGAAAGATTGCCCCTCTATCCTGGGTGTATCTGCCCAGCCCCCAAAACATAATTCAACTGGAGGCAAGAGGGGAGTCAACTAACCACGAGTGCTAATAATAAGCATGACATCATGATTATTCATAGATGGTGGAACTTGTTACCTCATATGACCTCTGTAACAGGGTGGATATATGTGATGTAGAGATAAATCATACTTATTTAAAGAGCCCATGGCGTTTCCATTCTGACTATATTTAATTTAGATTAGATCAGATTAGATTAGATTCAACTTCATTGACATTCTACACAGAGCCAATGAGAATGTAACTAGCATCTAACGAGTGCTGCGATATATATTTACATAAGATGTGGTAGAAGGGCGGCACGGTGGCTTAGTGGTTGGCATGTTCTCCTCTTAGCAGCATTAGGGATTCCCGGTTTGAATCCCAATCTGGGTGGAGTTTGCATGTTCTCCCCGTGTCCGCGTGGGTTTCCGCCGTGTTCTCCGGTTTCCTCCCACAGTCCAAAAACATGGATCAAGGTCAATTGAGTTCTCCAAATTGCCCCCTATAGAGTGTGTCTGTGTGAGTGAGTGTGTGTCCAGTGATAGATTGGCGTCCTGTCTTGGGTGTATCTGCCCAGCGCCCGAAACGTTGTCCCCTGGAGGGGCATGGAAACCACCCCCACCCACCCCCACGACCCTAGTAGTAGATAAAGTGGAAGATAATGAATGGATTTACAGTTGAATTTTGGACTTATTTTGTTTCAACCGTCCCGCAGCCATGCCCCATCCTGCCACCAGAGGGAGACAGAGGCTAAAAGCAAGTAAAGCCTGACAGTATGTTGGCAGACACACACACACACACACACAGCACAAGGATGGAGAAGAGTAAAAAAACAGGCTGATGACAAGCTCTCTCAGCTCTCTTATGATGACAAGCTATCTCAGCGTCCCAGAACTGTTGGGAACGTTCCATAACACTCTGCGGACACTCGATGATTTACAAAACCTAGAAAATAGAGTTTATTTGTAGTTTACTCACATTTTTCCTCCCACAACATCCATCCATTCTCTTCCGCTTTGTCCTCTACTAGGGTTGCGGGGGGGGGGGGGGGGGGGTGTTCCCAATGTCCATCCAGGGGAGAACATTTCGGGCGCTGGGCAGATACACCCAGGACAGGATGCCAATCTATCGCTGGGCACACACTCACTCACACAGACACAATCTATATCGGGCAATTTGGAGCATCCAATCGACCTTGATCCATGTTTTTGGACTGTGGGAGGAAACCGGAGAACCCGGAGGCCACCCACGCGGACACAGGGAGAACATGGAAGCTCCACCCAGATTGGGATTCGAACCGGGAATCCCTAGTTTTGAGAGGAGAACATACTAAACCACTAAGCCACCATGCTGTCTCTTGTATTACAGATAATGCATCTATTATCTTCCACTTTATCCTCTACTAGGGTCATGGGGGGGGGGGGGGGGGGGGTTTCCATGCCCATCCAGAGGAGTACGACAACCATCCCACAACATCCATCCATTATCTTCCGGTTTATCCTCTACTAGGGGCGCCGCGGGGGGGGGGGGGTTCCCAATGTCCATCCAGGGGAGAACGTTTCGGGCGCTGGGCAGATACACCCAGGACAGGACGCCAATCTATCACTGGACACACACTCACTCACACAGACATACTCTATATGGGGCAATTTGGAGAATTCAATTCACCTTGAATCCATGTTTTTGGACTGTGGGAGGAAATCGGAGAACCCGGAGGAAACCCACACGGACACGGGGAGAACATGGAAACTCCACCCAGATTGGGATCTGAACCGGGAATCCCTAGTGCTGAGAGGAGAACATGCCAAACCACTAAGCCACCGTGCCGCCCTAAGGTAATGACCATTGTGCTGATTTGCACTTCTCATTTCCCATTTTAGAGCCTAAAAGTGAGTTTATATAAAAGCCCCATTGTGCCCTGGTTTGAGGGCATTGCCCAATTTGCCCGCTCTGGTCTCCTGCAGTCTCCAGTGCCGGGCCTTTCCCTGCAGGCAGCTTGCCCCACAGGCAACTGATTAGTTTTACTCAAAGTATATTTACACATTTGTTTGCTGACCCACGTAACATCGTGCAGTTCGTTTCCCTCATCCCAAAGAGTCACCATCAAACTTTATTTCTTCATTTATTTTACCTCAAATCATTTTATACGTATTTAGCCGGATCAGAACTCTGACAGGTACGCCTCACAGGACAGCCGAAATATTGAGAGATGTCAGATCTAACAGTTTAAATTCACAGAAACACCTTCAGCTTACACCACGTTTTAGGAAAGGTCGTCAGTTTTAACTTCAATTAGAGCTGTTCATCCATCTATCCTTTATCTTCAGCTTTATCCTCTACTAGGGTCGGGGTGGGATAAAAACATCCGCTAAATAACCAAATGTAAATGTAAATGTCTATGTGGGGCAATTTGGAGAATTCAATTGACCTTGAATCCATGTTTTTGTACTGTGGGAGGAAAGCGGAGAACCAGAGGAAGCCCATGCGGACACGGGGAGAACATGGAAACTCCACCCAGATTGGGAATCGAGCCGTTCATCTAAGAGAGAGAGAACGTTTCGTTCGCTGGGCAGATGCACCCAGGACAGGACGCCAATCTATCACTGGACAGACACTCACCCACACAGACACACTCTATATGGGGCAATTTGGAGAATTCAATTGATCTTGATCCATGTTTTTTGGACTGTTGGAGGAAACCGGAGAACCCTGAGGAAACCCACACAGACATGGGGAATTGAATTCTCCAAATTGCCCCATATAGAGTGTGTTTGTGGGCGGTTCCCCATGCCCATCCAGGGGAGAAAGTTTCGGGCGCTGGGTAGATACACCCAGGACAGGGCGCCAATCTATCGCTGGGCACACTTCAAAAACATGTATCATGCAAATTAGGTGGTGGTGTCATTTAGCAACTTCTAGCGACTTTTAGGACAGCCAATAGCTGCTTTCCTTACTGAGGAGTCGGCAACACTGGATCCGACCCACATGCCCCGGTTTCATCACAGTGAAAGGCGCCTCTTGGGTTTGAGAGCTGGGTAACAAACTGTATGCATCAGATTAGGGTCAGTCATCGGCCTCAATGTGTTTCAGGAACATGTTCTCTTAGAGTTCACATCAAAATCAGATAGTGTGGATACCGTACAAGGAATTTCGTTTGGGTGGATGGTATCTCTTGATGGTATCTCTTCAGTTTACACGATAACCAGCTCCCTCTTGTTCGCAGCAGTGAGCAGAAGTTTCCTGCAAATGGTGTCAATGGAAATGGACTCCTGACCGATCGATTCTTGGTGTTTTTTGGAGGGAAAAGACATTTTAACCATCCGAACCAGGGTATCGTGGGTGCTGAGGCCTTTCCCATCAATGTCGCTCCCATACTGTAATGACATACTGTGTGATTTCTCAAATAATACATTCTCGGAACACCGATCCATTAAATAATCTCTCTTTTGCGTCATGAAGTTAAAGATGAAGAAGCCACCAGTAAAAAAAAAACAACCATGTAAATAAAAAATATAAAACTATTTTTGGGTCTTTGTTTCAGGGTTCGCAGTATTTGGACCGTTCTCTCACACTGAAGTCAGAAGCCCAGCGTCCTGCAGCACTCGACTGACATTCGGGATCAGCCTCGCGGCATATTCCCAAATGATCTTGTCCGTCACCAGGCTGTCAAGGCTTTTGGGCTCCTTGACGTTTGAACTGTGCATCACGACGGCCACATCGAGCGGTACCCTGTAGGTCTCGCCGCTACTCTTAAGCACATCGTGAATCGAAGTCTGGACGATCTTCCTTGGGTTCACAATCATTTTGGTGGGGATAAAAGTCTCGGTATTTAGGGGCTGCCTGTAGATGTACCTCAGAATGTTGACGCCGGGGACGTGCCTCCACTCAGGGATGTCGAACTTTTCACTGGTTTCTGTAAACACTTCATAGAAAAAAAGTTCCCAGAAAATGAACGTGGCCACGTTAGGGTTCTTGTCCTGGAGTTCCTTCATGAGTTGGTTCAGGGATGAATGGTGGTACGGCATGATGATTTCATCGGCATCGTTCAGCAGCACGTACTTAGACCTATCCCGGTTCCTGTGGACACAGTCGTTGAGTGTAGCCTGCTGGCCATAGTAGTGCACTTCACCTCCAAACTCCTGGTAGTTCCAGCCATTAGACGGTTCGAAGAAGTTATGGATCGGCCAAGGGATGATCTCCAGGAGCCCCTCCTCTTGGTAATGGAGAAGGACCTTCTCCAGATCCGAACCACAGCTGGTGTTGTAGACGATCACGCGCTCCACGCCCAGCAGCCTGTACGTCTCGATGGTCTGAACAAACTGAAGCGCATTGTTGTACTTTCCGAACATGGTGGAGATGCAGAGCGTGAAGACGACCTCAAAATCTTCTCTGTACCCCTGGGACACTTGTATAGGCAAATACTGGAGGTTCCCATCAATGTTCTCAGGTGCTGAAATGGCCACGTGTGTCGCATCGCATGCCGGTTCTGTTCTACAGAACGCATCCGTGGTCACGAAGGGATAGCCGAAGTGATCCCAACGTCTCTCCGACGTCACCAGTGACACACCGTGTCTTCCGGAGGTGCAACAGAACACACAGTAAAATGGTTTCGGGTCAGTGGTGTCCATTATAGAGAGGACGAGCACCCGCCCAGCGGTCTGCTCGTTCAGGAACGCGGACACCATGACGTTCCTGGTACCCGTGATTGGGGTAATACTGTGGTGGGACACCAACGTGGAGCATGTGGCATTGAGTGTCTGCAGTATGGCGTCTCTCGTCTTTGCCAGTCTCTGCAGTTGATCCGGGTTCTGCGAGTATTTCTGAAAACACAGGATCAGGTACAGAGACAGAAACAGAACTGAAGCCACCAAGCAGATGGTTCTCGTTCTCCCTCGGAACCGGCACATGTTCCGCTCATTCGTCATCCTGAAAAACATGGGCGGGAAGAATTATATAGACTTCCAAGGGTTGATGAGACCTCACATATTAAAACATAAATGCGAATTGTGCCCTGGTTTGAGGGCATTGCCCAGTTTGCCCGCTCTGGTCTCCTGCAGTCTCCAGTGCCGGGCCAGGCAGCTTGCCCCACAGGCACCTGATTTGTTTTGCTCAAAGTATATTTACACATTTGTTTGCTGACCCACGTAACGTCGTGCAGTTCGTTTCCCTCGTCCCAAAGAGTCACCATCAAACTTTATTTCTTCATTTATTTTACTTCGAATCATATCATACACTTTATTATTTTTTATCTGCATTCAGCCGTATCAGAACTCTGACAGGTGCGCCTCACAGGACAGCCGAAATATTGAGAGACGTCCGATCTAACAGTTTAAATTCACAGAAACACCTTCAGCTTTTTTAGCTTTTTTAGCTTTTTTTTCACATTTTAGGAAAGGTCGGCAGTTTTAACTTCAATTAGAGCTGTTCATCCATCCATCCTTTATCTTCAGCTTTATCCTCTACTAGGGTCGCGGGGGGGAGGGGGGGGGGGTTCCCCATGCCTGTCCAGGGGAGAACGTTTCGGGCGCTGGGCAGATACACCCAGGACAGGGCGCTAATCTATCGCAGGGCACACACTCACTCACACACACACTCTGTATGGGGCAATTTGGAGAACTCAATTGACCTTGATCTATGTTTTTGGACTGTGGGAGGAAACCGGAGAACCCGGAGGAAACCCACGCGGACATGGGGAGAACATAGAAACTCCACCCAGATTGGGATTCGAACCAGGAATCCCTAGTGCTGAGAGGAGAACATGCTAAACCATGCTATACCTCCCCCACGAGGTATATACGAGGTTTCACAATTGCCTCCCATCTTAAGCCCTCTGATCATGTGACCAAAACCACCCGTTCCTGCAGGTTCCTTCTTTAGATCAGACATCAGGATCAGACCTTTCTTGACTGAACATGCTACCCAGCCGTTAGTTCAAGCCCTCAGCCTATCCCAGCTCGATTATTGTAATGCGTCGCTTGCCGGTCTCCCAGCTTCCACAATCAGACCTCTACAACTAATTCAGAACTCGGCAGCCCGACTCATATTCAACCACCCAAGTGAAGTCATGTGACTCCACCTCTCCTCTCTCATTGGCTCCCTGTAGCTGCTGCATTCAGTACAAGTCACTGACTCTGGCCTACAGGACCATATCTGCTCCCCTCTTATATATACAGTGGGTTGCAAAAGTATTCATACCCCTTGAACTTTTCCATATTTTGTCACATTACAACCACAAACATAAATATATTTCACTGGAATTTAATGTGAAAGACCAACACAAAGTGGTATACAATTGTGAAGTGGAAGGAAAATTATACATGAATCAACATTTTTTTTACAAATAAAAAACTGAAAAGTGCGACGTGCAAAAGTATTCAGCCCCCTTTTCCCTGAGTGCAACCAATTGTATTCAGAAGTTGCCTGATGAGTGCTAATGACTCAAAAGGGTCCTCCTGTGTGTAATCTAATCTCAATACATATACAGCTGCTCCGTGACGGCCTCAGATGTTGGTTAAGAGAATATTGGGGAGCAAACAGCATCATGAAGTCCAAAGAACACACCAGACAGGTTAGGAATATGGTTTTGGAGAAGTTTAAAGCAGGCTTAGGTTATAAAAAGATTTCCAAAGCTTTGAACATCTCACGGAGCACTGTTCAATCCATCATCCGGAAATGGAAAGAGTATGGCACCACAGTAAACCTGCCAAGACAAGGCCGTCCACCTAAACTTACAGGCCGAACAAGGAGATCACTGATCAGAGAGGCAGCCAAGAGGCCCATGGTGACTCTGGATGAAATGCAGAGAGCCACAGCTCAGGTGGGGGAAACTGTCCACAGGACAACAATTAGTCGTGCACTACACAAATGTGGTCTTTATGGAAGAGTGGCAAGGAGAAAGCCATTGTTAAAAGAAAACCATAAGAAGTCCCGTTTGCAGTTTGCCAGAAGCCATGTTGAGGACACAGCAAACATGTGGAAGAAGGTGCTTTGGTCAGACGAGACCAAAATTTAACTTTTTGGCCACAATGCAAAACGCTATGTGTGGCGGAGAAATAACACTGCACATCACTCTGAAAACACCATCCCCACTGTCAAATATGGTGGTGGCAGCATCATGCTCTGGGGGTGCTTCTCTTCAGCAGGGACCGGGAAGTTGGTCAAAGTTGATGGGAAGATGGATGGAGCCAAATACAGGGCAATCTTGGAAGAAAACCTGTTGGAGTCAGCAAAAGATTTGAGACTGGGGCGGAGGTTCACCTTCCAGCAGGACAACGACCCTAAACATAAAGCCAGAGCTACAATGGAGTGGTTTAAAAAAAAGAATATTCATGTGTTAGAATGGCCCAGTCAAAGTCCAGACCTAAACCCAATTGAGAATTTATGGCAAGATCTCAAAACTGCTGTTCACAAACGCTCTCCATCCAATCTGACTGAGCTTGAGCTGTTTTGCAAGGAGGAATGGGCAAGAATTTCAGTCACTAGATGTGCAAAGCTGGTGGAGACATACCCTAAAAGACTTGCAGCTGTAATTGCAGCAAAAGGTGGCTCCACAAAGTATTGACTCAGGGGGGCTGAATACTTTTGCACGTCGCACTTTTCAGTTTTTTATTTGTAAAAAAAATGTTGATTCATGTATAATTTTTCCTTCCACTTCACAATTGTATACCACTTTGGTCTTTCACATTAAATTCCAGTGAAATATATTTATGTTTGTGGTTGTAATGTGACAAAATATGGAAAAGTTCAAGGGGTATGAATACTTTTGCAACCCACTGTATATATATATATATATATATATATATATATATATATATATATATATATATATATATATATATATATATATATATATATTTTTTTTTTTTTTTTTTTTTTTTCCTTTGCTATTATATTTTTATTTACATTTTTATTATACGCTGCTATGTTTAATTTTTAATTGTTACATTTTTATTATTTTATTTTATTATTATTATTATTATTATTATTATTATTATTATTTCTTTTTTTTCTAACATAATATTCATCAGGGGTGTTCCCAATGTCCATCCAGGGGAGAACGTTTCGGGCGCTGGGCAGATACACTCAGGACAGGACGCCAATCTATCACTGGGCACACACTCACTCACACAGACACACTATATGGGGCAATTTGGAGAACTCAATTTTCCTTGATCCATGTTTTCGGGCTGTGGGAGGAAACCGGAGGAAACCCACACGGACACAGGAAGAACATGGAAACTCCACCCAGATTGGGATTCCAACTGTTCATCTGAAAATCAATAAACTACAATGACCTACTGTATAGAACCAGCTTATTACCACCCACATGCCCCAGTCTCATCACAGTGAAAGACGTCTCTTGGGTTCGAGGGTAAAATGCTGTTTGCACCAGATTGAGGTCAGGTTTCGGCCAAAAGTGGCTGACGGATGTGAACTCGATATGTTTCAGGAATGTTCTCTTGGAGTGCACATCAAAATCAGATAGTGTGGAACCCGCATGAAGAATTTATCTTGGGTTGATGGTATCTCTTGATGGTATTTCTTCAGTTTACACGATAACCAGCTTCCTCTTGTTTCCGCCTTTGTCTGAGCGTGTGCAGTTGTTTCCTGCAAATGGTGTAAATGGAAACTGACTCCTGACTGGTTGATTCTTGGTGATTTTTCGGAGGGAAAGAAATAAAAAAAAAAAACAACAAAACACCTCCCACCTCACTGAAATACAGATTCCCACCACAATGAGTGGTACAGACTACTGCAACTCTTCTTTTTGGTCTCACCCACAAATCTCTCCATAAGTGTCGACTGGTGCAGAATTCAGCGGCTCGTATCATTACCAGGGCGGCACGGTGGTTTAGCATGTTCTCTCAGCGCTAGGGATTCCCGGTTCGAATCCCCATCTGGGTGGAGTTTCCATATTCACCAGTTTCTGGTTCTCCGGCCAGAATGCTTACTATGTTTTCTTACGTTAGAGAAAGGTGCATTGAATTAAGATATACAAGTTATATATACATATACTGTTTGGAGACAGTACAGGAACGTCATCCCCTTTAATAAAGCACCTAAAAGAACTGTCTGTTCACGTGTATAAGTATGTATTCGTTTTTATTTGCAGTCTGTTATGTGCTAAAGGAGCAGAGTAGAGATGTTTCTTTTTTTAGTTTTAAGTTATTTTACATGACCTTGATGTATTGGTGTCCCACGTCGTCCCACACGAGCATAGTCTTTGTCCCACATCTGGTGAATTGGAATCTGGCCACCCTACTTTCACAATTCAAATCCGCACATAAAACTCACCTGTTCAAACTGGCCTTCTCTATCTGATGGTTTTGTATTTCCTTATTTCAACATTCATTCATTCATTATCTCCCACTTTATCCTCTATTAGGGTCGCGTTGGGGTTCCCCATGCCCATCAAGGGGAGAACGTCTCGGGCGCTGGGCAGATAGACCCAGGACAGGGCGCCAATCCATTGCTGGGCACACACTCACTCACACAGACACACTCTATATGGGGCAATTTTTGAGAATCCAGTTGACCTTGATCCATGTTTTTGTACTGTGGGAGACACAGGGAGAACATGGAAACTCCACCCAGATTGGGATTCGAACCGGGAATCCCTAGTGCCGAGAGGCGAATGTGCTAACCACTAAGCCACCTTGCCGCCATTATTTTAACATGCTTTTAATATTGTGTATCTTGTTTTTATAATTAATGCTCATTTGCACTTCTGTACGGTGTCCTTGACTAACAGAAAGGCGCCTATAAAACAAAATGTATTATTATTATTATTATTATTATTATTATTATATAGTATATAAACCTCCACAAAGTCCTAACGGGTACATATGTCCAACGTGGTGGTGATCAAATCAACGGTGTGCTTTTGCATAGAGCAAGCTGCAGACAACAATATTAAACTATATTTTAAACATTAAAGTTAATACAGTTATACAGTGACCTATTCTGCTTACAGTAATCACACACTGAGGAATTTGTCCTCCAGGTGTCACCCACCCGTGAACCGAAACACACACATACACACACACACACCTCGAATGTGGTGAGCACACGTCCCCGGAGCCCCACCCATGGCGCCAGGGGACCTTTGGTTAGGTTCCTTGTCCAAGAACACTTCATCCTTGTTACTTGGTGGGACCAGGATTTGAACCGGGGACTTTCAGGTCGCAGTGTATAGAGTGTGTGGGTGAGTGAGTGTGTGTCCAGCGATAGATTGCCCCCCTGTCCTGGGTGTATCTGCCCAGCGAACAAAACATTCTCCCCTGGATGGGCATGGGGAACCCCTCCCCCCCCCCCCCGGTTCAAATCCCAATCTGGGTGGAGTTTGCATGTTCTCCCCGTGTCCGTGTGGGTTTCCTCCGGGTTCTTCGGTATCCTCCCACAGTCCAAAAACATGGATCAAAGTCAATTGAATTCTCCAAATTGCCCCATATAGAGTGTGTCTGTGTGAGTGAGTGTGTGTCCAGTGATAGATTGCCCCCCTGTCCTGGCCGTATCTGCCCAGCACCCGAAACGTCCCCCCCTCGATGGGCATGGGGAACCACCCCCCCCGCAACCCTAGTAGAGGATAAAGCGGAAGATAATGGATGGATGGATGTATCTACATAAATAAAGTGGACCGCCTGCTGAATTTACACAATAAGCAGTAGATGAGGGTACTTGGTCATTCATTTACAGAATAGAGAAGGACCCACTCCCGAATCAGGAAGGAACTGCATGTCGACATGTAGGTAGCACAACCACACATTTGTGGTGGCAGTTGCCAGCGTTTCTAAAACTCCCAGATTTTTATTTCACAATAACACTACAAAAGTCATCTTTTTATTCGTGCCTCAGTGTAATGCACAATTCTAATAAAAAACACAGATTTTTTTTTTTATGCCCGTCTTTACGCCTTTAAAGGTGAACCGCACCTTATGAGCCACATGTCCTAATCTGTAGGCTGAGCCTTATCTAAATAAACACACTCACCCTGCACCCGGGACGTCGCCGGTGAAACCACCTCTCCACACTCCCGGTCACGGCGTCGCCGAGCTGATGGACTCCCGGATACGGCAGCTCAGCAACCCGATGGCGATTGTGTCAGCCGGCAGACACAATGGGTTTTGCATAATGGACAGCCGATGATGGAGATGAAGCCACACCCCGGCTCAACACACGGCACTGACAAGGCAACAGGAAAACAAGTCCGAGACGTTTCGGAGTGTCTTCAGCGTCAGGCGTGAAGGTCAGACCGTCTCAGCTGGAGCGGGAGGTTCAGGGTGTCTTGAGAGACAAACAACAATCAGGACAAGCGTGACTAGTCTCACTCTGTCTGTCTGTGGTTAACCAGCGAACTTCTACAGAAAAACCATTCCATTTCATGAGACACGAAGTTCACAAGGTTTTTTTATGATGACCTCATTAATATTCATGAGAAGCAGTGAATGAGTCATATTTTATAGTATGTTTGAATCATTGTGGGACAAATAAAGGTTTATCTTATCTTATCTTATATGGGTTAATGCTCAATCTCCGCCGTCCAAGTTGCTTCGGCTTCACGGAACGAATAAACGTTCTCCACCCGAGTGCCATCTGCCCTCCTCAGATTATCAAGAAAAAACTGCCTACTTGCCAAATTTTAGAGTATGTTTTGCATGTTCTCCTCTCAGGGCTGATGGTCCAGGTTCGAACCCCAATCTGGGTAGAGTTTCCATGTCCGCCTCGTGTCCGTGTGGGTTTCCTATGGGTTCTCCGGTTTCCTCCCACAGTCCAAACACATGGATTCAAGGTCAAATGAATTCTCCAAATTGCCCCATATAGAGTGAGTGTGTGAGTGAGTGTGTGTCCAGTGAAGGATTGGCATCCTGTCCTGGGTGTATCTGCCCAGCGCCCGAAACCTTTCTCTTCTGGATGGGCACCAAGCCTCCCCCCCCCCCCCCCACACACACACACATACATACATACACGTGACAGTAGTATAGGGTAAGTTAATGAGAGGAGTTGAATTATGGGATGGCACACTGTGCTGCGGCTGCTCACATTAGAATGGCTTGTAATTTGATGGGTCATCCGGGGGAACCTTGGGATCCAGGTTAGAATCCCAATCTGGGTGTCTCCATATTCACCAGCTTCTGGTTCTCCGGCCAGATTTAAGGCGAACTGGCTGCTCTAACTTGCCCATATCTAAATTGCCCCAATATAGAGTGTGTCTGAGCGCTGGGGATTCTTGGTTTCCATGTTCTCCCCGTGTCGGCATGGGTTTCCTCCTGGTTCTCCGGTTTCCTCCCACAGTCTAAAAACATGGATCAAGGTCAATTGAATGCTCCAAATTGCCCCATATAGAGTGTGTGTGTGTGAGTGAGTGTGTGCGCAGTGATAGATTGCCCCCCTTGTCCTGGGTGTATCTGCCCAGGCAATTTGGAGAACTCAATTGACTTGATCCATGTTTTTGGACTGTGGGAGGAAACCGGAGAACCCGGAGGAAACCCACACGGACACGGGGAGAACATGGAAACTCCACCCAGATGGGGATTCGAACCGGGAATCCCTAGCGCTGAGAGGAGAACATGCTAAACCACTAAGCCACCGTGCCGCCCGAAACCATAAACTCAATCTTTAAATATTCATAAACAATCATGTTATACAGTACATTATATTTCCAATACACACTGTGAGCGCCACCTCCAGTTTGCAACCATTATGAGCACTTACCATACAGATGACTGTGGTTCTACAGTTCCATGCTGTAGTTCATCTGGTTCTCCCCGTACTCTGGTCTCGGAGTTGTGGATGGTGTGCATTGCTCAAGAATGACGGGATAAGACGCCTCAGACACGTCCACCTTCTTGCTTCAGCTTGTTTGTTTGAAACGGTTCTTTAATCCTCAGCTATTTCCACTCAGGACGAGCCACACCCGGAATCCCAATCCCGTGGCGAGACAGGTGAGAAAATATGAGAAAATAAAGACGGCAAACATTTCGACACTGATATATTATTGCATTGTTTAGTGTGGTGTGTGTGTGTGTGTGTGTGTTTGTGCAGTGGGGTGTGTGATTGTTTAACAGCCAGTGCACTTATATGGTCTTTCTGGTTCTCGTCCTTGTGTTTGCCGTGAGCCGTTAATGAGCCACCTCGGGTCCTGCGCCTTTATAAAGACCCATAATCTCTTCGAACCTTCACCTCTTATCTCTCCACCTGCTGAATATGAGCCGCCGAATACGCTCAATAAAGCCACCCCTGATTGTTTGCTTTGGCACCTTTTACTGCTAATCCGCTTTATTTGACACACTGAGAGTGGATCAGGTGATCAGGGTCACACCTTGAGGCAGATGGGCTACAACATGGACTTCCGTACTTCATTTCGGGACAGAGGTCATCGTTTCTCCAGTAGGTCTTCAGATGAATATGAGGTCTTTGGTTCCATCCCCATGCTGTTGGTAGTGTGTGTGTGTGTGTGTGTGTGTGTGTGGGGGGGGGGGGGTTCCTGCTGTACAAAGAATGGTTCCAAAGGATTGAGAAAACAGCCTGCTGTCCTGTTCTGTTCCTGTTAACACAATCTGAGATAATATTATTTCTACATATTGTTTACAGCACTGTGTCTCCTGTATAAGCAGCAGAGCAAAAACAATGGCGGGGGCATAATCTGGGAGGGTCACCTTCTATTCATCTTCTATCTATTCATTTTTAAGCCCCCATTATAATATGAGATATAATATGAGGTATAATATTCTGTTTGCATAATCTTCTGGACTCTTATGTCAGCAAACCCATCATAATAATAGCTGCATTATTTGGCAGGTTGCTGTTCATGAGAAGCATCCAAATTTGTTTTGTGTTAAAATCAATAAAAGATCCTTTGATCATCCCACAGTGGAATTATCATCCCACAATTATTACAGCAGCATCAACCACATATAGGATATATAGGACAAGGATATATAAACAAACATACTTACAGAATAAAATAATTAATCAAAAAAAAAACTCGTTAACTAAGAGAAATATATACTTTACTGCACTTTTATATTTTGTGATAAGTTTTTTATGAATGGAATTATAGCACATGGATTTTAAATTATAAAATTATTACACATGATTATGAACAGGATTTAAGGGTGTCAATTGTAAGTACACCATGCTCTGCTGAGGGACATATATATATATACAGTTGTGATCAAATTTATTCAACCCCCAATGCTGCGAAGGGTTTTATGGAATTCAGTGCACATTTGTAATTGTGTTCATAATGAAATCTTACAAGGACTTGTTAAAGAACTAAATGCAACTAAGATAGCATCAATTGTTTTTGTCATAAAGTATTAAATGGCCTTTTTGTGATTTCTTCATTGACACAATTATTCAACCCCTTTACAACTACCACTCATAAGAACAGAGGTTCATTCCAGTGTTTTCAATCAGGTATTGAAAACACCTGTGGATGTCAACGAGCAGCAATCAAGCATGATAAGCACCATTAGGCAGATTTAAAAGGACTGTGATACTCAGCTCCTTCTAGACATCTACTGGTGTGTTTACAAGCATGGTGAAGGCAAGAGAATGGTCCCAGAAGACAAGAGAAGAGGTTATTGCTCTTCACAAGAATGGCAATGGATATAAAAAGATTGCGAAGTTGTTAAATATTCCAAGAGACACTATCGGAAGTATCATTCGCAAGTTCAAGTTAAAGGGCACAGTGGAAACGTTACCTGGTCGTGGCAGAAAGAAGATCCTGACCGCGACTGCTGTGCGCTACCTGAAGCGTAATGTGGAGAAAAATCCCCGCGTGACTGCTAAGGAACTGAAAAAAAGACCTGTCAGATGTGGGCACTGAAGTTTCAGCTCAGACAATAAGGCGCGCACTGCATAACGAAGACCTCCATGCCAGAACTCCCAGGCGCACCCCTTGCTGACTCCAAAGAACAAGAAAAGTCGACTGCAGTATGCCAAAAGTCATGGACAAGCCACAAAGGTTTTGGGACAGTGTACTGTGGTCAGATGAAACTAAATTAGAACTGTTTGGGACAATGGACCAGCGCTATGTTTGGAGGAGGAAGAACCAGGCTTATGAACAAAAGAACACCTTGCCTACTGTGATAGCATGGCGGGGGGTCAATTATGCTTTGGGGCTGTTTTGCTTCTAATGGTACAGGAAAGCTTCACGTGTGCAGTGTACCATGAATTCCCTTCAGTACCAGGAGATCTTGGAGGAAAATGTGATGGAGTCAGTCACAAACCTGCGGCTTGGGAGACGTTGGAACTTCCAACAGGACAATGATCCGAAGCACACATCCAAGTCCACTAGAGCATGGTTTTTTGAAACATGAAAGGCTGGAACATTCTAGAGTGGCCATCGCAATCACCAGACTTAAATCCAATTGGGAACCTCTGGTGGGACCTAAAGAAGGCAGTTGCAGTGCGCAAGCCTAAGATTTGACTGAACTGGAGGCTTTTTGCCCATGAAGAATGGGCTAAGATACCCATAGGTCGCTGCAAGACACTTGTGTCAAGCTATTGCTTCACGCTTGAAAGCTGTCATAACTGGAAAAGGATGTTGTACTAAGTACTAAAAATAATGTCACTAGGGGGTTGAATAAAACTGATAATGATGTGACACAGTAAAGACATTTGTGGTTATTCCATCATAAATATTATGTTATATTTGTCTAATTTATAAGTGCCTCTTTGATATAATTGTAAATAAGATGACTGAATGATCCAAATCAATGTCAAACTGGCCAAAACACTTTATTTCAGTGGGGTTGAATAAATTTGATCACAACTGTATATATATATATATATATATATATATATATATATATATAATTTCTTTATAACATCCTGTTTACAGCGCTTACAGCGCGGTGTCTCTGATATACGATTTTTTAAAATGATCAGTGCGATCAGAAATCAATAAGGCATTAATACAGGCTTTTTATTCATTCATTCATTCATTATCTCCCGCTTTATCCTCTACTAGGGTCAGGGTGGGGTTCCCCATGCCCATCCAGGGGAGAACGTCTCGGGCGCTGGGCAGATAGACCCAGGACAGGGCGCCAACCCATCGCTGGGCACACACTCACACAGACACACTCTACATGGGGCAATTTTGAGAATTCAATTGACTTGATCCATGTTTTTTGGACTGTGGGAGGAAACCGGAGAACCCGGAGGAAACCCACGCAGACACGGGGAGAACATGGAAACTCCACCCAGATGGGGATTCGAACCGGGAATCCCTAGCGCTGAGAGGCGAATGTGATAACCACTAAGACACCGGCTTTTCAGTTGATTGAAACTCCTTTAAAGAATCAGTTGCTCTTCATATCTGTGTGACTGCTGCCACCTACAGGATCATTAAAGCATAGCATCGCAATTTTTTGCTGTTTACATTTACGTTTCAAGGATTCAAGGATTTTTATTGTCACATCACCGAGCATTGGAGTACAGGTGAGTGAAAAACGTATGTGCAGGTACCCACAACTGTGCAAAAAGCAATATTTACAAGTATAAAAGAAAATATACAATATAAATTAAAATAAACTAAAAATTAAATCTAGAATATAAGAAAGTTATATTCTATTCTAAGAAAGA
Source organism: Corydoras sp. C115 (assembly GCA_019802505.1). Lineage (NCBI taxonomy): Eukaryota > Metazoa > Chordata > Actinopteri > Siluriformes > Callichthyidae > Corydoras > Corydoras sp. C115. Next base: position 130,944 of record JAFMOC010000279.1, read on the forward strand.
ATAAAATGGATTTGGTCATTTAGCCGACGCTTATATCCAAAGGGACTTAGAAAGCGAGAACAGGGTTGGCCACAGCGCCCCCTGGAGCAATGAGGTTTAAAGGTCTTGCTCAGTGGTGACTTAAGTGGACCTGGGATTTGACCCCATAACCTTCTGATGGACAGCCCAACTCCCTGACCACTGAGCTGGCTCACCCTTTAACCACATGGATCATTATTACATCATGTTTACAGAGTTGTGTCTACGATATACGTTTGAGAGAGGTGCATTATGGGGCAGTGATGCAGCTCTAACTTACCTTAAGTCATTCATTCATTCATTATCTTCCGCTTTGTCCTATATTAGGGTCGCGGGGGGGTTCCCCATGCCATTCCAATGGAGAACGTTTCGGGCGCTGGGTAGATACACCCAGGACAGGGGGGCAATCTATCACTTGGAACACACTCACACAGACATGCACACATACACACTCTATTTGGGGCAATTTGGAGAACTCAATTGACTTGATCCATGTTTTTGGACTGTGGGTGGAAACCGGAGAATCCGGAGGAAACCTACGCAGACACGGGGAGAACATGGAAACTCCACCCAGATTGGGATTAGAACCGGGAATCCCTAGAGAGGAGAACATGCTAAACCACTAAGCCACCGTGCCGCTTACCTTAATTCAGTGATTCTCAATTATTTTCTGTTAAGCCCCCCCTAGGAAGAAGAAAACATTTTGTGCCCCCCCACACACACACTCCCCCCCCCCCCCCAACACATGACAAAATGGGATAAAGTATTTTCACGCGCCCACTGTAGTATGATTTGTCTATAAATTTGTTATACGTTCAACTCTTTTATAACAATGTGTCCTTATTAACAATAAAGAAAACAAAAAATAAAGAAATATAGATCAACTTAGAACAAAGAATAAGTTTATTAACTTTAGTTTTTTAGTTTGTAACAGAAACGAATGAAATCCTTATTTAAACAAGAAACGTTTTTGAACTGATTGGCATTTGATACTGAAAAATGAAATGAAATAAAATCAATAAATAATAATAAATTCAAATTCATGGAGCTCAATTTATTAACACTTTAACCTACAAAACAAAAATATTAACACTTATATTATATTAACATTTTAACCTATAAAACAAAAATGAATACGACAATTTGTGCTTTTTTTTTTTTCACAAACGAAGTCAGTTGTGACAACACAACCAACCTTTATTTATATAACCTATATTATAAATCACAATTAGCATGTTCTCCTCTCAGCACTAGGGATTCCAGGTTCGAATCCCCATCTGGGTGGAGTTTCCATGTTCTCCCCGTGTCTGCGTGGGTTTCCTCCGGGTTCTCCGGTTTCCTCCCACAGTCCAAAAACATGGATCAAGTCAATTGAGTTCTCCAAATTGCCCCATATAGAGTGTGTGTGTGTGTGAGTGAGTGTGTCCAGCGATAGATTGACGCCCTGTCCTGGGTGTATCTGCCCAGCACCCGAAACGTTCTCCCCTGGATGGACATGGGGAACCCCCCTGCGACCCTAATATAGGATAAAGCGGAAGATAATGAATGAATGAATGAATGAATGAATTAATATAAACCACAAGGTCGAATATGAGGCTTTTATGATTGTGCGACCCCCCCACCAGCGCCCCACTATTTGAGAAGGACTGCCTTAATTCAATGCTTTGCATCATCGTGGATAACTGAGAGAAATATATGTGAGGAGAACATGCAAATTAAACATTAGGCAGAGTCATCACAGCTGTAAATGAAACCTCTGTTTATTGTACAATAATCAATATACATCTCAGTTTTACTGAAAGTCCTTCAGGCCTCGCAGGCTCTGGGTACGAGGCTCTGCGGTTGCTATGGTAACCAGCGGCTGTAGCGCTTTCCTCATTTGATGATCCTTAAATGACCCCCCTCCCTGTATCCATCAGCATGCAGGCCTCGGTCCACCGAACCCCAGGACCCGATTCGCTCAGTCAGCCTGTGCAACGTCCTCCTCCTCGCACCCACAGGGTTATTTGTTGGGTACGGGCGCAGGCGGGATGGACACCAGCACCCTGTTGACCTCACGCAGCCGAGCATCCAGCGTTTCTGTGGTCAGGGCGAGCTCGCCCAGCTGCGTCTGCAGGTTGACGATGGTCTGGGTCAGCTCCTCCTCCTTGCGCCGGGCGTTGGCCGCCTGCCGGCTGTACTCCAGCACCATGCAGCCGCCGCCGATCAGGAAGATGATGGCCTCCCCCAGCAGCTCGGCCCCGAGCTCGGCCGCCGCCTCCTCGTTCAGGGGTTTGATGGCCGACCCTCGGAATCCCATGATCCTCATTTTGGTTTTCATCTCCACCCAGTGGTATACTGTCGAAATATAGAGAGAGAGAAGGAGATGGAGAGAGAGTGAATGTGAGAGAGAGTGTGTGTGTGAGAGAGAGAGTGTGTGCGTGTGAGAAAGTATGTGAGAGAGTAAGTGTGTGGGTGAGAGAGTAAGAGTGAGTGAATGTGTGAGTGTATGTGAGAGTGTGTGAGAGATTGTGTGTGTGAATGTATGTGAGAGAGTGTGTGTGAAAGAGAAAGTGTGTGTGAGAGAGTGAATGTGTGAGTGCATGTGAGAGAATGTGTGTGTGAGAGAGTGTGTGTGAGTGTATGTGAGAGTGTGTGTGTGAGAGAGAGAGTGTGTGTGAGAGAGTGTGTGTGAGAGAGTGAATGTGTCAGTGCATGTAAGAGAGAGTGTGTATGAGAGTGAGAGAGTGTGTGTGTGAGAGAGAGTGAATGTGTGAGTGCATGTGAGAGAGTGTGTGTGTGTGTGTGAGAGAAAGTGAGTGTGAGCGAGAGAGAGAGAGAGAGAGAGAGAGAGAGACACCCACAGGCCACTTTATTAGGTGTAGCCTTCCCTAAACTTTTGACAGGAACTAAACTCGTTAACTTATTATTATTTTAGATTCCTTTCATGTTTCTTTCAGGTTTCGGCGTCATCATTAAATCTGACGTCACAGTTTTATCTCTGACGTCAAACGAACCTTTACAAATGAGCGAATCGTGAACTCGAGTTCTACAGCGTGAATAAACCACTGCGGTGCGACACAATGTACGATAACAAACTATTAATTAAAAACATTATATTAATTAACAACGACATTAAAAACCTATTAAACGACTAAAGGCACTTTCAAACGTCCCATCGTGTGTTTCAATGACAGCTTTCACCCGCCCCCGCACGCTTCAAGGAATCTGATTGGCTCGGTGGTGACGCGCCCGGTGCGTTCGCTAGCCTCAGATTGGACGAACGACATATCACTCAATCGCTGGAGACCGTTGTTCTCCCGCCCACGCTGACGATTGGCTAAGGCGGGCTCGAGGCGCGACGCGATTGGATGGTCCGCCCGTCGTGGTGTGTGGCCGTCATGGCTCGCGTTAGGTTAAATAAAAAGGCGTGCGGACTCACTCTGCGCCGGAGGAAGACAGATGTAGTTTTTAAAGAAGTCGCTGCTCCGAGCGCCGGCTTTGATCCTGTTGGCGACGGGTTTGCTGAGCTGCCGGACTCCCAGATACAGCAGCTTAGCGATGGGGAAGGCGCCCACTACCATCTTGGCAGGATGCGCGTCACCGGATGAAGGCGGGGCCACCAGAGGGCTGGTTAAAGCGGGTGGGACGCAAGACTGTTGTTTGTGTCATGGCGGCGCTCACATTGCGCAGGCATCACACTAACTGTGACTGAACTCGTAAATAGGGGTGGCACGGTGGCTTAGTGGTTTGGCATGTTCTCCTCTCAGATTCCTAGTTGGAATCCCAATCTGGGTGGAGTCTCCGTGTTCTCCCTGTGTCCGCCTGGGTTTCCTCCAGGTTCTCCGGTTTCCTCCCACAGTCCAAAAAAGATGGATTCAAGGTCAATGGAGTTCTCCAATTTGCCCCATATGGAGTGTGCTTGTGTGTGCACAGTGATCGATTGCACCTTGTCCTGGGTGTATCTGCCCAGCACCCAAAACGTTCTCCCCTGGACAGGCATGGGAACCCCCCCCCCCCCCCCATGACCCTAATAGAGGATAAAGCGGAAGATGATGGATAGATAGCTTAATAATGGGGGCATAGTGGTTTGGCATGTTCTCCTCTCAGCGCTGGTTCGAATCCTAATCTGGGTGGAGTTTGCATGTTCTCCCCGTGTCCGCATGGGTTTCCTCCGGGTTATCCGGTTTCCTCCCACAGTCCAAAAACATGGATCAAGGTTAATTGAATTCACCCAATTGCCCCATATAGAAGTGAGTGTGTGTGCCCAGTGATAGATTGCCCCCTGTCCTGGGTGTATCTGCCCAGCGCCCGAAATGTTCTCCCTTGGATGGGCATGGGGAACCCCCCCGCGGCCCTAGTAGATGCTAAAGCTGAAGAAAAGGGTGAAAACCATAAATAAAGTCGAGCGTTTTCACTCAGTGTTGTGTTTAAAACAATAATACAAACATTAAAAGGACAACACTTGCGTATTGATTGTGTTATGTGTGTAATGTGTTATGTGAGTCCATGTACGGCAAAAAAGTGTGATTATTATATACTGTGTGTGAAGGAACACCGCAGCCCATTAAAGGCACATGACGTGGAGATCGACGGAATCGGCGCAAAGTGCATCAATGTACAAATAAAATACTGTTTGTTAATGATTTACACGTTTAAATGAATAAATTAGACCACGTGACATTAATTCATTGCGCAATGGGGTTAATTTGATCAAAAACAAAAACAATATTTCGAGCAGTAAGGTCGATGTGTTTGATTCTACATCCACAAGGTGGCGCAGTAAAGTGGCTGTGTCTGATTCTACATCTATAAATAATAAGTGTGTGTCCAGTGATAGATTGCCCTAATGTCCTGGGTGTATCTGCCCAGCGCCCGAAACGTTCTCCCCTGGATGGGCATGGGAATCCCCCCCCCCCATGACCCTAGTAGAGGATTAAGCGGAAGATAATGGATGGATGGATAGTTCTAAGCCAGAAGGCACGGTGGCTTAGTGGTTTAGCATGTTCTCCTCTCAGCTCTAGGGATTCTCGGTTCGAATCCCAATCTGAGTGGAGTTTCTATGTTCTTCCCGTGTCCGCGTGGGTTTCCTCCGGGTTTTCCGGTTTCCTCCCACAGTTCAAAAACATGGATCAAGGTCATTTGAATGCTCCAAATTGCCCCATATAGAGTGTGTGTGTGTGTGTGAGTGTGTACTCAGTGATAGATTGGTGCTCTGTCCTGCCCAGCGCCCGAAACGTTCTCCCCTGGATGGGCATGGGGAACCCCATTGCAACCCTAATGGATGGATATTGGTAGTGTACACATGACACTTTACTTTTACCTTATTGTGTATTTTCAGTAAGTTTAGTTTAATTGTAATGGATGTAATCCATCCATTATCTTCCGCTTTATCCCATATAAGGGTCATGGGGGGGGGGGGGGTGTTCCTCATGCCCATCCAGGGGAGAACGTCTCGGGTGCTGGGCAGATACACCCAGGACAGGGCGCCAACCTATCGCTGGACACTCACTCACACACAGACACTCTATATGGGGCAATTTGGAGAATTCAATCGACTTGATCCATGTTTTTGGACTGTGGGAGGAAACCGGAGAACACAGAGGAAACCCATGTGGACATGGCGAGAACATGGGAACTCCACCCAGATTGGGATTCGAACCGGGAATCCCCAGCGCTGAGAGGAGACCATGCTTACCATTAAGACACCGTGCCTTTCGGCTTAGAACTATCCATCCATCCATTATCTTCAGCTTTATCCTCTATTAGGGTCGTTGGGGGGGGTTCCCCATGCTCATCTAGGGGAGAACGTTTGGGGCGCTGGGCAGATACACCCAGGACAGGACGCCAATCCATCACTGGGCACACACACACTATATATGGGGCAATCTGGAGAATTCAATTGACTTGATCCATGTTTTTGGACTGTGGGAGGAAACCGGAGAACCCGGAGGATACCCACGCGGACACGGGGAGAACATGGAAACTCCACCCAGATTGGGGATTTGAACCGGGAATCCCTAAGGCTGAGAGGAGAACATGCAAATAGCATATAATAAAATAACATAATATAATAAAAAATGAGTAAAGATTTCTGGTTGAGTGGATGGAGAGTGTCTCCAGGTGGGAGGTGTGTAATGAGACGTGGTGGATGTTGGGGACAGCTGTGAGTCAGTGTACCTGCTCTGGTTCTCTGCACCTGGGTGGAGTCAGGCTCGCAGCGGCAGTGGGCAGGAACTCTGACTCGCCCTGACTCACTGCAAAGTTCGCGAACAGAGCAATCTGCCCTCCGCGAGCAGAACATGCCGCAGAACCCGCGGCCCGCGCCATCCAGCTGTTAACCGGGCCCGAGCCAGCTGCGCGAGCGCGGGGGAACATCTGCCGGATCAAAGGCGCCGCGGCTTCGTTACAGTGAGTACAGCTGCGTGATTCCTCTATTAGATACCAAACCGCGCATGCGCAGTGAGGGCGAGAGAAAGAAAAAGTGCGTCGTGTTTAGAATTTAAAACTCACCGTGGACTCGTTTGTAGACCGGGATAGGACCTAAAAAAAGGGTCCTGTCCCGAATGTAAATTCGATTTGAAAGTGGAATTCGGTAAAAAATAAAAAGTTTTAAAAGGTTACGTGCAAAATCAGGACAACCTCAGCTGTTCATAAGAGTTTATAGCTTTTAACAGCAGAGTAACACAATTCCCTTTGTTGCCCTTCTCCCTCTCTCTTTTTGTGTGTGTGGTAATGAAAGGCAGATGTCTGTTTGAATATAAAGGCAGACCGGGGCAGTCCACGGGCTGAATGTGGCCCCAAAGCCCCAATACCCCTGGGTCTGCTTCATACGACATGCAATCTCGGGTATTAAGTTTGCTTTTGTAATCATAATCCTTTAGTTTTGCCCACGGGTGGCTTAGTGGTTGGCATGTTCTCCTCTCAGCGCTAGGGACTCCCGGTTCGGATCCCAATCTGGATGGAGTTTGCATGTTCTCCCCGTATCCGCGTGGGTTTCCTCCGGGTTCTCCAGTTTCCTCCCACAGTCCAAAAACATGGATCAAGTCAGTTGAGTTCTCCAAATTGCCCCATATAGAGTGTGTGTGTGTGTGTGTGTGAGTGAGTGTGTGCCCAGTGATAGATTGGCGTCCTGTCCAGGTTGTATCTGCCCAGCGCCCGAAACGTTCTCCCCTGGATGGGCATGGGGAACCAACCCCCCCCCCCCCCCCCCCCCCCCCCCGCGACCCTAATATAGGATAAAAGATAATGGATGGATAGTTTTGCCCACTTAACATGTATTATAATGTAATAACATGCTTAATTTAACATAAGCGTCATCATTCGGTGTGTCGCAATCATCCATCCATCCATCCATCCATTATCTTCCGCTTTATCCTATATTAGGTTCGCGCGGGGGGGGGGGTTCCCCATTCCCATCCAGGGGAGAATGTTTCGGGCACTGGGCAGATACACCCAGGACAGGGCGCAAATCTATCACTGGACACACACTCATTCACACAGACACACTCTATATGGGGCAATTTGGAGCATTCAAATGACTCGATCCATGTTTTTGGACTGTGGGAGAAAAGCGGAGAACCCGGAGTAATCCCACGTGGACATCCCTAGCGCTGAGAGGCAAACGTGCTAAACTGCTAAGCCACCGTGCCACCCTGGTGTCGCAATCAGTCGTAGTGATTTTAACCCTGGCATGGTTGTTGGTGCCAGACAGGTTTGGTTGAAATGCTTCCAAAGCAACATATCTGGTGGGATTTCCACTCGGTGTCACTCAGAATGGTGCATGAAGGGAAATCGATCACCGGGGCAGCAGCTGTGCAGATGGAAACCGCATTGACAGACAGGCCCCGGTGCAGTTCCAATGTCCCAGGTTTGGTACCGTAGCTCTTCCTCATTTCTTAGTTGCATTTTTCGGTGTTAAAGGAGATTGATGACTGCTGTCATGACGCCGGTGGAACGTGTAACACCACAGGCCTGAATATTTCAGACAGAAGTGAAGAATGTCGTACGCTAACCTTGTTTAAACATCCCACAGTCGTCATTCACTGTTTGTTCAACACCAAGCGGCGCCATCAGCTGGTGTCTGACGTGACGGCTTAAAATGCTGCCAAAAATGTAAACAACCAAGGTTTACATTATATTATAGACATTATACAAATAATATAACGATCATAATATTAGTAATGGGGTGGCATGGTGGCTTAGTGGTTTAGCATGTTCTCCTCTCAGCACTAGGAATTCCCGGTTCGACTCCCCATCTGGGTGGAGTTTCCATGTTCTCCCCGTGTCCGCGTGGGTTTGCTCCGGGTTCTCCGGTTTCCTCCCATAGTCCAAAAACATGGATCAAGTCAATTGAGTTCTGCAAATTGCCCCATATAGAGTGTGTATGCGTGCGTGTGAGTGTGTGCCCAGCGATAGATTGGCACCCAGTCCTGGGTGTATCGGCCCAGCGCCCGAAACGTTCTCCCCTGGATGGGCATGGGGAACCCCACCGTGACCCTAATAGAGGATAAAGCGGAAGATAATGAATGAATGAATGGGCTGCGTCCAAGGAAGGAATGTGAGGGCTGCGTCCAAAATATCATACTGCCGACTATCTAGTAGTCAAGAGTTGTAAGTGAGACTGGATGGGAGAGATGGATGGATGGTTAGATAGAAAGATAGATACTTTATTAATCCTAAGTGGGCATTAATTAGGAGGTGAAAATTCTCAACAACCTACTTAATTATTCATTCATTCATCCATTATCTTCCGCTTTATCCTATATTAGGGTCGTGGGGGGGGGTTCCCCATGCCCATCCAGAGGAGAACGTTTCAGGCGCTGGGCAGATACACCCAGGACAGGGGGTCAATCTATCACTGGGCACACACTCACTTACACAGACACACTCTATATGGGGCAATTTGGAGAACTCAATTGACCTTGATCCATGTTTTTGGACTGTGGGAGGAAACCGGAGAACCCGGAGGAAACCCACGGGGACACGGGGAGAACATGGAAACCCAGATGGGGATTCGAACCGGGAATCCCTAGTGCTGAGAGGAGAACATGCTAAACCACTAAGCCACCGTGCCGCCCTACTCAATTATAAACCCCTTTAATGTTGGTATCCCATAATTCAACTGGGCTAACATTAAAATGAATATAAGTAATCACAATTACGTCCCACTTCTAAGAACCTCAACCAATAACTAATAGTACTATATATATATAACTACATTAAAACGAGAACCTAACGTTTAGCATTTTCAGTGTTGGGCAGTGTTGGTTCAAGACAGGGTGCCGACCCATCACTGGACACACACTCTAACTCACTCAATTTAAGGTGTAATTTAGCTGGGGGCAATTTAGAGCAGTCAATGTTGCTTGCATACATGTTTTGGACTGTGGGAGGAAAGTGGAGACGGTGGCTTAGTGGTTTAGCATGTTCTCCTCTCAGCGCTTGGGAATTAGGTTCGAATCCCAATCTATGTGGAGTTCCCATGTTCTCCCTGTGTCCACGTGGGTTTCCTCCGGGTTCTCTGGTTTCCTCCCACAGTCCAAAAACAGGGATCAAGGTCAGTTTAATTCTCCAAGATTGCTCCATATAGAGTGTGTCTGTGTGAGTGAGTGTGTGTCCAGTGATAGATTGCCCCCCTTTCCTGGGTGTATCTGCCCAGTGCAGACGTTCTCCCCTGGATGGGCATGGGGAACCCCGCCCACTCCCCCCGCGACCCTAGTAGAGGATAAAGCCGAAGATAATGGATGGATGGATGTTAATAACTGGTGGCACAGTGGCTTAGTGGTTGGCATGTTCTCCTCTCAGCACTAGGGACTCCCGGTTCGAATCCCAATCTGGGTGGAGTTCCCATGTTCTCCCCGTGTCCGCGTGGGTTTCCTCCGGGTTCTCCGTTTTCCTCCCTTAGTCCAAAAACATGAATTCTCCAAATTGCCCCATATAGAGTGTGTGTGTGTGTGAGTAAGTGTATGTCCAGCGATAGATTGGTGCCCTGTCCTGGGTGTATCTGCCCAGCGCCTGAAACGTTCTCCCCTGGATGAGCATGGAGACGCCTCCCCCCCCCCCCCGACCCCATAGAGGATAAAGCGGAAGATAGGCAAGGTACCGCGCTCACTTTGAAACGTTACAACAACCAGAAGCCCGGGGGCGCCAGACCCGGCCGGGCGACATTGCCGGGACGACATCTTTACCTGCTCAGACATGCGGCCGGCCGCAGCATCTCTCACGCTTCTGTGCAACTGCAGGCACGAAAGTATGCGCAGATATGCGCAGATACACTCGCTGTGATTTACAGCCTCGAGGCTCCAGAGCGCGTTCCATGTTGAGAATGTCGCAGGTTCGCTGTGGTATTAGACGGGGTAAAAATAGTGGGTGTGGCGGCCTGTTTCGGAGCAGCGTCAGGGCTTATTGTGGGATCTTGACGCTAATTACAGGGTTGTTTGTTGCGACACAGAATTTGCCCTGCAGAACTGGCCCGAGCGCCTTCGTTTGACCCAGACAGAACCAGATCTTCAGTTAAGCTGATAATAGAATGCTGTGAGCACTATTATGAAGCTCCTCTCAAGCGACCTGACCTCAAAACAGTATTTATGGCTGTGTTCCAAATCCGACGCCGTATAGTGTGCGGCTGCAGACTTTTCGGCACCTTTCATAACAATAGGTTTCAACTTTCTCACGTGAGTAGAACCTTCAACAGGCCTTGGTTCTCTGTTCTCAGCTGATGGGTAGGGCACTCGGTGAGGTCTACTGCCTTATCCATCCATCCATCCATTATCTCCCGCTTCATCCTATATTAGGGTCGCGAGGGGGGGGGGTTCCCCAAGCCCATCCAGGGCAAAACATTTCAGGCGCTGGGCAGATACACCCAGGACAAGGCGCCAATTCATCACTGGGCACCCACTGACACACTCTATATGGGGCAATTTGGAGAATTCAATTGACTTGATCCATGTTTTTGGACTGTGGGAGGAAACTGGAGAACCCGGAGGAAACCCATGCGGACATGAGGAGAACATGGAAACTCCACCCAGATTGGGATTCGAACTGGGAATCCCTAGTGCTGAGAGGCGAATGTGCTAACCGCCCTTCTATTGCCTTAATTAAGTTTTAAGATGTTCTCCGGGGCAGGGGTGGCACAGTGGCTTAGTGGTTGGCATGTTCTCCTCTCAGTGCTAGGGATTCCCGGGTCAGATCTCAATCTGGGTGGAGTTTTCATGTTCTCCCATGTCCATGTGGGTTTCTTCCGGGTTCTCCGGTGTCCTCCCACAGTCCATATAGTCCATATAGCCCCATATAGAGTGTGTGTGATGGATTGGTGTCCGGTCCTGGGTGTATCTGCCCAGTGCCCGAGACGTTCTCCCCTGGATGGGCATGAAGATAATGGATGGATGGATGGATATTCTCCAGTGCACTTCTGAATACTATGGTTGCAACAAGTGGTCATATCAATTGAGGACACATTCTGAAACTCAACAGCAGCTACACTGTGACCTTTGGACATGACATTAAAGCCAAACAACATCTTGTTTTTCACTCAGCAGACCCTCGGGGGGGATTTCGGTGTTTCGTTTCTGTCCATTAGAACACATTGGTTTACATTATTGTGCAGACACTTACAAGTATCGCGGGTTCAGAGCACCACGATTGGAGCCATGAGGCTTTAAGGCCTCGCCCAAGGGCCCTCATTGGCAATTTTTGGTGAATCTTCATCCTTCAGCCCAACATCCAAGTTCAAGTAATTTATTTATACAGCGCTTTTTACAATAGCACATCATCACAACACAGCGTTATAGTTTTATAAGCTGGGTGGTAGCTGTGGGTGTGGTAGCTCAGTGGTTCGGGTGTTGGACTATCAATCTGAAGGTTGTGGCTTCAAATACCAGGTGGCTCCTTGGACAAGACCCTTAACCCTTAGTGCTCCAGGGATGCTGTGGCCAACCAAGTGCTTGCTTCATAAGTCGCTTTGGATAAAAGCGTCTGCTAAATGACCGAATGCAAATGTAAATCCCCAAAGAGCGAGCCGAAGCGACAGCGGCAAGACAAAACTCCCTGTTATGTTGTTATTTTAAGGAAGAAACCTTGTGAGGACCGAGGCTCAATGGGGGATTGACAGCATCAACAGTCTAGGACAGCCATGTGGTGATCATGTGACCCGTATTTAACAATTGGAAACCTATATAAGTCGCTAAGTCGCCACGCCCTGGAGACATTTTTGGGCAGTACATGGTATTTTGGCGTACAGTTAATCATCGCATGGTAGTTGCGTTCATGACGTTGAAATTCAGGTTCCGTCAGTGTGTTGTAAGCCTTGTTAGAGGGTGCGCCACTGAAAACTAGGGGCTGGTATCAAGTGGGCCGTGAATCCCATCTCTACTGCACGTGGAGCAGATGTTATCAAGGCCATACTGTATTTGGGCTTCCGGGCGTCTTTACAGTACTGTTTTGTCTTCTGGACATTCTGTAATGACAGGCAGATCTTTTCTGTCATGACAGTGTGCATCCAGGGTCGGTGAGAGTGAGTGTGAGTGTGTGTGTGTGTGTGTGTGTGTGTGTGTGTGTGTGTGTGTGTGTGTGTGTGTGTGTGGACGGTTAAGCGTTTTTTTTCAGGGTGGATGTTCTTTGTGCTCTGAGGAATGTCTGGCACTTGATGTGGTGAACGGTTGAGAGATGACTGAATCACATGATGCCCATTGAGTGATCCTGGCGTCCTGCCATTGTGTCATCACAGCGCCACTAGGGGAGTGGCACCCACTGTATAAGTACCAGACGACATTCAAGGTGATATGGATCACTGCTGTGTTGTGACTGTGCAAATCAATGAAATCAAATCAAAGTTTATTTTTAGACATCTCCACAATAAATTCAAATCATCCATCCATTATCTTCTGCTTTATCCTATATTTGGGCCGCAAGGACCCATTGCCCAACCAGGGGAGAACGTTTCGGGCGCTGGGCAGATACACCCAGGACATGGCGCCAATCAGGGTGCACACACACAGACACACTCTATATGGGGCAATTTGGAGAATTCAATTCACCTTGATCCATGTTTTTGGACTGTGGGAGGAAACCGGAGAACCCGGAGGAAACCCACGCGGACACAGGGAGAACCTGGAAATTCCACCCAGATTGGGATTCCAACCGGGAATCCCTAGCGCTGAGAGGAGAACATGCCAAAGCACTAAGCCACCGTGCCACCCCATGCCATAGTCAATATATTAATAAATCAACAATTTAAGTTGTGATTGGACACTTACACACATTCGCCTGTTGAGAAGAGCATTCCTGAGGTCAGACACCGATGCTGGACCGTTCTGAGGGCAGACAGAGGCCTTCTCCAAACTGTTCAATATGGATTTTATACACCAGTGTTATAAGGAGATACACTTGAATTGATTAAAAAAGTGGCCGTGGCTAAATGTATTCGTCCAATATAGTGTTATGTAAGGAATCAGAAAGATGTGGAGTTTGCATGTTCTCCCTCTCTCCACCCAGGTTTTCACTCACAGTCAAAACATTCTTATAAGTAAAGTGGAGATACTTATAATTTCCCACGAGTGAGACTACAGTGGACCGGCGATCCCCACCACACTCCCAAACACACACACACACACACACTCACCACACCCACCCACACACCCACATCAACACCCCTCTGGTGGGGGCAACCGGTTTAAAAATGACCAAATGACATTGAAGACGGCACTTTTGCAATAATGTGGCGTTACCTTTAAAGTGCTTCATACACTCTGCTCTAAAACTCAGCCTTCAAACGTAAATCAGCCGAGAACGTGACGGCAGGAGGTGTTATTTTAACATTCTTCACACCTCTACACCCTCAGCCGAAGTTGGTTCGTCAAATAAGTGCTAAAAGGATTTAAACCCAGTGATTCTCAATTATTTTCTGTTAACCCCCCCCCCATAGGAAGAAGAAAACATTTTGCGCCCCCCCCACACACACACGTACGCACACTCAGCCCCCCCCCCCCCCCATACATAACAAAATGGGATGAAAAAGTATTTTTACACACCCACTGTAGCATCATAGTCTACAGTGGGTGTGTAAAACTTCTTTTATACCAATGTGTCCTTATTAACAATAAAGAAAACAAAAAAAGAAAGAAATATAGATCAACTTAGAACAAAGAATCATTTGATTAACTTTGTTTTTTAGTTTGTAACAGAAATGAATGAAATCCTTATTTAAACTAGAAACGTTTTTGAACCGACTGGCATTTGATACTGAAAAATGAAATGAAATAAAATCAATAAATAATAATAAATTCAAATTCAGGAACAGAATATATTAACACTTTAACCTTTTTCATTCATTCATTATCTTCCGCACACACCCACTCACACAAACACACTCTATATGGGGCAATTTGAAGAACTCAATTGACTTGATCCATGTTTTTGGACTGTGAGAGGAAACTGGAGAACCCGGAAGAAACCCACGCAGACACGGGGAGAACATGGAAACTCCACCCAGATGGGGATTCGAAACGGGAATCCCTAGCACTGAGAGGAGAACATACTAAACCACTAAGCCACCGTGCCGCCCACACTTTAACCTACAAAACAAAAATGAATACAACAATTTGTGCTGTTTTTTTTTTTTTTTTTAATCAAAATGAGGAAGTCAGAACTAATGTCTCCAACGCGCCCGTTCTGCAGTGCACAGCTTTTCTGAAGTAGCTTTCATAACGCGGGATGATTGCTGAAGATACGCATCACATTTTCGATTAAAAAACTCAAGCGGTTATCGGCGTGATTGGAGTGTAATGTCTTTAAATGACGCCTTCATTTATTTGGCTTCATGCTGTCCGCTGCCAACATTTTAAGACACAGAAGACACACCGGTCTTTCTTCGTCTCCACCTTAGTTAGAGTGAAGCCAAGCGCTACACACGCTTCGACGTATTTCCTCGTTTAAACTTTCGGTTGACTTTTGTTGCTTTCATTATCTTTGTCTCTCTCCGCCTTTCTGTGTTAAATATTTGTTCATGTTGTCTCTTGAGGGTTTGTTCAGTAACCTTAATATCACTTGCTCTGTGATATCTTGTTATGCGCCCTATTTGAGAAGGACTGATTTAACCCATCGAATTGAAATGCCTAGTTGTCTGCAACTGAGGCGAAAGGCTAGTTTTGACACTGCTGACTGTTTATCCGAGCCCTGTAGACTTTAAATTGGGTAGAACCGCAGGAGAGTGCTGTGTTTGGTTAGAGCAGCGTGATGGAAGACAGCTTCCGCGCCCGTACGGCCGCCTCGGGCTTCGGCACTGCGGCAGAGCGCTCGCTAAAAATGCTAACTCATGATTGACGCCGCGTCAAGGCTCGAACCTGGTGTCGCTGCGTCATCCGCCCACGTTTAGATTATTGATGTATTCAAAGTGGAGCTGACCACAGGGACGTGCTGCCTTTAGGTGGTTGGGGGGGTGGGGGGGGGGGTGATGGAAGGTAGTTCTCATGGTTATAAATCTCTTTAAGATTTATCGCCAGGGACATGTAGAAGTGAAATTATGAAATATGTAATGAATATGAAGTATACAGTATTATATCTATATTAAAGGTAATATATAGGAATGTGGGTGGCACGGTGGCTTAGTGGTTGGCATGTTCTCCTCTCAGCACTAGGGATTCCTGGTTCGGATCCCAATCTGGGTGGAGTTTCCATGTTCTCCCCGTGTCTGCTTGGGTTTCTTTCGGGTTCTCCGGTTTCCTCCCACAGTCCAAAAAGCATGGATCAAGGTCATTTGGAGTCTCCAAATTGCCCCATATAGAGAGTGTGTGTGTGAGAGTGAGTGTGTGTCCAGTGATAGATTGGTGTCCTGTCCTGGGTGTATCTGCCGAGCGCCTGAAACGCTCTCCCCTGGATGGGCATGGGGGAACCCCCCGCAATCAACTGGACTATAGAGTCTCCTAAGGACACAACCAAGCGGACAACACGCCCAAAATCTTGATTACACAGGATCCTTGGGAATGCTGTGCTTTGAAACTTGGCAAAAGCTTGTGGGTGGAGGTGGGGGGGTGCCTTTCCTGTGTAATGTGGAAGAATTTGACCTGTTTGCACAGAGCTCCCATTTTGTCGACTGAGGAAAAACATAAGAAGACGGAGAACGTTTTGGCTAAAGTAGTGACACCCTCCTGTCCATCCATCCATCCATCCATTATCGTCCGCTTTATCCTCTGTTAGGGTCGCGGGGGGGGTTCCCCATGCCCATCCAGGGGAGAACGTTTCGGGCGCTGGGCAGATACACCCAGGACAGGGGGCAATCTATCACTGGACACACACTCACTCACACACACACTCTATATGGGTCAATTTGGAGAATTCAATTGGCCTTGATCTGGTCGGCACGGTGGCTTAGTGGTTTAGCACGTTTGCCTGTCAGCGCTAGGGATTCCCGGTTCGAATCCCCATCTGGGTGGAGTTTCCATGTTCTCCCCGTGTCTGTGTGGGTTTCCTCCGGGTTCTCCGGTTTCCTCCCACAGTCCAAAAACATGGATCAAGTCAATTGAGTTCTCCAAATTGCCCCATATAGAGTGTGTCTGTGTGAGTGAGCGTGTGCCCAGCGATGGATTGCCCCCCTGTCCTGGGTGTATCTGCCCAGTGCCCGAAATGTTCTCACCTGGATGGGCATGGGGAACCCCCCCCCGACCCTAATAGAGGATAAAGCAGAAGATAATGAATGAATGAATAGGCCTTGATCCATGTACACGGGGAGAACATGGAACCTCCAACCAGATTGGGATTTGAACCGGGAATCTCTAGCGCTGAGAGGAGAACATTCTAACCACTAAGCCACCGTGCCGCCGCCCTCCCGTCTGTGTAAACACTTGTCGTGTTTATATTATATAATTGTCTACGTGAATGTAATAGGATGAATATAATTTGTCTGACACCCGAGCTGCATTCATCCACCAACGTTGACAGTTATTTGAGTCATTTGTGTCGTGTTCTATCGCCGGCGTGTTGCGTGCTTATAAACACGTTACGGCATTCCAGAGAACACGACCTTGTACGACAAACGAGACGCTGCTGTAATCGAGAAGTGCGAAGACATATGTTCAGAAATAAGAATCAAAGCACGAGCTGCTGCATCTGGAACCGTTTCAAGTTCATGTAGTGATTTATTAGAACCCCGTGTCATTATTGCGTCATAGTTGGAGGCTGCACACTTGCTCATGTGCCAAATAATAAACATAAAATCACTATGAGAGCCAATGGATGAAGGGTTCATTGTATATTTTATTATTTTTTTATTTAATTAGTTCTAAGCCAAGCGGCACAAATCCCAATCTGGGTGGAGTTTCCATGTCCTCCTTCCATGTCCGTGTGGGTTTCCTCCGGGTTCTCCAGTTTCCTCCCACAGTCCAAAAAACATGGAACAAGATCAATTGGATGCTCTAAATTGCCCCATATAGATTGTGTGTGAGTGTGTGGCCAGGGATAGATTGCCCCCCTGTCCTGGGTGTATCTGCCCAGCGCCCGAAACGTTCTCCCCTGGATGGATATGGGGAACCCCCCCGAGACCCTAATATAGGATAAAGTGGAAGATAATGGATGGATGGATAGTTCTAAGCCAGGAGGCACGGTGGCTTAGTGATTTGGCATGTTCTCCTCTCAGTGCTAGGGATTCCCGGTTCGAATCCCAATCTGGGTGGAGTTTCCATGTTCTCCCTGTGTCCGTGTGGGTTTCCTCCGTGTTCTCCGCTTTCCTCCCCAGTCCAAAAACATGGAGTCAATCGAATTCCCCAAATTGCCCCATATAAAATGTGTGAGTGATTGTGTGTCCAGTGATAGATTGGCGTCCTGGCCTGGGTGTATCTGCCCAGCGCCCGAAATGTTCTCCCCTAGATGGGCATGGGGAACACTTCCCCCCCACCCCACTCGACCCTAGTAGAGGATAAAGGGGAAGATAATGGATGGATAGTTCTAAGCCACTTATCCTAATTTAGGGTCACAGTGGGTGCTGGGATCAGTCCACAGGTAATGGGCTGGTTAATATCCTGGACATGGAGGACTGTTAGGACTGTTTATGTTTTAAATGATGTGTCCTGCATGTCTTTTAACTAGAGAAGGAAGTAGGAGCTCTATAGAGACACAAGGAGAACATGCAAACTGCACAGACGGAATAACTCAAGCCAACCCAGGGCATTTTCGCTGTAAGGTGCAGGACCATTTTTACCCTGGAGTTTAAACCTAAGGGAGTAAGAAGAGTGATTTGTATACGGGAACCTGGGAGGGGTACCAGGACATCTGGCAACAAAGGAATGAGGATGACCAATAAGCCCAAAAAAAAATCAGGAGGGAGTGACGATTGAGAAAGTGAGACGAACGAGAAAAAGGAGAGCCTTCGATTGAGCCATATGTGGAGTGAATCAGCCTTCTAATTCAATCCTTACCAGCCTCGGCAAATAGCAACTAATCCAGAACTCTGCTGCATCATCTGTCTTTCCTCACTAGCCGGCTGTGGGGGGGTCTAGGACGCTCCTACTGATAAACTAAAAATGGGGACGCGAGGACGTAATCCACCTGATGGGGGGAACGAACGGCACTGGAAATAGCGAGCTCGTACTGAATCCTGATTGGACTGAAGTGAGACATTATCAGTAAGTGCACTTGGCAGAGCCGGATAAGAGCAGAGGGCGAACAGAAGGTCACGGGCGAGTGAGACGCACCCGTCCTGCTGTCGGCTATGAGAAAGGGCTTGGTTGGTAAATAAAAAAAAAATCATAAAATAAAAAAAAACGGGGATCAGGTGAGTCATGGACAAAGCAGAAGTCATGTCTGTAACAAAACTATTAAGACAAAGACTTCTCCCCATGTCTAGGTGACTAAGACTAAGATAGGATTCCTAGTCAGCGATGTGTCAGAGTGTCTATTATTATCAGAAGGAGTGACAGCATTTAAAAAAAACAGCTGCGCACGTTTGGATTCGAGGGAGATTGTGAGAAAAGACACGAGTTCCAAACTAGTGTTCCAACTAAACCTTTAAAACAAGGCCATTTTCGCGGATGGTGAATTAGTACAATAACCAGCATCCAACCAATAATAACCATCCATCTATCCATCCCTACCTTCCATCCTTACCTTCCACTTTATCCTCTACTAGGGTCACATTTCACAATTTGCTTAAGGAATTTTGTGAGCAGTGCCGGTGTTTGGAAGAGCGTTAGAGTGTTAGTGTCATGTTTAGTGTCGTCATGTCAATACGGGACGCAACATTTATTTGCCATATACGGTAGGATTCTGTATTTTACGAGACGTGTGGCAACCCTACATATATGACATGCTACATATATGACATATACAATATATATGTATGACATATACAACCCTACATATATGACATATACAATATATATGTATGACATATACAACCCTACATATATGACATATACAATATATATGTATGACATATACAACCCTACATATATGACATATACAATATATATGTATGACATATACAACCCTACATATATGACATGCCGTATCCTCAGGTCCTCCTGAGGGTAACCTCCGGTTGCCTGTAACCTATATTCCACGCTCATCATTCCTGTTCTTCAGGGTGGATGAGCTACAAGCCTGAACTAAACCCATTAAAACTGGAACACCTGTGGATACAGCAGTGCGCTCATTCTACAAGCTGCAGCACGACATAACATCTGTTCTGCGCCGGCTAGAAAGGGGAATGCATCGGAATAACGATCTGTCTGCTGCGTACGAGTGAACAGTAATGCTCACCGTCTATTAGATAATGCTTACAGCTCTAAGCGGTTATTTAACGTACAGTATTGTATATATGGACGTTAAATAACTTTTCATTCGTTAAAGAACTTGTTCCACACTGAGGGACGTTAACTGAGAAAATAGCCTTTAATAGGGTCAGGGTTCAGGGTATTGTGTAGATCCTGGGACTTTCATCTAACCATCAAGTACCCCTGGCATAAAAAGCACCGTTTGGTTGACTGGCGTCCTGTCTTATCTGCCCAGAGCCCGAAAAGTTCTCCCCTGGATTGGCATGGAGAACCCCGCCGTGACCCTAATATAGTGATCAAAGTCAATTGAATTCTCCAAATTGCCCCATATAGAGTGTGTCTGTGTGAGTGAGTGTGCCCAGCGATAGATTGCCCCCTATCTGCCCAGCGCCCGAATCGTTCGCCCCTAGATGGGCATGGAAAAAAAACGGGGGAAAAAGGGAAAGATAATGGATGGACTTTTATCTCTGAAAGTTGGCAACCCTACATATATCACAAAGAAAAGAATTGGGACACCAACACTTAATTAGCAAACTGCACCAGATGCTTCGTTTAGTCTCTTAATCGTCCTGTCACTTCATCAAGCTAAGATTTGGCTTTAAAACAAACCAGCCTCCATTTTATTGTTTTTATTAGTCTTATTTTGTTCATATCTTCTTTGTAACCTGATTATACTCTCACTTTGGATGGTATTAGAGGCAACAGAAACATCAGAGGGAATTATTTACCCTCTAAATGGCATGTAACCTGCTAGCATGCTAAATTAGCTTCGATTAGCCAGCACACACTCTAACCA
This sequence comes from Corydoras sp. C115, assembly GCA_019802505.1. Classification (NCBI taxonomy): domain Eukaryota; kingdom Metazoa; phylum Chordata; class Actinopteri; order Siluriformes; family Callichthyidae; genus Corydoras; species Corydoras sp. C115. The sequence goes on from JAFMOC010000279.1 coordinate 151,500, forward strand.
GTACAGTATAAACAACATTGACAGGTTTATAACCCAGCGTACGTTGTTTTTGACAGAATTTTAAGGCTCGGGGACAGAAATTATACTTCTTACAGCTGGAACTCATCTGCGTCTGCGGATCTGTAGCCGCAGAGGGCTAGCTCTGATGTTTAGAATGTGTTCTGGGGTTGTTTTATGTCTCTTGTGCCTTAATTTGGTGATTAATATGGAACGGCTTGAGCTTAAACCCATTGCAACTTGTAGCTGTCTGATTCTTAGCTAGCCTAAGTTTAAGTTTAAGTTCTAGTAATTTATTTATACAGCGTTTCTTTACAACAGTACATCGTCACAAAGCAGCTGTACAGAGTTATAAGCCTTCAAACCCTTGGAGTTATAAGCCTTCAAACGCACACACACACACAGACACAATCTATATGGGCCAATTTAAAGAATTCACTTGCCCTTGATTCATGTTTGTGGACTGTGGGAGGAAACCCACGCGGACACGAGGAGAACATGAAAACTCCACCCAGATTGGGATTCGAAGCGGGAATCCCCAGCGTTGAGAGGAGAACATGCTTAACCACTAAGCCACTCCATAATAATAATAATAATAATAATAATAATAATAATAACAAGTTCAATGTATGGGCGGCACGGTGGCTTAGTGGTTTAGCATGTTCTCCTCTCCCAATCTGGGTGGAGTTTGCATTTCCTCCCTGCGTCCGCGTGGGTTTCCTTCGGGTTCTCCGGTTTCCTCCCACAGTCCAAAAACATGGATCAAAGTCAATTGAATGATCCAAATTGCCCCATATAGAGTGTGTCTGTGTGAGTGAGTGTGTGTCCAGTGATAGATTGCCCCCCCTGTCCTGGGTGTATCTGCCCAACGCCCGAAACTTTCTCCCCTGGATGGGCATGGGGAACCCCCCCCCCCCTCCGCGATCCTAATAGAGGATAAAGCAGAAGATAATGGATGGATGTATTATATAGTGACGCTTTACAATCAATACTGTGAGGAAAATAAATAAGTTTTCAGTTGGGACTTAAATAGTGTCAGACGCTGACGTACAGATTGTCTTCTGGAGCAGCAGTGTTCCTGCAGCTTTAATTAAAGAGCCGAAAGTCTATAAATCCTGCGTGATTTGTGCATGTGACACGGCGAATGAGCCCGGTTCCAGCTGGAACCGATCTGTTCCTGAAGCCACATAATGAAAGGTTCCTGAGTGGACAGAAAGGCAGGCTTTGTGAATGCAGCGCAGGAACTGGGAGAGGCCCAAATACAGAAAGTCCGGAGAATTATGGGACACGGGAAGAGGTCCAGCCGTGCATTCCTGAATAAGAAGAAGCCGAACAATACTGGAGCTGAGTCAGGACCAATAAATCGGACATGCTGGAACAGGACGCTCGCGTCACTGTTACTGAATCAGGCAGATTTATCTAATCATTGCACCGTGGTATGTAATCAGCCCCCTCCTCCCCCTTTTTGTACTAACAGTGCACTCGGGACGCTAATGCATTTTAAATTCAGAGTGCAAGTGCATTTTCAACCCAGCCAGGCCTCATTTTGTGCATGCTGGAACACACACTGCCCCCCTCCAAACTGTTTTCACACAGTTATAAGCATAAAGTTGTCCAAAATGTTTTCAGCACCTATTGTTATAGCACTTATCAACACCTGAATACTGTGATTAAGATGTTCTCCCCGTCATCCGCCCACGTTTAGATCAGTGATGTGTTCAAAGTGGAGCTGACCACAGGGACGTGCTGCATTTAGGTGGTTGCGGGTGGTGATAGAAGGTAGTTCTCATGGTTATAAATCTCTAAGATTTCTAGCCAGGGACATTTTTTTTGGCACATGTGACTCACACCACTAGGGGGCCACCTGCGCTGTTACCCATCTTCACTTAATGTTAACCATTTACATACTTACTAAATGTTAACCATTTACATACTTACTAAAAGGGAGGCCTCAGCGCTAGGGATTCACGGTTCGAATCCCAATCTGGGTATAGTTTCCATGTTCTCCTCGTGTGTCCGCATGGGTGTCCTCTGGGTTTCGTCCCACAGTTTAAAAAACATGTACAGTGCATCCGGAAAGTATTCACAGCGCTTCACTTTTTCCACATTTTCTTACGTTACAGTCTTATTCCAAATTGTATTAAATTAATCTCTTTCCTCAAAACTCTACACAAAATACCCCATTATGACCATGGGAAAAAAGTTTTCTTGAGAGTTTTGAAAATTTATTAAAAATAAAAAACTAAGAAATCACATTTACATAAGTATTCCCAGCCTTTGCCATGAAGCTCATAATTGAGCTCAGGTGCATCCTGTTTCCACCGATTATCCTTGAGATGTTTCTACAGCTTAAATGGATTCCACCTGTGGTAAATCCAGTTGATTGGACATGATTTGGAAAGGCACACACCTGTCTATATAAGGTCCCACAGTTGACTGCATGTCAGAGGGCAAACACGAAGCATGAAGTCAAAGGAATTGTCTGTAGTCCCAATGAGCACAGTGGCCTCCATCATTCGTAAATGGAAGAAGTTTGGAACCACCAGGACTCTTCCTAGAGCTGGCTGGCCGTCTAAATTGAGCGATCGGGGGAGAAGGGCCTTGGTCAGGGAGGTGTAGATTACTCTGTCAGAGCTCCAGCGTTCCTCCGTGGAGAGAGGAGAACCTTTCAGAGGGACAACCATCTCTGCAGCAATCCACCAATCAGGCCTGTATGGCAGAGTGGCCAGGCAAAAGCCACTGCTTAGTAAACAGCACAAGGCAGCCCGTTTGGAATTTGCCAAAAGGCACCTGAAGGACTCTCAGACCATGAGAAACAAAATTCTCTGGTCTGATGAGACAAAGATTGAACTATTTGGTGTGAATACCAGGCGTCATGTTTGGAGGAAACCAGGCACTGCTCATCACGAGGCCAATACCATCCCTACAGTCAAGCATGGCTGTGGCAGCATCATGCGATGGGGATGTTTTTCAGCAGCAGGAACTGGCAGACTAGTCAGGATAGAGGGAAAGATGAATGCAGCAATGTACAGAGACATCCTGGATGAAACCTTGCTCCAGAGCGCTCTTGACCTCAGGCTGGGGCGACGGTTCATTTTTCAGCAGGACAACGACCCGAAGCACACAGCCAAGATCTCAAAGGAGTGGCTTCAGGACCACTCTGTGAATGTTCTGAAGTGACCCAGCCAGAGCCCAGACTTGAATCCTATTGAACATCTCTGGAGAGATCTGAAAATGGCTGTGCACAGACGTCTCCCATCCAACCTGATGGAGCTTCAAAGGTACTGCAAAGAAGAATGGGCAAAACTGCCTAAAGACTTGAGGCTGTAGTTGCTGCCAAAGGTGGTTCTACAAAGTATTAAGCAAAGGCTGTAAATACTTATGTAAATATGATTTCTTTGTTTTTTAATTTTAATAAATTTTCAAAACTCTCAAGAAAACTTTTTTCACATGGTCATAATGGGGTATTTTTTGTAGAATTTTGAGGAAAGAGATTAATTTAATACAATTTGAAATAAGGCTGTAACGTAAAAAAAAATGTGGAAAAAGTGAAGCGCTGAGAATACTTTCCGGATGCACTGTATTTGAGGTAAATTGAATTCTCCAAATTGCCCCATATAGAGTGTCTGTGTGAATGAGTGTGTGCCCGAAACGTTCTGCCCAGGATGGGCATGGGTAATGGATAGATATGCATATATATATATATATATATATATATATATATGTATAGCAGCGGCACGGTGGCTTAGTGGTTTAGCATGTTCTCCTCTCAGTGCTAGGGATTCCCGGTTCGAATCCCAACCTGGGTGGAGTTTGCATGTTCTTCCCGTGTCTGCATGGGTTTCCTCCGGGTTCTCCGGTTTCCTCCCACAGTCCAAAAACATGGATCAAGGTCAAATGAATTCTCCAAATTGCCCCATATAGAGCCCCATGGGCTGAATAGGCATGGGGAACCCCCCGTGACCCTAGTAGAGGATAAAACGGAAGATAATGGATATATATAGAGAGAGAGAGAGCACGTTGGTCTCCCAGCCGCCTTATACACACCGTCCTTCTTCCCGTGAACTGTTTTCTCACAGTTATAATCTTAAGGTTGTCCAAAATGTGTTCGGTACCTATTGTTATGGCACTTATCAACACCTGAATGCTGTGATTAAGAGTTATTGTGAAGAGGGGTGTGTCCCAGTTCTGCAGAATGTGACCTGCAAGCAAAAAAATGAAAGCCCTGCTGTTTTGTTTGTTTATTTAGGACTAGAGCCGAATTCCTGAGAAGCGGTGGGTAAAAGGGGCGGACGTCATGAGTTCCAACAACATCTACAGCAGCGGCATGCTGTGTAAGTACCAGTTTTAACCAATCTTTGTTCGGTGGTGATCCGTGTTCCTCGGGATGTTTATCGCCGCGATGCGGGCGTGTCGTGGCAGGAACTTCACACGCTGTTGCACATCCAGGCATTTCCTGCCGTTCGTTAGTTCCAGGTAAAGCATCGGGCCTTAGTGTGTGTCGGAGTCAGTGTTCCGATCCATCTCAGCAATGTTGCGTATGGGGTCCCACCCTAAACGTCTTTTAGCATAGTAAGAGAACAGGGCCTTCCTCAAACTGTTGACCCACAAGTAACCCACAGAAATCAACAGTTTGGGGAAGGTCTACTTTTTTTTTTCATTCCAGCATGCACATGGCATGTGTGGTTGAGTTAGGTGTGGAGGAACGTGATTGATCCACACAGAACCCTAACCTCAACACCAGTAACTATTTAAAACTATTTCATGATGACCATGGTGGTTTGGCATGTTCTCCTCTCAGCGCTAGGGATTCCCGGTTCGAATCCCAATCTGGGTGGAGATTTCATGTTCTCCCCGTGTCCGCGTGGGTTTCCTCCGTGTTCTCCGGTTTCATCCCACAGTCCAAAAACATGGATCAAGTCAATTGAATTCTCCAAATTGCCCCATATAGAGTGTGTCTGTGTGAGTGAGTGTGTGTCCAGTGGATAGATTGGTGTCCTGTCCTGGGTGTGTCTGCCCTGCACCCGAGACGTTCTCCCCTGGATGGGCATGGGGAACCCCCCCCCCCGCGACCCTAGTAGAGGATAAAGCGCAAGATAATAGATGGAAGACGACCAGGGGTGGCACGGTCATCCCACAGTCCAAAAAATGGATTAACATCAATTGAATTCTCCAAATTGCCCCATATAGAGTGTGTGTGTGAGTGAGTGTGTCCCCAGGGATAGATTGCCCCCCTATACTGGGTGTATCTGCCCAGCGCCCAAAACGTTCTCCCCTGGATGGGCATGGGGCACCCCCCCCCACGACCCTAATTGAGGATAAAGCTGAAGATAATGGATGGATGGATGGATCATGATGAGCAGATGTCCTCATCATACTGTACTATCTCGTGTGCTATAGTTATGTACTGTTATTTAAATCTCGTTTCGCAGTTCAGGCCATCAATGAGGACCTGGACGCATCTTTGGCCACGGCGGACGAACTGTCTCGTGAGTTCAGTTCCATGTTTAAAGAGATCTCGAGTACAACTGGAGGTTCCACAGCACAGGTATCAGGTTTCTTACAGAGTTTGTTTTTGCTATCGGGGCCATGAAACTGGTACTTTCATTACTAAAAATGGTACTAATGGTACTACTTGTACTGAAATTGGGATGTTTGTAAATGAGACCGGAAGACATTCAGTACTGGATTAATATTTTTGTCATTGAAAACAGAAATGTGGTTCCAAAATGAAACCATTTGGTACCTTAGATGCTAAAATGGACTTTTTGGTACTAACATTGGTACTTTTGTTACTAAATTCGTTAAATACTCATAATATACTCACTAATAATTCAAGTCATTTTTATCATTACTAAAAATGGTACTAATTGTACTCACTACCATTTAGAAGTAAGGACTTTTTGGTACTAGCATTGGTACTTTAGTCACTAAATTCAAATACTCTCAATTTAAATTTTTTTTAAATTAAACTCAAAGTTTAATTAGTTTAATTTGGAAGGTTGTCATGGTAATAATTGTTTTTTCTCTTTTTTATTTTACTATAGAGTACAAACTCGAGACCCCAAAACACTATCAGCAGTAAACCCAGTGCTAGCATCATTAGCAGCAGCGTGACCAGCAGCGTTAGCAGCGTTACTAAACCCAGCAGCGTTAGCAGCGTTAATAAACCCAGCAGTGGGTTTGAATACAGTTCCAGCCCAACCAGCAGAGACGGAGGAGGTAGTACCTACAGCAGAGTGTCCACCTTGCCCACTCCCCAAACCTCAAGCTCTTCCCGCTACCCAGAGCCCAGCATTCGATCAGCGGATTCCTACTTCCTCGCAAGGAGCATCAATTCCTCCCCGAGCCCCCAGATCCAACAGTTCACTTCCCCCCAGCCTAGACACGTTATCCCCGAGCCGGCTTACCCGCGCGGAACCCTGACTCCCCCTAACGTGTCCCCGCTTACCCAGCGGAAGACTTTGGCAGCCCCCAGCAGGACCCACGTGCGGAGTTTGAGTGGTTCGTACAACATCGGCGAGCTTCCGGCAAGTCAGCCTGCCTCCGGGACGTTGCAGTTGCCAGGTAATCAAGCGGCTCCATACGAGACGTCCACGACGGGACGCCGGTCGCCGAGGGTGGACCGAGCTCCCTCCCCGAGTCCATTTAACCAACCTGTGGCAAGCACGCTGCCGCGCAACTTTATACCATTCAAGTCACCAGGTGAGTGTGTTATTTAGATTTCCCTCTGATTCCCCCATAATAATAATTTTAAATTTATAGGGAGCGGCACGGTCGCTTAGTGGTTTAGCATTTTCTCCTCTCAGCGCTAGGGATTCCTGTTCCGACTCCAATCTGGGTGGAGTTTCTATGTTCTCCCCGTGGCCCCCATTTCCTCCCACAGTCCAAAAACATGGAAATTGCCCAATATAGAGTTTGTGTCTTTTTTCCCCCTCACCCACAAGGTCTTAAAATGATAATTAGTGAAAGAATTGGAATTAAGTAGATAGGTGTATATAAATGTATAAATATATAAACGTATAAAATATATAATATATAAATACTGTATAAATTATTACCGACAGTAAAATATTAATTACAACAGACATATATATGAATTATTGCAGACAATATATAAATTCTGAATTATACCAGACAGTATATAAATTATAGCAGACAAGTAGCATATATATATAAAAAATAGATAAGAAGACCTGAGGTGTTAGAAGTTGCACATAAACAAAATTTAAGTACGAATAAAAAGTGTGGCTCAGAATTGAATTTTAAATTCGTCGTAAATAAAAGAGTTTAACAGTCTAATGACATGGGGGGGGGGGGGGAGTCCTTGGTTTAAATGACACTTATGGTTCTCTAACTGCCTCTGTCCTTTAGATGACACCATTTCAAGGCAGAGGAGTCCTGCCAAGTGGAATGAAACAGACCTGGATGTTTCGTATGAGCGGAAAACACACCACACCTACGACAGTAAGTATACAGAACCAATGATATAGAACTCATGCATTGGGCTTTGTTATGGTCGGGCTTATGATGCTTCAGAGTACCTACGAAAGCAATGTGACATCACGCAATCCCCCAAGGACCGGCCCAGTGGTACTCCCTCTGTACTATGTTTGGTGCTTTAGTAGACCCTTAGCCCAATACCTGCCCACTCCAACCAACTGATCACCCAACTCCCAAATTTCCTCTTTTCACCAGAAAAATTAAAGATCACCTGCTGATCACATTAAAAAACATAAAAAAAATGATTTTATAAGCCAGGCGGCACAGTGGCTTAGTGGTTAGCACGTTCGCCTCTCAGCGCTAGGGATTCCCGGTTCGAATCCCCATCTGGGTGGAGTTTCCATGTTCTCCCCGTGTCCGCGTGGGTTTCCTCCGGGTTCTCCGGTTTCCTCCCACAGTCCAAAAACATGGATCAAGTCAATTGAGTTCTCCAAATTGCCCCATATAGAGTGTGTTTGTGTGTGTGAGTGTGTGCCCAGCGATAGATTGGCGCCATGTCCTGGGTGTATCTGCCCAGCGTCCGAAACGTTCTCCCCTGGATGGGCATGGGGAACCCCCTTGTGACCCTAATATAGGATAAAGCGGAAGATAATGAATGAATGAATGAATGAATGAATGGATTTTATAAGCCTTAAAACATTTAAATGGGTCACCAAATGGATATCCTCTATTTCTTGATCCAGCATGACTAACTTACTATTTGAGGTAAATCTCGTGGTTCTTGTTAATAAGAATCTTGAGGGATCATCCATCCATCCATTATCTTCCGCTTTATCCTCTACTATGGTCGCGGGGGGGTTCCCCATGCCCATCCAGGGGAGAACGTTTCGGGCGCTGGGCAGATCCACCCAGGACAGGACACTAATCTATCACTGGGCACACACTCACTCACACAAACACACTCTATATGGGGCAATTTGAAGCAATTGAAGCACTGTGGGAGGAAACCGGAGAACCCGGAGGAAACCCGCGCGGACATGGGGAGAACATGGAAACTCCACCCAGATTGGGATTCTAACCGCAAAAATAACACAACATGCTAAATCACTGGGATAGCCCTGAAATACTATTTCATGTAGTGTGGGCAGGTCGAATGTCTGTGCTTTCCAGGATCTTTTATTGACCTGTTTATTTAAAGAGTTTAAATCAGTGCTTGGCAGATTGATTCACCGATGAGTCAAGCTTTACCAAGGGTGGAGATCGAATGGAGAAGCAGGAACCCATCTATGACTTGTTTTCCTTGTATTGCAGAAGGTGAATGGATGAGGCAGAATGTCCCCAACAGCAATTGGAAGGAATCCAACCTGGACTCAGCTACCCCACCCAAAAAGGTGGGTATGGTATTGTGTTGTTTATTGACGTATCCTTGGTTATGCAGTAAAACCTTATCTGTACACTATATGTCCAAAGGTATGCTGTCGCCCTTATCTGTAGACTATATGACCTGAAGTATTATGGTCCAATTTCCAATGATGGAGAGCCTTCAATTCTGCCAATGCTTCTGCCAAAGCCATTTCCCAACTTGAGAGTCAGGGTCTTGATAGTTACACTTTGAGGGTTAAGTGCCTTGCCCAAGGATACACGTTTGTATCCCTGGTGGACTTTCAGAAATAGCCCATACATAGGTACCATGTCCTTATCCCAGGTGTCAAGGTATGCTAACTGTGTTTGCCTAGGCAAAGAGGGCTTCCTTATATGACCGAAGGGTACCGAACCAATACCTTGTTCCTCTAGTTCTGTTTTTTCTTTTCTGTAGGACACTTTACCTCGTCATCTTCCATCAATTGACGGCACCCTAACCAGGACTACCCGGATCTCCGTGCCTCCTGACCGTTCCTCACCCACCCAATCACTCTACAACGCACCGCCAATTATCTCCCGCATCTCCATCCCTCCCACCTCTTCTGGGCCTCGCCCTCACAGGCCCATTCCCCTTTCTATCATCATGAGGCTCCAGAATCCATACTATGCCGCAGCCGCCAGACATTCTCGCGGACTTGAGGGGGACATGAGTCTAGGAATGCCACAGCAACCTCTACCTTTGGCCCGAGAGTTCCTTTACCACTTTCAGCCTGTTGCTCCAGAGCAGAGACCATCACCCGGTACCCAAACCAGACCTTATAGATTCTCTGTTTATGGAAAAACACTAGACAATTTAATAAAACATTCTTTTTCGGTCGGCAGTGTCAGGCCCTGGTCCAGCTGATGTGGACGCTGAGGTGGCGAGATTAAACGTACTGAACAGACCCGCGTTCCCAAGTGCAGAGCAGAACAAACCGTCCAAACAGGAGGTCCCTGCTGATGATGTGGAGACGGAGGCACCGCCCCGGCCTCTGAGCCCCTCACGCTTGCAGCCCGTCGTGGCGCCCGCCGATGACCCACTCATCCCGGACTTGACTGAGGTCTTGCGGATCCGGGCCGAGTTCCCACGCGCCCTCAAGAAACGAGGCTCTGTCGACCAATCGCAGAGCTTCAAGCCCCACCAGTACAAGCAGATGATTAAGAAACTGTTCCGCAGGAAGGGACCTCAACTGAAGACAGAGCCTGGGAGTGAGAGTGGCTCCTCCAGCGATGATGAGAGCATCTCCCCGGCGACGCCCACCCCTCCTGCGCTCACCAGCTTAACCCTGACACCCCAGCAGAAGGTTGGCAGAAACTCTTATACAATTGAAAATAAATTTGTCGTATCTAGGTTAAAATTTAAAGGCAATTTTTGTGCCTCGCAGGGCCTTCACTCTATTCTGCGGAAACCTAAAGGCATCAGCGGGGTGAAGGCTCAGAGCGGCCGTGCTCGTCTCAGTCCTCTAGTGCTGCTTTTGGACGGTGCTCTGGTTGGAGAACTGGATACGGTACAGAGAGCCGTGCAAGAGGTCAGCCTGGGACACTCCTCAACCAACACCCCTAACTGACGTTACTCCAAAAGGGGTAGAATATACTTACAGAAGGGGCTTTCATACTCATCCATCCATCCATTATCTTCAGCTTTATCCTCTATTAGGGTCGTGGGGGGGTTTCCCATGCCCATCCAGGGGAGAACGTTTCGGGCGCTGGGCAGATACACCTAGGACAGGACACCAATCTATTGCTGGTCCCAGGTTTTCATATTCAATACATACAAATTCTTTTCACAGATGAGTGACCCCAGCCAGCCGAATGACGAGGGCATCACTGCCCTTCACAATGCGATCTGCGGTGGACACTACGCCGTGGTGGAGTTCCTGGTCTGCATTGGCGCCAATGTCAGCGCCCCCGACAGCCACGGCTGGTCAGTGACACGGGTGTCCAGGGGTTGTATTTGGGGTGAATGGGACGTGTATCTGAACTCATTGTACTTACATTACAGGACGCCCCTGCACTGTGCCGCCTCCTGTAATGACCGGGCCCTGTGCGAGTACCTGGTGCGCAATGGCGCCGCCGTGATGGCGGTGACCGAGAGCGACGAGGCCACAGCGGCGCAGAAGTGTGATCCTTACGCTGTGGGTTACGAGGAGTGCGAAACCTTTCTGAGAGGTGACTACAAATATCCTTTCTTGATTTTCATCTCCTAAGATGTCTCCTTTCCAGGTTCTTTTGTTTCAGCATCCTCACTAATTCTTCTCCTTCTGGGTAACCTTAACCTCACTTAATTTGTCTACTTCTCTGGATCCTTACCTGATATTTCTTCGTTGGCATATTTTTTAATAATTCATCTCTTTCTTTTTCTTCTTCCCTGATTTGTTTCCTCTCTATCCGATATTGATTTTGTCTCTATTGACATATTCTTCCTTAATTCGTCTCCCACTGTGTCGTATTTCTTTATTTTTTTCTTGATTCTTTTTTTCTCCATGTCTCTTTTGATATATCTTTTCTTAATTTGTCTCTTTTTATGTCTGTACCCTTCCCTAATTCATCTCTTTCGATGTGCCCTTGCCTGATTTGTCTCTTTCGATGTACCCTTCCCTGATTCGTCACTTTCGATGTACCCTTCCCTGATTCGTCTCTTTTGATGTACCCTTTCTGGATTTGTCTCTTTCGATGTACCCTTCCCTGATTCGTCTCTTTCGATGTGCCCTTCTTAGATTTGTCTCTATGGTTGTACCCTTCCCTGATTTGTCTATTTTGATGTACCCTTCCCTGATTTGTCTCTCTTTATGTGCCCTTTCCTGATTTGTCTCTTTCGATGTGCCCTTTCCTGATTCATCTCTTTTGATGTACCCTTCCCCGATTTGTCTCTTTCGATGTACCCTTTTCTGATTTGTCTCTTTTGATGTACCCTTCCCTGATTCGTCTCTTTCGATGTACCCTTTTCTGATTCGTCTCTTTCGATGTACCCTTCCCTGATTCATCTCATTCGATGTACCCTTCCCCGATTTGTTTCTTTTGACTCATCATTCCCTGATTGTTTGATTTTTGTCTTGTTGTTTGTGTCTGATGTTAGGTGTAGAGGAAGCCATGGGCGTGGAGAACAGCGGTGTGCTCTACGCTCTCTGGACATACCCTGCTCAGGCCCCCGATGAGCTGAGCTTCAGAGAGGGAGACATGGTGACCATCCTGCAGAAACCTGAGGGGATCAACTGGTGGTGGGCCTCACTCTGTGGACGCGAGGGCTTCGTCCCAAATAACTACTTTGGGGTGAGTGACAAGATGAAGTGTACCATTATTCATTCTGGGTTATAACTGAGTTTAAACGATTTCACTGAACATCCATCGCGGGGGGTTCCCCATGCCCATCCAGGAGTAGAATGTTTTGGGCGCTGGGCAGATACACCCAGGACAGGGTCCAATCTATTACCGGACACACACTCTATATGGGGCAATTTGGAGCATTCAATTGACCTTGATCCATGTTTTTGGACTGTGGGAGAACCGGAGAACCAGGAGGAAACCCACGTGGACATGGGGAGGATATGGAAACTCCACCCAGATTGGGATCCGAACCAGGAATCCCCAGCGCTGAGAGGAGAACATGCCAACCACTAAGCCACTGTGCCGCCTATTTTGCTGAATATGAGTTCTGTGATTCATGCTATGCTAAAGTTCGTATCTTTCTGTTGTTCTCCGCAGCTCTTTCCGAAGGTGCGTCCAAAGTCATTGTGCTAAAGACCAGCGCTAGTTTTTCTGCTTCTACGGGAAGTATTACTCAAAACCCTGCTTCATGCAAGAACTGTTTTGGAATGGAGGTGTGAGCAGTGGGTTCCGGTTCACCGGATTTTTTCTGGAACCCTCAATGGAACAAAGAATTCTCAATTAAGGACGTTGATGATACAACGAGCACTGTAATTGTTACGCTGTTAAACAGGCCAGGGCATTTTCAGGCCCAGGGGCCACATCCGGCCCTTCGACCTTTGCTGTCCGGCCCACATGAGAACGATGGGAAGTTGTGTAAATAACCAACCATTATAGAGTAATGCAAGTGTATGTTTTGCACGGGTTCGAGCCTTCACAACTGTGTTTTCGTATAATGAGGTCAATGTTTAACATTAGTGAGCTAACTTTAGTGATTCTCCTCGTTTGCTGGTAGACACAAATCATGTACAGTTTTTATTTTTTTGTGTGTGCGTAGAATCGAGTTTGTAAAAAATAAATGCATCGTAGCGTCCACTTAAACATGGCTTCTCTTACCAGACTCATATATTTGGGGAGTTTTCTGTTTCTGTAGGCAATCATGCCGTGTCAGCGTATGATGCCTTGATTGTAATAAAATAAACAAAACAATAAAACAAATAATAAATCATTTCCTCGCAGCTTTTTTTATCACACAGTCTGAAGATCAGACTCTCTGAATGACGTAATGTGGTTTATAGCAGCATCCACCAGCAGAGAGCATCGTTGTCATGAGGAACGGATGCATTCACAATGCCATTCCCTCAAATCCACATTTGGAGTCAACACAATAGCGTGATTAAATCCAATCACAGTTTTAGCATGTTCTCCTCTCAGCACTGGGGATTTCCAGTTCGAATCCCAATCTGGGTGGAGTTTCTATGCCCTTCCCGTGTCCATATGGCTTTCCTCCGGGTTCTCCGGTTTCCTCCCACAGTCCAAAAACATGGATCAGGATCAATTGGATTCTCCAAATTGCCCCATATAGAGTGTGTCTGTGTGAGTGAGTGTGTGCCCAGTGATATATATAGCTATAGATTGGCGCCCTGTACTGGGTGTATCTGCCCAGCACCTGAGACGTTCTCCACACCCCCCCCCCCAACCCTAGTAGAGGATAAAGTGGAAGATAATGGATGGATGGATATACAACTATGAATATATATCATACACAATATACAAGAATAAATTAAATATAGCATATACAGCTATATATATAAATATAATTATTTAATTATTATTTAATTATTATAATTATTAAAAAATATTTAAAATATAAAATATACTATACATTAAAAATACAAATGTGAGCTGTAGCAGAAACTATGTATATGAGCATAAACAGTAGATGTAAGATGAGGTAGATAAATAACGTAATAAATAAATAACGTTCGCTTCTCAGTGCTAGGGATTCCGGTTCGAATCCCCATCTGGGTGGAGTTTCCATGTTCTCCCCGTGTCCGCGTGGGTTTCCTCCGGGTTCTCCGGTTTCCTCCCACAGTCCAAAAACATGGATCAAGGTCAACTGAATTCTCCAAATTGCCCCATATAGAGTGTGTCTGTGTGAGTGAGTGTGTGCCCAGCGATAGATTGCCCCCCTGTCCTGGGTGTATCTGCCCAGTGCCCGAAACGTTCTCCCCTGGATGGGCATGGGCATTGGACCCCCCCCCCCTAATATATAGGATAAAGCAGAGGATAATGGATGGATGGATAATAATAATAAATATCTACTCTCTGTTTAGACCAATTTAATAACTGAATTCAGAGCACACACACTCTGCTCTGATGCAACACTGCTCCGGTTGATTTCAAGCTCATTTGATGCTTTAATGCTTCACGGCGTAGCCTCTGAATCACACACACAACCTCTGGAGATATGTTTTTGTATCCCGCAGGGGACCGGTTGGGAAGTGGGTGCAGATGTGAGCACACAGCGTTTCTGTCTTAGCAACAGTCATCAAAATCACTGTACACTTTCTGCTTACCTTTCTTCACATACAGTCCATTCAAATGTATGTGGACATCCACCCATGGTCCATGGGTCCCTTAAATTAGGGGGCCCTTAAAATTTTTCAGATATTAAGCTGAATTAATTATGAACGGCAAAATAGTTAATGAGAAATGTATTTATTTGCACTGTGTGTCTAATAGACATGTTAGAATGCGCCGCTCTAATGAGTGTGTATGTGGGCACACCAACTTTTGGCAAGCATGTGATCTGAGGCTGATTTCTGATTGGTTATTTTAGGTCTTTCCACCTACACACCCGTTCTAGTGCGTCACTATTGGTAGTGTGTCACGACTGGTTCATTTTCTTTGGGCATCGTGTGATTGGACGACTCATTAACTCGGTTCATTAGTTCGGTGCGGTTCATTAGTTCGACTCAGCCTTAACTGCAGAATGGAGGAGCATCCAAATGAAAGAACATTCAGTTTTGTCTTTACAAAAAAATGCTTTTAAAAGAAATAAAGCGGATGAAGCAGCTTGGACCCCGAGGATTGTTCCAATTTACAAACACAGCAGCAGGACGGTGATGGAGGACGGCTAGAGATCAGGACGGGCTGAATGCATCAGCCATGTTGTCATTAGAGAGAACACTTATCACAGAGACGACGGACTTTAACAGAAATGTTACTGAGACGTTTGCAGCCAGAAAGCTGGACACACTCTCACTCACACAAACGCACTCTATATGGGGCAATTTGGAGAACTCAATTGACTTGATCCATGTTTTTGGACCGTTGGAGGAAACCGGAGAACCCGGAGGAAACCCATGCGGACACGGGGAGAACATGGAAACTCCACCCAGATGGGGATTCGAACCGGGAATCCCTAGCGCTGAGAGGAGAACATACTAAACCACTAAACCACCGTGCTGCCCAATAATGATATATTTTGAATTTTTTGTTTGTTTGTTTGCACCCCCCCTCCATTTTTTTAGCACTGCATCCACCAATCGCTCGATGACATATAAAGATGATGATAATCAGAACTTTCTTGACTGAACATTCTACCACACTGCTAGTTCAAGCCCTCAGCCTATCCCGGCTTGATTATTGTAATGCGTTGCTTGCCGGTCTCCCAGCTTCCACAGTCAAACTGATTCAGAACTCTGCAGCCCGGATTGTGTTCAACCAGCCCAAACGAAGTCATGTGACTCCACCTCTCCTCTCTCATTGGCTCCCTGTAGCTGCTGCATTCAGTACAAGTCACTGACTCTGGTCTACAGAACCATTTCTGGATCTGCCCCCTCTTACCTTCATCTTTTCAAAATACACTCCGATTCATTCACTTCGCTCCGGTGATGATCGCCCCCTGGTGGTTCCACATCACCGAGGACCTCATTCACACTCCGTGGCGTTCAGCACTGCAAAATGGTGGTACGATCTTCCTAACTCTGTCCATAAGGCAGAATCACTGAGCAGCTTTAAGAAACTACTGAAGACACATTTTTTAACAAATACCTGTTGTAGAAATAATAATAAATACATAAATAAATAAAGGGCGGCACGGTGGCTTAGTGGCTTAGCATGTTCTCCTCTCAGCGCTGGGGATTCCCGGTTCGAATCCCAATCTGGGTGGAGTTTCAATGTTCTCCCCATGTCCGCGTGGGTTTCCTCCCACAGTCCAAAAACATGGATCAAGTCAATTGAGTTCTCCAGATTGCCCCATATAGAGTGTGTATGTCTGTGTGAGTGTGTGTACAGTGACATATTGGCGCCCTGTCCTGGGTGTATCTGCCCAGCGCCCGAAATCTCCCCTGGATAGGCATGGGGAAAAATGGATGGATGGATGGATGGACATAAATAAATAAAAAGGGGAGGGGGGGGTGCATCATCATATAACAATCAGGTTTGAGGATTTTACAGTGTAGCTGGTATTCTTCTGACTTGTGATGTTCTCATTTGTAAGTCGTTTGGATAAAAGCGTCGGCTAAATGACTAAATGGAAATGGAAATGTATGTTGACAGATCAAAGACCTGCGCAGGCCGCTCGACACTGCGCAGAACAGATTCATCAAAGCGGCAGGAGGCTGCACCAGCAGAGCGCAGGATCGATGGTCGCCGGGTCGAAACATCGGCCTCGGAATTAAAGCTACACCGAATTACATCTTCAGCAGAAAGCCGACACCGCGCCGGAGCACCGGCCACATTAAATGCACCCTGTTTTTAAATCGTTTCTATTAAAGAAGTCGAAAAACCTCATGGGGACGTGGGCGACCGCCTGAATCTGCTGAAACTACGCGGCGATGCTGGTCTATCTTGTTGTTGATGATTCCAAAAACTGAGATCCTGTGCATTTACTCGTTCTTTAGTAACCTTTTTCATTCATTCATTCATTATCTTCCGCTTTATCCTCTATTAGGGTCATGGGGGGGGGGTTCCCCATGCCCATCCAGGGGAGAACGTTTCGGGCGCTGGGCAGATACACCCAGGACAGGGCGCCAATCTATCGCTGGGCATCTTTGGTAACCTTTGACTTTTAATTAGCAAAAATCAATTAAAACTTAATTAAATGTGATGATATTTATCTACAGGGAGCCAATGAAGAGAGAGTAGAGGTGGAGTCACATGATTCACTTGGGTGGTTGAATACGAGTCGGGCTGCAGAGTTCTGAATCAGTTGTAGAGGTCTGATTGTGGAAGCTGAGAGACCAGCAAGCGACACATTACAGTAATCGAGCCGGGATAGGCTGAGATAGGCCTCTGTTAATAAATTCTAACATCTATTAGACACACAGTACAAAGAAATACATTTCTCATGAACTATTTTGCCGTTCATAATTAATTCAGATTAATATCTGTACAGTTTTAAGGGGGCAGCGTCCCAGCGCCCCCTATGGACCAGCCGCCACTGGGGTTTCGGGATTATGAGAAGCTTTGTTTTTGCTGAATTTCATTTGAGATGACGGGCCTTCATCCAAACAGATATCCATCCATTATCCTCCGCTTGTCCGGGGTTCGGGTCGTGGGGGCAGCAACCGAAGTAGGGAGACCCAGACCTCCCTCCCCAGCCACCTCCACCAGCTCAACTGGGGGAACCCCGAGACGTTCCCAGACCAGCTGAGAGATATAATCCCTCCAGCGTGTCCTGGGTCACCCCCAGGGTCTCCTCCCAGCTGGACTTGCCTGAAACACCTCCCTAGGGAAGGCGCCCAGGAGGCATCCTGACCAGATTCCCCAACCACCTCAACTGGCTCCTTTCGACGCGGAGGAGTAGCGGCTCCACTCCGAGTCTCTCCCGGATGACCGAGCTTCTCACCCTATCTCTAATGGAGACCCCGGACACCCTGCGAAGAGAACCCGATCTTGTTCTTTCGGTCGATCCCCAAAGTTCATGACCATAGGTGAGGGTCGGAACGTCGAGTGATTGGTAAAGCGAGAGCCTTGCCTTATGGCTCGGCTCCTTTTTCACCACAATCACCACATCACCACTGACCCCGCCCCCATCCGTCTGTCAATCTCACGTTCCATCGTACCATCACTCGTGAACAAGACCCCGAGAACCTTAAACTCCTCCACTTGAGGCAAGATCTGATCCCTGATCCCAAACAGACATGTCACCGTTAAAAATGGACATTAATCGCATCAGGGATCCTAAATTTTTTGGACGGCCGGGTCCATAGTTCGGGTGTCGGATACCTGTACGTGTTTAACTCTGACAAAAACAGTTTGGGGAAGGACACTCATGACCAACGTCCTCGATTGGGACAAAGAAGCTCCTTCCTAAGATACAAAACCAAGGGGCACTTCATTCTGGAGTGTGAGACAGAACGAATCATGCAGTGGAATGACAGATAATTGCATTGTGGGTAATTGAGTTTTGAGATTATATCATCATATATCATTGACGTCTCGTTTTCTCCACGGCATCTCGTTTTCGTTCATCCTCTCGCGCTCTGGCGTTTCTCTTCGGCCCGTCGCTTTTGATCTGCGTCGTCCTCTACATCAGGAACGATACGCCGCCGCGCAGCTCTTAGTCGGCCACCGTAAAAACGGTGCGATGAGGCGGTGTGCGCCATGTAAAAATATCTCCAGCCTCCTCCTCCTGGTCCCTCCGGAGTGATGAATAATCCAGGGATGCTTGTTCTTCCCCCCTCCCACGGTGAATCAGGCCTCGCCTGGCTGCCCTTGCGCCTCTCCCCTCGCGCTTCTTCAGCGCCCGTCTGCCCCTGCACGCTTTAATAAATCATCCTGCTCTCCAAGAGGAAGGGGCAAATAGGGGCGTCGACGAGCATGAAAAAGGGTCACTTGCTCATTGTGGCTGGCATGTTCTCCTCTAATACTAACCCTAATTCTTCCCAACCCAAATTCTAACCCTAATCCTAATTCTCCCTTAACCCTAACCCTAATACTGCCTCTAACCATAATTCTCCCTTAACCCTAACCCTAATCCTAATACTACCTCTAACTCCAAATACTAACACCAACCCAAATTCTAACCCTAACCCTAATATTAACCTTAATTCTAACCCTAATCCTAATACTCCCCAACCATAATTCTTCCTTAACCCTAACCCTAATTCTAACCCTAAAATTAATCCTAATTCTTCCTTAACCCGTATTCTACCCCTATCCCTAATAGTAACCCTAACGCCAACCCTCGCCTAACTCTAATACTACCCCATGCCCTAATTCTGCCCAACCATAATCCTAAATCTAACCTTAACACTACCTCTAATCTTAATACTACCCTAACTCTAACTAACTAACTCTAAATACTTTCTAATAAATATCGCCTAATAAATACCCTCTAATAAATACCTCCTAATAAATAACCCCTATAAATATCCCCTAATAAATACCCCCTAATAAATACCTCCTAATAAATAACCCCTAATAAATATCCCCTAATAAATACCCCCTAATACATATCCTCTAATAAATATCCCCTAATAAATACCCCCTAATAAATATCCTCTAATAAATATCCCCTAATAAATACCCTCTAATAAATAACCCCAATAAATATCCCCTAATAAATACCCCCTAATAAATATCCCCTAATAAATATCCTCTAATAAATACCCCCTAAATAAATATTCCCTAAAAAATACCCCCTAATAAATACCCCCTAAATAAATATTCCCTAAAAAATACCTTCTAATAAATACCCCCTAATAAATACCCTCTAATAAATACCTTCTAATAAATACCCCCTAATAAATACCCTCTAATAAATACCTTCTAATAAATACTCCCTAATAAATACCCCCTAATAAATACCCATTAGCTTCCGACTCCTTCATTTATAATCGCTGGTTACCCCCTAATAAATACTCCTTACTCCCTAATAAATACCCTCTAATAAATACCCCCTAATAAATACTCCCTAATAAATACTCTCTAATAAATACCCCCTTTGGACTACTTCATTTATAATTGCTGGTTACCCCCTAATAAATACCCCTTACAGCAGATGCGACACCCCCGGTGCAGAACCCATTCTAAAGTTAAAGGTTCAGACTCTGGAGTCCGAATTCAGATGACAGCCCCGCTGTCCTTTCCATCTCACGTTCTCTGTTTATGTTGCGCCTCACTCGCTCGTTCTCTCTCTCTATCTCTCTCTCTCTCTCGCTACTCAGTGGCAATTACTCTTAATCTGCCTCCATTAAGAACCCTCCTTCATTCCTTTTGCGCACTATTCATTACGTTCTTAGCCAAGGAGCCTGAGACCCTTCCATAACGTCGCCCCCCCCCCACACCCTCCCCCGAAGCCTGGAGCCGGATCCTCGCCTGAGCGCCGTTCACGTTACGCCTCTGATCCTCGTAATCGGCCACTTCAGCAACCATTTCATTATCTCCCCGGTTCTCCTGCGGGTTATTATGGGATTGCTCAGCACTCGCGCCTCCGTTTGTGTGTTCTTTAACCCGCTCGTAGCCTCGCTTTACATTGGCGTCGCGCACTCGGCGGTAGAGTCTATTCATTCCCCGTAGAGGAGATTTTTGGTCCACCTTGTCCCGCTAAGATTGGGGTGCCAGATATGGTCTTCGGTGGTCTTCGGCCTGTGCTGCCTGTACTGCCCTCTGGTGGTGAATGTTGCAAATGCGAACGTGCGAACCCTGAAAAAGAGACGTATTTGCTTGAAATGTTGGGGGGGGTGGAGCGGGGTGGAGTGGGTGGAGCGTTCTCATACTTCGTGCTGGCGAATCTCATGTCAGCAGAAACTAAATAAAATTATTAAGATCTTATCTCCTGGAATCAGGTGAGTCATCTCAAAATCGACTCGGCTCCAGATCCATCAGCGGAACTCAGCGGGGGGGTTTTCAGTTATATATTTTTTCATTACAACAGGTAGAACCAACCAGGTGGCACGGTGGCTTAATGGTTAAGCATGTTCTCCTCTCAGCGCTAGGGATTCCCGGTTCGGATATCAATCTGGGTGGAGTTTCCATGTTCTCCCCGTGTCCACTAGGGTTACCTCCGGGTTCTCCGGTTTCCTCCCACAGTCCAAAAACATGGATTCAAGGTGAATTGAATTCTCCAAATTGCCCCATATAGAGTGTGTTTGTGTGTGTGTGTGAGTGTGTGCCCAGCGATAGATTGCCTCCCTGTCCTGGGTGTATCTGCCCAGCGCCCGAAACGTTCTCCCCTGGATGGGCATGGGGAACCCCTCCCGCGACCCTAATAGAGGATAAAGTGAAAGATAATGGATGGATGGATGTTCTCCCCATGGGCAACATGGTGGCTTAGTGGTTTGGCATGTTCTCCTCTCGGCACTAGGGATTCCTGGTTCGAATCCCAACCTGGGTGGAGTTTCCATGTTCTCCCCGTGTCCGCGTGGGTTTCCTCCGGGTTCTCCGGTTTCCTCCCACAGTCCAAAAACATGGATCAAGGTCAACTGAATTCTCCAAATTGCCCCATATAGAATGTGTCTGTGTGAGTGAGTGTGTGTCCAGTGATAGATTGGCATCCTGTCCTGGGTGTATCTGCCCAGCGCATGAAATGTTCCACCCTTGATGGGCATGGGGAAACCCCCCCCGACCCTAGCAGAGGATAAAGTGGAAGATAATGGATGGATGGAGGTAGAACCTATCCCTGTCATGCATTCTTCTGAATTCCGTCCCTGAGCTAACGATCCCGCCACACAGAACCCGTATCCCAGAACATTCCCGGTCCCTTTTAATATTCCGGCAGTTTCTCGGCGAGCATATCATTTAACGCAGCGGCGCGGCGGCGGCATTGTACCGAATTACCGTCGTCCTCTTTTTCATATTTGCTCGTTTTGCTTTGATTCAGTGTTAAGTATGAGGGTTGATGGAGGGGGGGTCGATGGGGTGGGGGGCTGGGGGGGTGTTTGCACATACGCCGGTGTGCGCGGGTGGATGAGTGCAAGGACGTGTCCCGGGGGGACGCGCGAGGCCGTGATAATAGCGAGTCGTTTCTCTTGATTAGCGTTTGTTGTGTTCGGCGTTCTTAACGAGGTGCTACATCAGTTCCCGTCGAGGTTAATGGGGGGGGGGGGCAGGGAGCTGAAGTACTACCTCGCTGGTAAACATGCTCGGAGACAAGAAGACAAGCAAGAACGAGACGCGAGGCAAACAAAGCGGCGTGTAATTCTGCACCGTCGTCATTAGCAGCTACGCTAATCGGCGCTTCCAGCTGACGCTTGTTGGTAACGATGTTTCGGAGCTCGTGTTCCGGCATGAACGTGATACGTAAGAACACCGCCAGGTGCCCTCGTGGGAGGAACGTGTGAGGAGGGGGTAGATGAGGACGTGGGGGGGGGTTCATTTAGTCTCATCGCCACGGGTGAAAAAAATTAAACAGCTTGTTGTGAATTTTGGACGAGTGCACGCTTCCACTCCTGGTTCTCCGGGTTCTCCGGTTTCCTCCCATAGTCCATGGATTGAGGAGAAGTGAATTCTCCATATTGCCCCATATAGTGTGTGTCTGTGTGTGTCCAGTGATAGATTGGTGTCCTGTCCTGGGTGTATCTGCCCAGCGCCCGAAACGTTCTCCCCTGGATGGGCATGGAGAACCCCCCCCAACCCTAGTAGAGGATAAAGTGGAAGATAATGGATGGATGGATGCATGCTTCCAACTTTGTAGGGACGTCTTTTGGTGGAGGACGTGTCTGCTGGAGTTTGGTTCGTGAGAACATTATTGACCTCAACTTCATTGGAAGACCTTGATAGGAACTCCAGCAGAGACTGAGAGCAAGGTTCTGTCTTCTGACCTAAAGGACACTCAGAAGAGACCAAGAAAACATTTGCAGAGGTTAATTGGACATTTGGACCAATACTCAAAGACAACTAAACAAGCCTAAAAGACACTTAGAAGAAGACATTTGGAAAGGCAACAAGACACATAGAGCTAGAAGACACAGAAAGCCACCAAGAAAACTCTTGTTTTGATGAGAGGACATTTGGACAAATCTTGAAAACAACTAAATAAACCTAAAAGACACTTAAAGAGACCAAAAAAGGGTAGAAGACACTTAAAGAGAAGGTAGAAGACAGTTGTGGAGGCTGCAGGACACTTGAAAAGACTTAGAAGACAACTTAACAGTCCTAAAAAACACCTGAATATAAGAAGACATTTGGAAAGGTGATGAGACACAAGAAAGCCAAAAAATCAAACCTATAAAAACCTGAACACACCTAAAAGACACTAAAAAAGAACAACAATGCACTAGAGAAGACTAGAAGACACTTGGTCAGACCTAAAAGACACAGTAAGACACCAAGAAGATATTTAAGGAGGCTACGGTAGATATGTACAGATCTATTAAACAATTAAACAGAACCTGAAGACATTTAAATAGACCAAGAAAGGGTAAAAGACACTTGGAAAGACCTAGAAGACAACTAAACAAACCTAAAAATGCTTAAAAAGAACAACAATGCGCCAGAGAAGACTAAAAGACACTTGGTCAGACCTAAAAGACACAGGAGGACACCAAGAAGACATTTAAGGAGGCTACAGTAGATATGAACAGAACAATTAAACAGAACCTGAAGACATTTAAGGAGACGAAGAAAGGGTAAAAGACACTTGGAAAGACCTAGAAGACAACTAAACAAACCTAAAAGACGCTTAAAAAGAACAACAATGCACTAGAGAAGACTAAAACACACAGGAGGACACCAAGAGGACATTTAAGGAGGCTACAGTAGATATGAACAGAGCTATTAAACATTTAAAACATTTAAAGAGGCCAAGACGCTTGGGGAGGTGACAGGACACTCGCCCAAATGTAGAAAACAACTAAAGAAACCTAAAGGACACATAAAAGAATTTGTGATGTCCTCATCAAGTCCTCACTGCATGTGGAACGGTACAGAGTACAGTACCAACTCCCCAAACGAACCCGTCATCCGTGCCGTCTTTAGGACACACGTCCCTGCCAAAGCTAATCTGAGCGTAAACACGCGTTTGTCAACGCGCAGCGCCGTTTGTTCAGGAAGAAAGCATTAATTAGCATGCTAGATAACGAGTTAGCGCGCGAGATTAACAATTTCACGGATGGCTTGATGAACAAATGGCTCCGCGAAGCAGCTGGAGAACCGAACAGCGTTCTAGATTCAGGTCACGCATCGTGAGTATCCGGCGGCGCTTCGTATGTTCCGCGCAGAACGTTTAACAAACACAACGTTTACAGATTAATGAAGATGCAACGACAAAATATAGTGTGTGTGTGAGAGTGAGTGTGTGTCCAGTGATAGATTGGCGTCCTGTCCTGGGTGTATCTGCCCAGCGCCCAAGACGTTCTCCCCTGGATGGACATGGTGAACCGCCCACAAACACACTCTATATGGGGAGAATTTGGAGAATTCAATTCCCCATGTCTGCGTGGGTTTCCTCCGGGTTCTCCGGTTTCCTCCCACAGTCCAAAAACATGGATAAAGGTCAATTGAATGCTCCAAATTGACTCCAATAGAGTGTGTCTGTGTGAGTGAGTGTGTGTCCACTGATAGATTGCCCCTCTGTCCTGGGTGTATCTGTCCAGCGCCCTAAACGTTCTCCCCTGGATGGGCATGGGGAACCCCCCACCCCCCCGACGACCCTAGTAGAGGATAAAGCAGAAGATGGATGGCTGGATGGATGCTTCTAACTTTGTAGGGACGTCTTTCGGGGGACGTGTCTGCTGAAGTTTGGTTTGGGAGAACATTCCTGACTTCAACCACATCTGGAGACCTTGGTAGGAACTCCAGCAGAGACTGAGTGCAAGGTTCTGATCTAAAGGATACTCAGAAGAGACCAAGAAGGAACTTGCAGAGGTTAATTGGACATTTGGACAAATCCTCAGACAACTCAACAGACCTAACAGACACCTGAATAGAAGAAGCCATTTGGAAAGACAACAAGACACATAGAGCTAGAAGACACAGAAAGACACCAAGAAAACACAGGTTCCTCCCACATTTTGATGACTTGCTGATGGTCATCAGAGATGCTAATCTACGCTGAAAGGACCATGTCCACTGGAAGTGAGAGTGGAACCCCTAAAAGCGCCACCCGCTGTCAAAGTTGACATGAGGATGACGTCAGCAAACCCCGGGGTCCCATTCAGCAGGATGAATCCAGCGATGGATTGGCACCCTGTCCTGCCAGAAACATTCTTCCTTTGATGGGCAGCACCCACCCCCCCCAAGCACTCGCCCCTAGCATAATTATTCTGGCCCACGTCCCCTTATTTTCAACTGGCCCACTTGCCACATGGATTGATGGCACCAAGGTGAACCATATACCCCCCAGATTAGGGCAGTCCATCACGCTACAGTGGCCCCGTGTAGGTCGCAGTGCCCTATGGCTGTCAAATGTAGACCAGATGTGTTTGGGGGACATGTGGGCCATGGGAATGGTTCCAAAAGAGGGCCACATGCAGTTTGCCAGGAATCCAGCGGCCCTATCCCGACCACAAGTGGCCCGGGCCCATATACTCTCCGGGGACTTTGAGATCCAGAGTTCGGCTCCGTTTCCCATCTCCTTCCTGTTGGATCGTTGGTTCCTCATTGTTCTAATGATGTTTTATCCTCCGTCCTCATGCTCATTACTGCTTATGCAACCTCGTTTTGGGCGCCGGACACGCAGAACATCGTCTCAGGGTAAACGTTCCTACGTTGAGGACACATGATACCCACGACAGGAAACCCACTCCAAGTTTGTTTCCGCCGTTATTTCGTCTCCGGTACATTTCTCCGCAGGACCACCGGCCTCGCCGCTGACCGAGTCACCGTCCAATCAGAGGTTCCGCTGAGGCAGAGAGATGAAGCTGATGCTGTTGTGCTGATGATGTTGTCAGGCACTAAGACCCTGAGCGGTTTTGTTCCTGTGGAATCGCTGAGGGGGAGAGACTGAGAGTGGGGGGTCGAGGGATGGAGAGAGGACCAGATGAGGAGAGACGGAGGACCTGCCGAGCCGCGGAACTGCTGAGCCGGAGTTTGAAAGTCTCTTTGTGGAGACTTAATATGGCATCGGTGGTATAAATACACACCGCTAACCGGATTAAAGGAGCAGCAGTTCCAGTATCCGGAGAAAGTGAGTTTAGAGAGAGAGAGAGAGAGAGAGAGAGAGAGAGAGAGAGAGAGAGAGAGAGAGAGAGACAGTGTGAAAGAGAGAGAGAGAGAGCGAGAGAGGTATGAGTTCTAGATGCAGTCTTGATAGAACATCAGCAGAGGGACCATGTGGCTGATACATTATTACATGAAGGTGATTTTATTCTAACTAGGGATCAACACACACACACACACACACACACACACACAGATGCACACACATACACACACACACACACACACACCTACAGTATCCCTCTAAATTGATGCTCTTCCTTCAACGTCCAGCTTCATCAAAGGCGTTCAGGCAGGTAGGTGCCTTCATCTTTCGTTCCTTTGTTCTCTCACATCGTTACGATTCTAAAACCAAGAGGACAAAGTCCTCGGAACAGCCTGCGCCGAGCCGCCGTGCCATTCCGCACGCCTCGCGCGTTAAACACATCAATTAACACGCCGTTGGTCTCACCACAGCGTCCAAGAGATCAAAGGTTTAAGATCAAAAGGTCAAGCAGCGTTCGTTCGTATTTGGAAGACGCTTTCGTCTTCAGGTTAAAGGGGTTAAAGAGGTTCCGAAGTTACGGGATGGTACTTTGCGCAATATTCGACGGAGTCCAAAACCGGTGAAGGGTGATGGGATGTATCGGAATTCGATGTAGGAGTTTGGAAAACGAACTCTGTGGGGCCGAGGGATTCCGTTCCTCTGTATGAACAAAAGAATTGGAACTGCGACTCATTACACAGGACAGCCCCCCCCCAACTGCGTTTCCCTGCTGGAACAGCTTGCACTCTTGTTGGACGGGAGGACCTGGGTTACACCCCCATTTTCGGGTTTCGGGTCGGAGCTCTGTGTGGACCAATCAGAATCATCCGTGCTGTTTGGGGAACATGTAGGATGTTCCTTTGTTGTGAGGTAATGATTCCATTTCACCCAAATGGGTTGCCAGTCCTCCGGAGGGCAGGTGCACAAACATTTACACACACTCCAATTTACCCACAAGTCACGTGTTATGATTGTAGCAGTTGTGACAACTGTTTTTTTATAAAGAATTCTAATGGCCATGGTAACCGTTGTACATGAAGAATCATAGCAGCCGTGGCAACCATTGTTATGTGGATTTATCGGAGATGTTAGTGGGATTATTGTAGTCATGGTAACCATTGTTCATGAGAGATTTTTTTTTGTAGTCACGGCAACCGTAGTTTTGAAGAGATCATAGTAGTTGTGGGAACTTTTGTCTATTTGAGGGATTTCAGGCGTCATGGTAACCTTTGTCATTTTAATCACATTAGCGTAGTCATGACAACCGTTGCTATGAGTGATTATAGTAATTATTGAACCATTCTTTTTTTAGGAATTATGGTAGTCATGGCAACCAGTTGTTTATGGAGGATCATGCCTTGCCTCATTGTGGGAACTTGGGGTTCATGATGGATTATAGTAGTCATGGCAACTGCTGTTTATGAGGAATTACATGCAGAGACCATTGTTATATATTTTGGGGGCCGTGGATACCGTTTTTATGAGTGATTATAGTAGTTGTGGCAACCTTTATGTATTAGGGATTGTTACTATTGTTATGAGGGATTATAGTTGTTTTTATTGGGCACAGACAGACACCTGCACAGAATACAATACAGGGGAGAACATTCAAAATCCATGCTGAAAGGACCATGTGCACTGGAAGTGAGAGTCGAACCCCTAACAGCGCCACCCACTGTCCCTAAATTTGGCAGACCCCGGTCCCATTCGGTCCATTATTTTCCACTTTATCCTATACTAGGGTCGTGGGGGGTTCCCCATGCCCATCCAGGGAAGTATGTTTCGGGCGCTGGGCAGATACACCCAGGACAGGACGCCAATCTATCACTGGACACACACTCACTTACTCACAGACACACTCTATATGGGGCATTTGGAGAATTCAATTGACCTTGATCCATGTTTTTGGACTGTGGGAGGAAACCGGAGAACCCCGAGGAAACCCACGTGGACACGGGGAGAACATGTAAACTCCACCCAGATTGGAATTCCATCCATCCATTATCTTCCGCCTTATCCTCTACTAGGGTTGGGGTGGGGTTCTCCATGCCCGTCCAGGGGAGAACATTTCGGGCACTGGGCAGATACACCCAGGACAGGGGGGCAATCTATCACTGGACACACACTCACTCACACACACACTCTATATGGGGCAATCTGGAGAATTCAATTGACCTTGATCCATGTTTTTGGACTGTGGGAGGAAACCGGAGAACCCAGAGGAAACCCACGTGGACAGGGGGAGAACATGGAAACTCCACCCAGTTTGGGATTTGAACCGGGAATCCCTATCTCTGAGAGGAGAACATGCTAAACCATTCAGCCACCGACTTCAGACTCTTTGTTGACACTCAGGTGGAACCTGGTGGCGTTTGCTCCGTAATGGGATTGAACTCTCAGATTTAATTCCGCTGAGTGAACCCATCATCTAACGAGTTCAGCTCTCAGGATAACGAGCGTTCCTAAAGACTCGTCAGACCCATCAGCGCGGGACGTCAGGGCCAGATAATTGTTCTTCACCTGCGCTGAGTGTCCTGCTGACGCAGTCCACAGCGGTGGGGGTGACGGAGACCCCCCCCCCCCCCCTGCGTTGACTAATCCACTGTCCCGCGGCTCCGGCGGAACCCTCAGTACCGCTGCAGAACCATATGTGATCTTCTAATCCCACTCTCATTGTAATCCCAGAGTGTCCTTTATCAGGACGTGCTTAACGGTGGAGGCGCAGCGTCAGGGTGGAGGTCTGAGGCACCCGCGCCATCAGCTCCACTGACCGTAGTTCTGCCATCTCCACCCACTGTCTCCACCTGATGTCTCCGCCCACTGTCTCTGTCCGCTTTCTCTGTCCATTGTCTCCACCCACTGTCTCTGCCTGCTGTCTCCACCCACTGTCTCCACCTGCCTTCTGGCAGTGGCGTGTTCCGGAGTGGCTGTTCCTGAGTGGCTGTTCCTGAGTGGCTATTCCTGTGAGTCTGTCGCTGAGTGGCTGTTTCTGAGTGGCTGTTCCCGAGTGGCTGTTCCCGAGTGGCTGTTCCAGAGTGGCTGTTCTGGAGTGGCTGTTCTGGAGTGGCTGTTCCTGAGTGGCTGTTCCGGATGGCTGTTCCTGTGAGTCTGTTCCTGAGTGGCTGTTTCTGAGTGGCTGTTTCTGAGTGGCTGTTCCCGAGTGGCTGTTCCCCAGTGGCTGTTCCCAAATGGCTGTTTCCGAGTGGCTGTTCCCAAATGGCTGTTCCTGAATGGCTGTTCCGGATTGGCTGTCCCTGTGTGTCTGTTCCTTAGTGACTGTTACTGAGTGGCTGTTACCGAGTGGCTGTTCCTGAGTGGCTGTTCCTTAGTGGATGTTCCGGAGTGGCTGTTCCTGAGTGGCTGTTCCTGAGTGGCTGTTCCTGAGTGGCTGTTTCTTAGTGGATGTTCCGGAGTGGTTGTTCCTGAGTGGCTGTTGCTGTGTGGCTGTTCCTGAGTGGCTGTTGCTGAGTGGCTGTTCCAGAGTGGCTGTTCCAGAGTGGCTGTTAATGAGTGGCTGTTCCCAAGTGGCTGTTCCGAGTGGCTGTTTCCGAGTGGCTGTTCCGGAGTGGCTGTTCCTGAGTGGCTGTTCCAGAGTGGCTGTTCCTGTGTGTCTGTTCCTGAGTGGCTGTTCCTGAGTGGCAGTTCCTGAGTGGCTGTTCCTGCACGGCTGTTGCTGAGTGGCTGTTCCTGAGTGGCTGTTGCTGAGTGGCTGTTCCTGGGTGGCTGTTACTGAGTGGCTGTTACTGAGTGGCAGTTCCTGAGTGGCTGTTCCTGAGTGACTGTTCCTGCACGGCTGTTGCTGAGTGGCTGTTTCTGAGTGGCTGTTGCTGAGTGGCTGTTGCTGAGTGGCTGTTCCTGAGTGGCTGTTCCTGGGTGGCTGTTACTGAGTGGCTGTTACTGAGTGGCTGTTCCGAAGTGGCTGTTCCTAAGTGGCTATTTCTGTGAGTGGCTGTTTCTGAGTGGCTGTTTCTGAGTGGCTGTTACTGTTGGCTGTTCCTGAGTGGCTGTTCCTGAGTGGCTGTTACGGGGTCTGCAGTAAAGTGATGACTGCGCGGCGGTTAAGCAGATTTCGAGATTGGTGCAGCGTCACGGTGGCTTATTGGTTAGCACGTTCGCCTCTCAGCACTAGGGATTCCCGGTTCGAATCCCCATCTGGTTGGAGTTTCCATGTTCTCCCAAGTCTGCGTGGGTTTCCTCCGGGTTCTCCGGTTTCCTCCCACAGTCCAAAAACATGGATCAAGTCAAGTGAATTCTCAAAATTGCCCCATATAGAGTGTGTCTGTGTGAGTGAGTGTGTGCCCAGCGATGGATTGGCGCCCTGTCCTGGGTCTATCTGCTCAGTGCCCGAGACATTCTCCCCTGGATGGGCATGGGGAACCCCACCGCGACCCTAATAGAGGATAAAATAGAAGATAATGGATGGATGAATGAATGGTGCAGCGTCAGGCTTTTATGTCGGGCATCAGAGCGCCGGGTTCTCAGAGCGCGCAGCACCGAGTCGAACCCTTAGAACCTGGATTTAAACCTGAACTGCTCTTTAAAAGAAACACGGAGTACCAGGAGAACACACCAATCCAGCAGCATTGCTGTGACTGGGAATCATCCTCCACCTAAACGCCTCCATGGCTGCGAGGGCCCGGATTATCGGAGAACCCCCCCGGTTCTAAAGAGCGGGGGGGCTCTAAAGAGCTGATGGATGTTCATCTTTCGGAACGCGCCATGACACGGTTCCCCATCAGAACCTCATTTGGAGGGAATCCTCCAGCATCCGTTCCGCTGGAGGCCTCGCGCTGACGGAACAGGTTCCGCGCCATTAATGACAAGAACACGTACGGGGCGCGCCGACACGCGATCATTTGATGCCTGATGAGGGTCGCCCACGCCGCTGTTAGCCTAACGGTGACGCGGCGTTCTATTGTTATTCTGCTCAGCTCCGTCCTGAGCGCTATCAGCGTTCTACATCAGCGTTCTGCATCAGCGTTCTGCATCAGGCCCCGCACCCCAGGTGTGAGGGGTCTGACTTAAAGGAACAGGGAGCACCCTCCATCTGATTCCTAGCTGTGGGGGGTCGAATAGATAAAACGCGGCGCTGCCAGGTGCAGGGTTCCGCATGGTGGTGCACCTCACAGCACTGTGTGACTCTCGTCAGTGGTGTGTTTCGCTACGTACTTTGTAAGCCCTCCGTACGCTGTTGAGCAGAACCCCCACAAAGCAGGTATCATTAGGGTGGAGGATCATTCCCAGAATACTTCAGCAATGGACAGCGGTCGCCTGATGGTGGCGCTGATGATGGATTACAGCATGTAGAGACAATCTGTGAAGCATCCGATGAACCGCTGTCTCCACCCACTGTCTCCGCCCACTGTCTCTCCCTGCCTTCTCCACCCACTGTCTTCACTCACTGTCTCCACCCACTGTCTCTCCACCCACTGACGCCGCCTGCTGTCTCCACCCACAATCTCCATCGACTGTCTCCGCCGGCTGTCTCCACATACTGTCTCCACCCACTGTTTCTGCATGCCATCTTCACCCACTATTTCCACCCACTGTCTCCACCCACTGTCTCCACCCACTGTCTCTCCACCCACTGTCTCCGCCCACCGTCTCTCCACCCACTGTCTCTCCCTGCCTTCTCCACCCACTGACTTCACCCACTGTCTCCACCCACTGTCTCTCCACCCACTGTTGCCGCCTGCTGTCTCCACCCACAATCTCCATCGACTGTCTCTGTCTACCGTCTCTACCCTCTGTCTCCACCCACTGTCTCCGCCTGCTGTCTCCACATACTGTCTCCACCCACTATTTCCACCCACTGTCTCCACCCACTCTCTGCCTGCCGCCTCCACCCATTGTCTCTGTCTGCCATCTTCACCCACTGTCTCCACATACTGTCTCCACCTAATGTTTCTGCCCACTGTCTCCACCCGCTGTCTTTCCAACAGCATCCGATGTCCTTCTGTCTTTTCTTTTATGTCTCCAAGGTGGAGCGGTAAGGTGGATGTGTGCACTGGGTGGAGACAAGGTTTGCACCACCACCCACCACCACCCAACCAACATTACCACCCAAATAACACCTCATATCCGTACAGCTCACTGAATGCACCACATTGCTGACACAGCGCCGTCCGTATAATTTTGGTCATGTGGAGTATAATACTAATGCAGGGACGTCCTTCCTAAATCGGGACGGGTGGAGGACGTGTCGTCCCCTCATGCCCCCATGTAAACACTTTCATGACAGAGGCAGAGGGTGAAGCGCTGCACGGCGTCATGTACGAGCATGACGGCGACAGGACGAGGGAGGGAGGGAGGGAGGGTGGGGTGGGAGGGGCATGTGGGGGGTGCGTACCAAAGTGTCGGGGTGATTTGTGGCGCCGTCCTTGCCGACGTAGCAGATGGAGGAGACGCAGGACGCGGTAATCAGAAGGAGAGGCGGTGCTGGAACGCGGCTGACAGCAAGCTTTTACTGCGAACAGGCCCGGCGGGGTGGGGGGAGGGGGTGGGGGGTTGCAGTGGGCAATAAAGCTAAGTGCTTCTGTTCTGAGGGGGTTGAGGGGTGGGGGGGGGTAAAAGTGATGGAGCAGGAGGCTCCCGACGTGATCGGAATTCGTGCGCCGTCGTCCGTGTCGGGCGTCCGTACCACCTGACCTTCGGCTGGTCCGCAAATACCTCCCCCCCATGCCCATCTGCCCCTCTGGTTGTTTTATATATATATATATATATATATATATATATATATATATATATATATATAGAGAGAGAGAGAGAGAGAGAGAGAGAGAGAGAGAGAGAGAGCATGTTCTCCTCTCAGCGCTAGGGATTCCCGGTTCGAATCCCAATCTGGGTTTCCATGTTCTCCCCGTGTCCGCGTGGGTTTTCTCCGGGTTCTCCGGTTTCCTCCCACAGTCCAAAACCATGGATTCAAGGTGAAATGAATTCTCCAAATTGCCCCATATAGAGTCTGTGTGTGTGAGTGAGTGTGTGCCCAGTGATAGATTGCCCCCCTGTCCTGGGTGTATCTGCCCAGCGCTTGAAACGTTCTCCCCTGGATTGGCATTACCTAACTCCCTAACTCTAACCCCTAACCCTAACCCTAACCCCCTAACTCTTACCCATAACCCTAAACCCCTAACCCTAACCCCCTAACGCTAACCCTAACCCCTAACCCGAACCCCCTGACCCTAACCCCTCACCCTAACCTTAACTCCTAACTTAACCCAGAAAGCACATCATACACACCCGGGGCAATGGAACCCCTGAATGCATCGATTATATTTATCTATACTGTACACACACACTCACACACACTCACACACATACTCATACACATACTCACACACACACACACACTCACACACATACTCACACACACACACACACACACACACACACACACACACACACACACACAGCGACTTATGATTGGGTTTATTATGAACGTCTTCCGCAGCCGCTCTGTGGAACGGCTCCCTGTTTTCTAACTGCTGTCATCTTCACTGTTCCTGATGGTCTGTCTGCGGCCCGGGGGAACCGGGGGGGGGGGGGGGGTGGGGTTCATCCTGTTCTGCGGATTCCTCCACACACACACACACACACACACACACACACACACACACACACATACAGCCATCTGTACAGCTGCCTATTACATGTGGAATTACAAACTAATCAGTTTTGTGCCGGACATAATGGCATGTGATGAGTGCGGGGGGGCGACGGGGGGGCGGGGGGTCAGGTAACTCTAATGCGGCAGGACAGCTGGACGGTGCGGGCGCGGTGGAGGGACGAGAGAGATTAGAGGTGACAGACAGATGTCTCTGCACATGTCAGTCAGCCGGAGCCATGATGCTGACGCTGATGCTGATGCTGTTCTCTGAGATTTGTGTTCTCTTTACTCTGTTCTCGAACACGCAGAACACGCAGGTATCATTAGGGTGGTGGATGACTCACAGACATGGTGGTGGCGCTCTATTAAACACCTCAACCCTCTGATTTAGAGATGAGCTGTGGTTCCAATAGCAGTGTTTTTCGCTATGTATTTTGTAAGTCTGCCTTACTTTGATGAGCAGGACCCCCACAAAGCAGGTATCATTAGGGTGGAGGATCATTCCCAGAATACTTCAACAATGGGCAGAGGTCGCCTGATGGTGGCGCTGATGATGGATTACGGCATGTAGAGACAAACTGTGCAGCATCCAAGGTGGAGCCGTGAGGTGGATGTGGGCGGTGGGTGGATACAGGGTTTGCACCACCACCCAACTAACAACACCACCCAAATAACACCACATATCTGCACATGACAGTCAGCCGGAGCCATGATGCTGTTCCCTGAGATTTGTGTTTTTGCTATATTCCTCTAACAATCAGAAGCAGATATCATCATGGGTGGTGGATGACCCACTGACATGGAGGTGGCGCTCTATTAAACACCTCCACCTCCATCTATAATTGCTCCACCTTATAGATGTAATAATAGAGACAGTAGGTCATCCTCTCTTGGTTCATAATAACAGCATGCCAACTACAGGTGGTAGGACACTTTTAACTGGTGTACTATTTTTATCTTCCTCCGAGCAATCCATAATAAACACGAGCATCATGCCGTGATTGACAGTGACGTGGTTGTTGGTACCAGACAGGCTGTGTTGAGTTTTGTGAGTGAGGGAACATCCAACCTTGAGGCGGATAGGCTACAATCACTTAAAAAAGACCAAGCATGGATGCAAACCTTTGACAATCGTGGCTTTGCTTGGGACGTGTCCTGCATTGTTCTTTAGACGAGAACCAGCAGTCATCAGCCAGGAGAACAAGCCGGTGATTAGGCCTGTCTCGGTGACGAATGTGTGCAAATTTAATATAGATATATAGATATATACTATAGATACGGTACCTGCTACGTTGATCCAAGCAGTCCATAATAAACACGAGCATCATGCCGTGATTGACTGTGACGTGGTTGTTGGTACCAGACAGGCTGTGTTGAGTTTTGTGAGTGAGGGAACATCCAACCTTGAGGCGAATAGGCTACAATCACTTAAAAACTCCAAGCATGTACTGACCATCGTGGCTTTGCTTGGTATATGTCCTGCATTGTTCTTTAGAGGAGAACCAGCAGTCATCAGCTGGGAGAACAAGCCGGTGATTAGGCCTGTGTGCAAATTTAATATAGATATATAGATATATAAATATATACTATAGATATAGATAGATGGATAGATAGATATACTATAGATAGATACTGTACTGTATAGGTTACAATCCCTTAAAACCTAGCACCGAGCATGTATTGACCATCGTGGCTTTGCTTGGGACGTGTCCTGCATCGTTCTTTAGACGAGAACCAGCAGTCATCAGCTGGGAGAATGAGCTGGTGATTAGGCCTGTCCCGGTGACGAATGTGTGCAAACATAAACAGAAGCCTCAGGGCTTTTCATTAAGGATGGTGGTGGTGGTGGTGGAGCGCAAGAGGAAAGGGTTATTGATCACATGCTTTACGACCCTGCTGAGGGTTCTGAAGGAATACCCAAACTCCTCGGCAGGTTCCGGCGTTCCTTTTAATGACGCCCTGTGTTCTTTAATGCATACGTTCCTCCAGCTGTTCCTCGCCGTCCAAATGTTTCATTCATTTCCGTTCACTTTCTTTTCGGCGGAGCATGGATTCGCCGGCGCCCTCGTCCCTCCGCCGAGAGCCGGGCGTCAGACGTCGGGATGCAGTGAGCGGAAGGCGATGTCGGCTTGAAGGCAGGCCGGGAGTGTGGCGAGGGGCCGGGATGATGAATGTTTTAGAGCCTCTCCCGTCGCTGGAACCCATCCAGCCCTTTTAAAGAGCGCTGCCCTCAGAGTTCAACTTCAGCCTCTTTATTAAATGGCTCGCCGCCCGAATCGCATGCCTCAAATAGAGCAGGGGCAGATGTCCCGAGAGTCGGCGTGTCCTCTCGGCGTGTCCTCTCGGCGTGTTCGGAAACCTGAGCGCTGTAAGCCTGGTATTAGGTTTCCGCGAGTCCAAATAGTCCAAATAATAGAACCCTGGAGTTCTCATAGAGGGTAGAACCCTCATAGACCTATAGTGTTATCAGTGTTCTCAGCATTGTCACTGTCAGTGATGTCATCAGTACAGATTTAATAGTCAGCTTTATTGGTAGGTGATTGATAGGTCGCTGATTGGTATGTCAGTTTGTTTCTCTCTGTGCTGGCGTCGGTGATATCTTCCCCATGCCCATCCAGGGGAGAACGAGGAAAGGGGTCAATCTATCACTGGACACACACTCACTCACACACACACACACACACACACTCTCTATATGGGGCAATCTGGAGAACTCAATTGACCTTGATCCATGTTTTTGGACTGTGGGAGGAAACCGGAGAACCCGGAGGAAACCCACGCGGACATGGGGAGAGCATGAAAACTCCACCCAGATGGGGATTCCAATCGACAACCCCTAGCACTGAGAGGAGAACATGCTAAACCACTAAGCCACCATGCCAAAACCAGTCTCATCTCATAATGCTCTGCTTAATCCTGTATTGATATCGCTGGGCGAGTTCTCCATGCCCATCTAGGGGAGAACATTTCGGGCACTGGGCAGATACACTCAGGACAGGGGGGCAATCTATCACTGGGCACACACTCACTCACACAAACACACCTTAAATGGGGCAATTTGGAGAACTCAATTAACCTTGATCCATGTTTTTGGACTGTGGGAGGAAACCGGAGAACCCGGAGGAAACCCACGTGGACATGGGGAGAACATGCAAACTCCACCCAGATCAGGATCCGAACCGGGAATCCCTAAGGCTGAGAGGAGAACATGCTAAACACTAAGCCATCATGTCGCCCCCATTAGGGTATCCATCCATCCATTATCTTTCACTTTATCCTCTATTAGGGTCGCGGGGAGGGGGGGGGTTCTCCATGCCCATCCAGAGAAGAACGTTTCAGGGCGCTGGGCAGATACCCCCAGGACAGGGGGGCAATCTATCAGTGGACACACACTCACTCACACACACTCACTCTATATGGGGCAATTTGGAAAATTCAATTCAATTCAAAATTCAATTTTGGACTGTGGGAGGAAACCGGAGAACCCGGAGGAAACTCACGCAGACACGGGGAGAACATGCAAACTCCACCCAGATCGGGATCCGAACCGGGAATCCCTAGCGCTGAGAGGAGAACATGCTAAACCACTAAGCCACCATGTAGAAGGTGTTGTCAGTGATGTTAATCTGCAGTTTGATGTTTTTCATCGTGGTTTTTTTCGTCAGTGGTAAATTGCCCCTCGCTGTGAGTGATGTCACAGTCGGTGGTGCTTCTATAAACAGTGTTTAGTCTCTGATGTAATTAGCGCCGTTACGCCGAGCGGCGTCTCAGAGACGGGTTCCCGCTGTTTTACGAATCCGAGCAACATCTCTGCTGCGTTTAGAATTCAGGATTTCAGCTCGACGGCGTGATGCTCCGGCGTCTGATGTTCTACAATCAAACCCTTAAACCTCGCCATAACCATCCGCATCGCACCGACTGCCTCGTCGAGCCATCTCAGCCATTAATTTTAGCTTCATCTGTTCATTTTTATTAAATAGCCGTTCACATGGATACACACCGTAAATAATTCATTCATCCATCCATTATCTTCCGCTTTATCCTCTATTAGGGTCGCGGGGGGAGGTTCCCCATCCCCATCCAGGGCAGAACACACATCATGTTAGTGTTGGGAAATCAACATACAGTAGATAAGACTTGGCTTTGGGTTGCCAGTTTCACAGAAATAGTTTACACACTTCATGTATATGAAGTGTGGGGAAAGGTAGCTCAGTGGTTAGAGCATTGGGCTCTCAATCTGAAGGTTGGGGTTCAAATCCTTGGTCCACTAAAGTTACCAGTGTGGGTCCTTGAGCCCTTAACCCTCATTGCTCCAGGGATGTTGTAATTAACCCTGTGCTCACTTTGTAAGTTGCTTTGGATAAAAGCGTCTTCAAAATGACCAAATGTAATGCAAATGTAAATAAGACTTAGCTTCGGGTTGCCAGTTTCACAGGAATTGCTCTTATAATAAACACATTCATTCATTCATTCATTCATTATCTCTCCCGCTTTATCCTCTACTAGGGTCGCGGTGGGGTTCCCCATGCCCATCCAGGGGAGAATGCCTCGGGCGCCGGGCAGACACACCCAGGACAGGGTGCCAGTCCATCGCTGGGCACACACTCACTCACACAGACACACTCTATATGGGGCAATTTTGAGAATTCATTTGACTTGATCCATGTTTTTGGACTGTGGGAGGAAACCGGAGAACCCGGAGGAAACCCACGCAGACACGGGGAGAACATGGAAACTCCACCCAGATGGGGATCCCTAGCACTGAGAGGCGAACGTGCTAACCACTAAGACACCTATATTAAACACACTCCACCAAATAACATGAAAAGAACCTGGTTCTAGTTCAAACACACACAGCATCTGACACAAACGCACAACAATCCCTGCGACCCGCATTCACCAAAACAGAGCGTGAACGTTAAGAAAACCATAAAAGAATGTAGAACACATAGAACCCGGCTGCAAGGCATACTGGGAAGTAGTGACAATAATAATTATTGTATAATTATTAATAATTATACAATTAATAATTCTATCCATCCATCCATTCCGCTTCATTCTATATCAGGGTCGCCGGGGGGGTCCCCATGCCTATCCAGGGGAGAACGTTTCGGGCGCTGGGCAGGACAGGGCGCCAATCTATCACTGGGCACACACACACACACAGACACACACAAACACTCTATATGGGGCAATTTGTAGAACTCAATTGACTTCATCCATGTTTTTGGACTGTGGGATGAAACCGGAGAACCCCGAGGAACTCCACCCAGATGGGGATTCGAACCAGGAATCCCTAGTGCTGAGAGGAGAACATGCTAAACCACTAAGCCACCGTGCCGCTTCCGTAAATATTTATACACAAAAAAATACACAAATACACAGCGGTGCGCATATAAACAACACAGAACCTTGTAAGTACTGTAATTGTAAAACAGACCTCTTCCAAACCCCCCCAAATAATTAGCTAACGCTAAGCCCCCCCCCCCATTCCCAATAAAATAAAATAACACTTTTAATAATACTAATTATTATTATTATTATAATTATTACTAACACTAATATTACTTTTAATAATTAAACCCAGATAAATCCACACAGAGTGGCACGCTGGCTTAGTGGTTTGGCATGTTCTCGTCTCAGCACTAGGGATTACAAGTTCGAATCCCAATCTGGGTGGAGTTTGCATGTCCTCCTCGTGTCTGCGTGGGTTTCCTCCAGGTTCTCCGGTTTCCTCCCACAGTCCAAAACATGGATCAATGTCAATTGAATTCTCCCGATTGCCCCATATAGAGTGTGTTTGTGTGAGTGAGTGTGTGTCCAGTGATAGATTGCCCCCCTGTCCCGGGTGTATCTGCCTAGCGCCCGAAACGTTCTCCCCTGGATGGGCAGGAGGACCCCCCCCCCCACCAACCCACCCATTAATCCAGTCAGGTCACCATCCATCCATTAGCTTCCACTTTATCCTCCTACTAGGGTCGCGGGGGGCAGGGGGGCAGGGGGGCAATCTATCACAGGACAAACACTCACTCACACAAACACACTCTATATGGAACATGGAAACTCCACCCAAATTGGGATTCGAACCTGGAATTCTTAGTGCTGAGAGGAGAACATGCTAAATCATTCTGTGTGAGTCGGTGGGTTTCCTCCGGGTTCTCCGGTTTCCTCCCACAGTCCAAAAACATGGATCAAGATGAACAGAATGATGCAAATTGCCCCATATAGAGTGTGTGTGTGAGTGAGTGTGTGCCCAGTGATAGATTGCCCCCCCTGTCCTGGGTGTATCTGTCCAGCGCCCGAAACGTTCTCCCCTGGATGGGCATGGGGAAACACCCCCCCCCCCCCCCCCCCGCAACCCTAGTGGAGGATAAGGCAGAGGATAATGGATGGATGTTTATTTAACGGCTTTTTAATTGTGTTTCTGTGTAAACTGAGAGCTCACGTCCATCTTCTTTCTTTTTTACCGCCAACAGCTTTAAAAACACAAAGCGCGTCTTTAAAAGACGTCTTCATCAGGACAGGACGCCGGCCTCCGCGGATAGTTTCCCGATGGGTTCCTGCACCTGAAGTGCCAACATTAAAAATACATTACCCCCGAGGAGTGCGCCGGCGCTCGGCTAGCGAGAATAAATCAATGTGATTTCTTTATCGAACCTCCTGCAGGCATCGAGCTGAG
The DNA here is from genome assembly GCA_019802505.1 of Corydoras sp. C115. Classification (NCBI taxonomy): domain Eukaryota; kingdom Metazoa; phylum Chordata; class Actinopteri; order Siluriformes; family Callichthyidae; genus Corydoras; species Corydoras sp. C115. The sequence continues at coordinate 191,907 of JAFMOC010000279.1, forward strand.
AACATCGCAGCTGAGAACGTCCTGCAGAACCCCACGGCCTGGACCAGCTCCTGAGCGTCAGGTTCCGTAACGACTTTACTCAGCGCCGTCACACCCAATCCACCGCTCCTTCCCATGTATATCACGTCGGCGAATTAGCATATTCATGAGCAGCAGATTGGCCCATTATGTGCGATGCGAGCTAATGTGACATCGTCATCTCATCCGGAGTGAACCGTAACGCCGGCTCGACGATGGACGCCATTTTCTGAAGACGCCCCGCTCTGCACCGTCCGGACCTTCGCGCCATCGACCTCACGATGGAGAAGCTGGATGAATTGGAACACCCGCTGTTGCCCGACAGCCCCGTACGCTCCACAGGCGGCAGCAAGCTCTTCAGAGCTATCGTGATGAGATGCGACGAGGCGAGAAGACCGTCCTCCTTGGCCTGGAAGACTTATTCCTCGTCGGCCGACGTCCAGCGGCAGCAGCTGCTGGACCCGTGCTCGCTGCCCAGTGCCCTCGAGAGCGTTTACACCCCGCCTGCGCCCATCTGGGGACCCTCCGTGTCGACCCACGTGCATAGCCTACAGAGCAAAGAGTATCTGGAGACGACGTTCATGGACATCAGGCCTGGTTCTCCTCTGGAAAGGAAGCTCCTCGGGGTGAGCAGAGATGTCCACAGTGTCTCCTACAGCATGGAGGACGAGGATGACCTGCTGCCGTACTTTGAGGTAAGAGGCCTTTTGAGACATTTACTGTTACACTGTAAGGACCATTAGAAGTTTCCGAGACCTCCATTCTTCTTTCAGCAGGACTATGCCATTATGTACGGCTTTCTTATACATTTGCAGCTATAACATCATCCACTATTATATTTCTCTCATCCAGGAGAGTCCATCATCTCAGTTCTTGGTCGTCCACAAGGTCCACTACATTAACAATGTGCTTATGAGGTGCTTGGTTCTTTATTCCCCAACCATACTGCCCCAGGGATGGCCTATGCACGCCGAAACTATCCATCCATCCATTATCGTCCGCTTTATCCTCTACTAGGGTCTTGGGGGGGACTCGGGGAGAACATGGAACCTCCAGCCAGATTGGGATTCGAAACCCTAGCGCTGAGAGGAGAACGTGCTAAATCACTAAGCCACCTACCCCGATACTATACAATACTAAATTTAATACTTTGTGCTGTTCTAAAGGTGTAAACACAGATCGGAGGTTACATCCTGATGTCTGTGGGATCCAGGAGGTCGTCCGTCTGATGTTCCAAACGGGAGGCACGGGCGCCTCAGTGTACAACGTGGAAATGGGTCAGAACGTTCAGTTTGCGCTTAAAATAGAGGAAGCGCTCTGCTTTCAGCCCGGATTTTGCAAATAACGCATTATTGTCTGAAATTCGCCGCCACGCATCACATGTGCCAGACGTGACCGTCATCAGGGGGCTGGAGGTAAACGGTCACTGACGTTCCCAAAGGGAACCCACATCGGAACAGGGAGAACATGCTGCCTCCACACTGAAAGCCTGTGAATTGAGCCCAGGACTTGGTTGCCCAGTTAACCGGGAGCCGTGCTGGTTTAATAAAACTCGGCCTAAATTCCAGTTCAAGTTCAAGTAATTTATTTACATAGCGTTCTTTTTACAATCGTACATCGTCACAAAGCAGCTTTACGTAGTTATAAGCCTTTAAACCCCTAAAGAGCGAGCAGAAGCAAAAGCGGCAAGCCAAAACTCCCTGTTATGTTGTTATTTTAAGGAAGAAACCTTGTGAGGACCGAGGCTCAGTGGGGGACTCATCCTCCTTGGGGGGGGTTTAGCCATGTACAGTTTTGTGTGGTGATCATGTGACCTGTATTTAACAATTGGAAACTCTATAAGTCCATTGAGGGCCACCCGAGGGGATGCAGGACCACCCGTCCAATAGAAAACCTCTATGGATATGGAAAGAAAAAAAATAATAAAATAAATAATATATATATATATATTGGTTACCACGTTCTCCTCTCAGCACTAGGGATTCCCGGTTCGAATCCCAATCTGGGTGGAGTTTGCATGTCCTCCCTGCGTCCGCGTGGGTTTCCTCCGGGTTCTCCGGTTTCCTCCCACAGTCCAAAATCACGGATCAAGGTCAATTGAGTTCTCCAAATTGCCCCATATAGTGTGTGTGTGTGTGTGTGTGAGTGAGTGTGTGTCCAGTGATAGATTGCCCCCCTGTCCTGGGTGTATCTGTCCAGCGCCCGAAACGTTCTGCCCTGGACTCACTCACACACACATAAACACTCTCTATGGGGCAATTTGGTAAACTCAATTGACTTGATCCATGTTTTTGGACTGTGGGAGGAACCCGGAGGAAACCCACGCAGACACGGGGAGAACATGGAAACTCCACCCAGATGGGGATTCGATGGGGATAAACCAGTAAGCCACCGTGCTGCCCCTTCGGTGCAAAACAATTCCGCATAAATTAACATGAACGCCATTTGCAGGAAGCGTTACCGCAAGTATCGTAAGTAGCTTGTATACGTATAAACCTGATGGTGCATGAGAACTGAGTGCCATTAGCATTAGCGATTTAACGACTCTTCTCCAAACAAACGACCTCACGTCAGACTCTGTTAAGAATTTCGCCGTCGCCTCGACGGCTCATTGAGACGCCGGCTATTAGTTTTCTGCTGTATAAATTTTGGAGCCTCTGGGAGACGTCTCCTCCATTGCAGGCTGTCGGGAACATGATACACGGCACGGAGCGGAGTCTTTAAGCAGTTGAAACTGAAGAAGTCAAACGAGGTCAGGACAGACAGGCGACTGTTAACACGCCGTGTTCTGAAAAGTCACGACTCGCCTGGAGGAACGTCGGCGTATAACCTCATTCAGTCACATGAGCTGAAAGGCACCAAGACGAGCTTCATTTCATTTAGGGGCCTTAAAGAGTGGAACCCAGGCGCGCCCCATACGGCGAAAGGAGGCCACGCCCCCGTGCCTCAGTCCCCTCTGTTTATAAAGATGGGCGGGTCAATGGAATTGACTGGCGTACCGTTACATACCATAACGACCACCAATTATTATTATTAAAATTAATTATTAATTGCGGGCTTAGTGGTTAGCACGTTGGCCTCTCAGTGCTAGGGATTCCCGGTTCAAATCCCCATCTGGGTGGAGTTTCCATGTTCTCCCCGTGTCCGCGTGGGTTTCCTCCGGGTTCTCCGGTTTCCTTTCACAGTCCAAAAACATGGATCAAGTCAATTGAGTTCTCTAAATTGCCCCATATAGAGTGTGTGTGTGTGTGTGTGTGTGTGTGTGTGTGCGTGTCTGTGTGAGTGAATGTGTGTTCAGTGATAGATTGCCCCCCTGTCCTGGGTGTATCTGCCCAGCGCCCGAAACGTTCTCCCCTGGATAAGCATGGGGAACACCCTCGCGACCCTGATATAGGATGAAGCGGAAGATAATGGATGGATGGATAGAATTATTAATTGTATAATTATTAATAATTATACAATAATTATTATTGTCACCACTTCCCAACATGCCTTGCAGCCGGGTTCTATGTGTTCTACGTTCTTTTATGGTTTTCTTAACGTTCATGTTCTGTTTCGGTGAATGTGGTTCGCGGGGATGTTGTGCGTTTGTGTCGGATGCTGTGTGTGTTTGCTTGTTTGGAATGGTGGGGGGGGGGGGGGGGGGGGGTTAGGGGAAACGGGGGGCTAGGGGGGGGGGGGGGGGGGGGGGGGGGGGGGGTTAAGATAAACATCATGTCCTAGAGCCAAAGGCTGAACTAGAACCAGGTTCTCTTTATGTTATTTGGTGGAGTGTGTTTAATATAAGAGCAATTTCTGTGAAACTGGCAACCCGAAGCTAAGTCTTATATATGCTGATTCCCAAAAAAATATACATGAAGTGTGTAAACTATTTCTGTAAATCTGGCAACCAAAATCCACGTCTTATCTACTGTATGTTGATTTCCCAACACTAACATTATTCGTGTAAACAATTTCTGTGAACCTGGCAACCCGAAGCTGTGTATTATCTATGCTGATTCCCCAATACTAACATGATGTGTTTAAACAATTTTTGTGAAACTGGCAACCCGAAGCCAAGTTTTATCTACTGTATGTTGATTTCCCAACACTAACATGATGTGTGTAAACAGCCGAGTCTTATTTGTGCTGATTCCCCAGAAATAACATGAGTGTAAACAGGTTTTAAAGTTAAGTCCGATCACATGACCTGTCCACTTGAAAAAGTAGCTCTCGAGTCAGAAATGTGGACACGCCTGGTGTAAACATCTGAAAACGGAACCACAGGGGAACGTGGGTTGACTTTGTGTTGCCTTCCTGTCAGGACTCCTCCAGCGACGACTTCACCGACACGGAAAGCGAGAGCAACTTTCCTTTAACGATTCCGCAGGATCACCTCGGCCTGGCCTTCTTCTCCATGCTCTGCTGCTTCTGGCCGCTCGGTATCGCCGCCTTCTATCTGTCGCAGAAGGTACGATGAGGTTCTCGCTCGCACCGCAAATGGTTTGAAAATCGCAGGGGTCAAATTGGCGAGGGCAGCTGTCATCTAGGGGCAAGAGGGTAATGGGTTCCTTTGCAGAAGGTCTTTATTTTGGTTGTTAACTGCATAATGACAGCGATGGAGAAAGTGTTACTTTATATTTTCATTTAATTAGCTTAACCCGTGTTTAAATGTGCTTTATAAATACAAACAACTTATACACAATGGGGGTAATTAATAAATTAATTAATGATCAATATTCACGTTTTAATTTTCTGACAAAATATGAGTGAAGACACTGCCCTCTATGGGAAGGAGTGAGTTTGTATGCAGTGTTTGCATCAGGAATGCACTCCATCCATCCATCCATCCATTATCTTCTGCTTTATCCTCTACTAGGGTCATGGGGGGGGTTTCCCCATGCCCACCCAGGGGAGAATGTTTCAGGCGCTGGGTAGATACACCCAGGACAGGACGGCAATCTATCACTGGACACACACTCACGCACACACACACACTCTATATGGGGCAATTTGGAGAATTCAATTGACCTTGATCCATGTTTTTGGACTGTGGGAGGAAACCGAGAGAACCCGGAGGAAACCCACGCGGACACAGGGAAAACATGGAAACTCCACCCAGACTGGGATCCGAACTGGGAATCCCTAGCACTGAGAGGAGAACATGCTAAACTACTAAGACCTTATTAATGAGGCCCTCTATTAATATTTATTTATTGTAATCAGTTATTTGCTGGAGCGGCAGGATGGCTTAGTGGTTGGAATCCCAATCTGGGTGGAGTTTGCATGTTCTCCACGTGTCCGTATGGGTTTCCTCCCACAGTCCAAAAACATGCATCAAGGTCAATTGAATTCTCCCAATTGCCCCATATAGAGTGTGTGTGTGTGTGTGTGAGTGTATGTCCAGTGATAGATTGCCCCCCTGTCATGGGTGTATCTGCCCAGCGCCCGAAACGTTCTCCCCTGGATGGGCATGGGGACCCCCCCCTCCCCGCGACCCTAATAGATGATAAAGCGGAAGATAATGGATGGATGGATGTATAATAATAATAATAATAATACATTTTATTCATATAGAGTTTTTAAGGACATCAAAGACGCTTTATAAACCAAATAAAACCGTATAACATTAAAACACATAACACATGTAGAACTTTAATGCGGTACCGTTACTTGGTGATGTACTCATAAGGTTCCCAGTAAGGTTCCACGTTTTCCTCTCGTTTGGCTTCCCATCAACCGGATGGTGTTGATTTGTTCGCTTCCACCTCATGAAACTTCTTCCCTTATGAATTTCGAAGGTAACAGAACGTGACGCGAGCCATCAATCCCATTAAAGAACATCTGTCACACCGCTGGGTTCTCTCATTCCTCTGGAACACCAGATTCAATACCACGGAAATGAGATTCATCGCAGCTTCAGGACGATATGAAGCATCCGCAGCGCCTTCAGAAAATCAGCCTACATTACTGCAGAACACAGTCGCTCCTCTGTGTACATACCGAGCTAAGGAACATTAAACATGGCACAACTCGTTTGAGGAACCATCCATCCATTATCTTCTGCTTTATCCTCTATTAGGGTCCCGGGGGGTGGGGGGTTGGGGGGGGGGGTTCCCCATGCCCATCCAGGGGAGAACGTTTCGGGCGCTGGGCAGATACACCTAGGACAGGATGCCAATCTATCACTGAGTACACAATCACTCACACACACACTCTACAGTATATGGGGCAATTTGGAGAATTCAATGAACCTTGATCCATGTTTTTGGACTGTGGGAGGAAACCGGAGAAAACCCACGTGGACACGGGGAGAACATGGAAACTCCACCCAGATTGGGATTCGAACCGGGAATCCCTAGCGCTGAGAGGAGAACATGCTAAACCACTAAGCCATGATGCTTCCCTTATTAAGGTGTCCATCCATACATTATTTTCCGCTTTATCCTCTACTAGGTTCGCTAGGGTCTCCATGCCCATCCAGGGGAGAATGTTTCGGGCGCTGGGCAGATACACCCAGGACAGGGGGGGGGCAATCTATCACTGGACATACATTCACTGACACACACACTCTATATGGTATCGAGGAACCGGAGACGAGCCGTATCCCAGAGAACCGACGGCTCGACTCAGACTCTGCATCATGTCTCTGACCATCCATCCATTATGTGGAGGGGTTCCTATGCCCATACAAGGGAGAACGTTTTGGGCACTGGGCAGATACACCCAGGACGGGGTAGGGGGGGGCAATCTATCACTGGACACACATTGACTCACACAGACACACTCTATATGGGGAAATTTGGAGAATTCAATCGACCTTGATCCATGTTTTTGGACTGTGGAAGGAAACCGGAGAACCCGGAGGAAACCCACACGGACACAGGGAGAACATGGAAACTCCACTCAGATTGGTATCCGAACTGGGAATCCCCAGCGCTGAGAGGAGAATATGCTAACCACTAAGCCACCATGCCGCCGGTTTGAGGAACTCATCATGTCTTTATCTTTAGCGTGAGTTCGTCTAACTGATTTTAATCCTCTCTCTCTTCTCTTCTCGGGCCTATCCCGGCACTTCCAGACCAATAAAGCCTGGGCGCAGGGCGACATGCAGGCGGCGTCCCGGGCGTCGCGGCACACTCTGTGGCTGTCCATCGTTTCCATCGTCTTTGGCGTCATCACCTACATCTGTGCCGTGGCGGCGCTCATCAACTACCTGTCTGGAAAGCCACCCTAAAGGCTCCTCCCACTTGGCGGCACTGTCCCCGCCTCCTTAAAGACTGCTACACTGGACTGCTCCTATACACCAAACTTCAACCGGCTTGCCCTTTCCTCAACGGACCTTTTGGGATCTAGAGTTTGGAGAACCTCCATCATGATGGGAAACTGCTCACGGTGGTGACTTCTATCGCTGAAGGATTTTTTTTTTGTTGGGGGGGATAACAGGATGCAAGAAAAGGGTGGCAGGGGTACCTATTAATGTAGATTTGGTTTGTTCTCCACACGACTGCATGAGTTCCCTTCCACAGTTTAAAGACATACACGGAACCGAAGATGCGTCTCGTCCCTGCAAAAGACTGGCCACCTGTTTGGTGGTGTTTTTTCACTTGCTGCCACACGAAGGCTGGGATAGGCTCTGGCATATGACAGAAATTTTGTGGCACCCTCATTGGTGTCATAACCAGACCCTTGTCCCTGACCCTGATTGGGAAATGGACTCATCACTTGGTTCTATTAGGTCTTCCGTGGGGTCGAGAGGTCTTGGCGACTTCCATCAGAGCATGGCCATCGGTGCATGACCAGCCGGGGCGGGATACCAAAACCTGGCGATCTTGTAGTTTTCTGGCCCGTCCCTGTGAGTGAAGACATCCAAACAGGAGGCTGTGGACCAAGAGGTCCGGGGTATCGAGGAACCGGAGATGAGCCGTATCCCAGAGAACCGACGGCTCGACTCAGACTCTGCATCATGTCTATGACCATACATCCATTATGTGGGGGGGGGGTTCCTATGCCCATACAGGGGACAACGTTTCGGGCACTGGGCAGATACACCCAGGACGGGAGGGGCAATCTATCACTGGTCACACACTGACTCACACAGACACACTCTATATGGGGCAATTTGGAGACTTCCATGCACCTTGATCCATGTTTTTGGACTGTGGGAGGAAACCGGAGAACCCAGAGGAAACCCACATGGACACGGGGAGAACATGCAAACTCCACCCAGATTGGGATTCGAACCGGGAATCCCCAGCGCTGAGAGGAGAACATGCTAAACCACTAAGCCGCCCTTATTAAGGCATCCATCCATCCGTTATCTTCCGCTTTATCCTCTACTAGGCTCGCGGGGGGGGTCCCCATGCCCATCCAGGGGAGAACGTCTCAGGCACTGGGCAGATACACCCAGGACAGGACGCCAATCTTTTACTGTCCACACACTCACTCACACACACACTGGGGCAATTTGGAGAATTCAATTGACCTTTATCCGTGTTTTTGGACTGTGGGAGGAAACCAGAGAACCCGGAGGAGACCCACATGGACACAGGGAACACACGGAAACTCCACCCAGATTGAGATTCAAACTGGAAATCCCTAGCACTGAGAGGAGAACATGCTAAACCACTTAGCCACCTTGCCGCCCTATATATTTATATCCTTTAAAATATCTTTTCCACGAGGTAACGAGGCAGTGTGAAGCCTAGCAGCTCCTCCATCTTCTGCAGCAACTGCTGTCCTGAGGAGGCAGCATCCCTGCAGACGATGTGGTTCATGCCGCAGTGGAGTGAGGTCTAAGTGGAGGATGGGGGCAACCTCGAGAACATCCAAACCTCAGTCTTGAGGTGGAACCTGGCTTTTAAATGGTTCTATATATCGATTTGTTCTCCTATTTAAAGGGAAATTCAGCTAATTAGGCATGAAGATGTTGTACCACACACCCACCCCCTCACCCACCCCCCCCCACCCCCCCACAGTGCACACAGTAAACCCTGAGCTGCCTCACACGGGACTCGTTCTTGCAGAATGACCCGTGGATGCCTAATAATAGCACAGGGCTCTCACGGCGCACACTGTAGCGGTCCCAGCACTGATCCACGTGACCCGTGCCAGCCCACGCTGACCTACTTCCACATTCGGCTCGCGACGCTCGCGCACCCGGCATCCTTCCTTACCTTCCTTGTGTTGTGATCGCTGTCCCAATTCGTGCCCGTTTCCAAACAGGAGGTTTGTGAAGCCAGCCCTTTTATTTTAATCAACATCAATGATCCACCACGTTCTCCACCTTTGAGCCCAGAGACATCCAGGAACCAATGACGTAGCTGTGTCTAATTAGGAGACACACCCATACCCTCCCATTGGGACAGCATGGAACTACAGAGACGTGGACCTTCCCTCTTTTGTTTTGTTGGGTCAGTATGGTCAGGGTTGCCAGATACAATACCCGAGAAGCATGAGGGTTAAGGGCGGAGCTGATGGCAATTAAAGGTAATTAACCTTCTGATAATACAAGGTGAGACGAGACATAGGTGGAGACAGAGACACACCTCGGATGTCCCGCCCCCAATTTATGCAGGCCGAGGGATTAATGACGCACCTGAGGTCAGTGATTAAGGGGTGTGGCCTATTATTTTGGTTCTTTTGATGTATTCTGCTTCTTGCATGAGAACCCATGAGTTCCAAAGCGGGACTTTGATTATGGCGCTAATAAATAAATAAATAAATAAATCCTCACACTGTTAAGTGCTGGACGTCCTACAGCTGGGTGGTCAGGTGACCATTGATCTGGGACCCGATCTCCATCTCGGGCTCCGTCCATTTGATCGACGACGACGTTCCAAAGAAAGACTTCACATCCGTCTATCCATCCATTCATCCACAAGGTGGCGATGTCCACGACGCCGTCCTCCGTTCCACGTCCTCCCGCATGGTTCTTCTGCACCGAGTTCGTTTTCTATTCCCAAATGCAGGATGGAGGACTTCCCTCCGGTTTTGTGTGTAATAAAAACATCCACCTCTGAACTCCATGCCTCCATCGTTCTCTTCGTTCTGAACCTCAGGAGCCTCACCTAATTATGAGGTGTCACGTTCCACAGCGAGCATCCATCAGCCGGTAACATGGGATGAAATGGTACAGGATTGGGTGGATGCTGAGTGCAGACACGCTGGATTAGGTGGATAGGAAATGGCGAGTTTGGAAAATTAGGTGGACATGAGGTTAGATGGATGCTGTTGGAGAAGGTGGATGCTGGATGCTGTCTCACAGGGTTAGAGAAATGCTTATGTGATATTTTTACTTAAATGGGTGCAGACCAAATGTTATTTCACAGATTAAGGTGGATGCTAAACATTATTTTTAGGGATAAGGTGGATGCCGAACATTATTTCTCAGATTTAGGTGGATGCTGAGTGTTATTTTTAGGGATTAGGTGGACGCTAAACGTTATTTCACCGATTTAGGTGGACGATGAACGTTATTTCCCAGATTTAGATGGATGCTGAATGTTATTTCCCAGATTTTCGTGGATGCTGAATGTTATTTCCCAGATTTTGGTGGATGCTGAATGTTATTTCCCAGATTTTGGTGGATGCTGAGTGTTGTTTTTAGGGATTAGGTGGATGCTGAATGTTATTTTTAGGGATTATGTGGATGCTGAACGTTATTTCACAGATTAAGGTGGATGCTGAACATTATTTTAAGGGATAAGGTGGATGCTCAATATTTTTTTTAGGGATTAGGTGGATGCTGAACGTTATTTCTCAGATTTAGGTGGATGCTGAACATTATTTTTAGGGATTAGGTGGACGCTGAACGTTATTTCACAGATTTAGGTGGATGCTGAACGTTATTTCACAGATTTAGGTGGATGCTGAACATCATTTCAGATTAAGGTGGATGCTGAACATTATTTTTAGGGACTAGGTGGATGCCGAATGTTATTTTTAGGGATTATGTGGATGATGAACGTTATTTCACAGATTTAGGTGAATGCTGAACATCATTTCAGATTAAGGTGGATGCTGAATATTATTTTTAGGGATTAGGTGGATACCGAATGTTATTTTTAGGGATTAGGTGGATGTTGAATGTTATTTCACAGATTTAGGTGGATGCTGAATATAAATTCACAGATTTAGGTGGATGCTGAACTTTATTCTACAGATTTAGGTGGATGCTGAACGTTGTTTTAGATTTAAGTGGATGCTCCATTATTGATTTTAAGGATTAGATGAGTGCTAAGTGAAACCTTATAGGAACAGGTGGATGTTTAACGTCATCAGGATTAGACTGATGCTCAACGTTATATTACATTTGGGTGGATGCTTACATGCAGTACTGAATATAAACATACAGAACCAGGTGGAGTTGGAACCAGAATCCTGCATGCTCTTTCTTTGTTTGTGTGTGTGTGTGTGTGTGTGTGTGTGTGTGTGTATGCAGTTCAGGTCAGAATGTTAAGTGTTGACAGATTAAAGCCATTAAGCAGCGGTGGAGGAAACACATCCTGGCAGGTGGATGCAGTCCATTCTGCCACAGCTCCTGGAGAAGTGGGACGAATCACAGCACGGTGCACTGTGTAGCATCACACACACACACACACACTCACACATACACACACTCACACACACAAACACACTCACACACAAACACACACACAGACAATACACAAACACACACTCAAGACACATATACAGACACACATGCACATACACACACACACACACACAAACACACATGCACAAACACATACAAAAAACACACACACAAACACATACAACAGTGTGTGCCCAGCCATAGATTGCCCCCCTGGGCATGGGTTGCACCTCCACGCTGTAAACCCCTCTCAGCGTGCCATGCTGAGTGTAGCTCCGTTTGGAGGCGGAGCCTGGACCGCGAGAGGATACCCTAACATGCAAATAAGTCTCACTGATTCGTTCAGACCAGCCGTGTGGGCGGAGTCTGGCTTCCTGTGATTGACAGCAGCGCCAGAGCATCACATGCTGACGCTGAGTCAGCAGAAACCTCCACGTGGAGAAGTAGAGCTCGAACCCGCAACCCAACGTTGTGCATTCGTTTGACTTAGTGTTGCCAACTCCTCAGTAAGGAACGTAGCTATTGGCTGTCCTAAAATATTTGCGAAGTCGCCAAATGACGTCACCGCCTAATTTGCATAAAACACGTTTTTGAAACTGTGACGTATAACGTCGTGGAAGAGAAAAAGTGAGTAAAAAAAAACAAGCTAAATATGTTTTATGTTGCCTTTGAAAGAATAACTTCATGACTTTAACGCGTTGTAGAAATCGTTTTTTTTTTTTTTTTTTTTACGTGAATGACGTCACTCGGTCGTTTGCAGGGTTGTTTAATGTTATCATAATTGTCTACGTTTAAGCCGATATGGTGAATAAGGTGAGCGACTGAGTGAAACTGTGTGAGGTAAATTAAATCTAAAGATAAATGCAGTCATTTCTTTTCGTGTTTTAATGATTATATTATTAAATTTAAACCCCCGCTCTGTAAATACGGCTCTGCGCATGCGCAGTTCGTTTGCGTTGTCGGACTAAGTGAGTGTTATGGGGCAAAAAGTCGCTAGATTTGTCGCTATTCGCTTTTTCTTTATAAAATAAGTCGCTGGAGGCTCTGAAAGGTTCGCTAAAGATAAAGTTGTTAACACCGATTTGACTAAACCTACAATGTTTTTTTTACGAGTTGCGTGCGCGTGCAATCAGACAGAACTAATCCATCACTGAAGCACTGAGCACGGTGGCTTAGTGGTTAAGCATGTTCTCCTCTCAGCGCTGGGGATTCCCGGTTCGAATCCCCATCTGGGTGGAGTTTGCATGTTCTCCCCATGTCCACGTGGGTTTCCTTCGGGTTCCGTCGGTTTCCTCCCACAGTCCAAATACATGGATCAAGGTCAATTGAATTTTCCAAATTGCCCCATATAGAGTGTGTGGGTGAGTGTGTGCCCAGTGATAGATTGCCCCCCTGTCCTGGGTGTATCTGCACAGCCCCCGCAACATTCTCCCCTGGCAGGTGACATACTTTCGACCACATTGTGTGAATAAATAAATCCAGATCGATGTAACGATCTGTACCGTAAACGAAGTTTATTATTAAAAAAGTTTGTAATTGAAGACGAGGAGAAGGAGATCACGTTATTTTGGAATATCGTCGTTTCACGGAGTCTCTGTAGAACTGGAAGATCCTCTCTGAAGCTTTCTGACTGACGGCGACACACTGCTGCATCTGCACACACACAGGACGGGGGGCAAATTCAGGTGGAGGATTATAGAACATTATTATAACATTAATATAACGCCGGACGCGGTCCACATCCGTGGACATGCTATACGTGGAACGCCCGAGGCACAACAGGCCCGCATACCTCCTTGACGGAGAACCGGCCCTTGGTGGACATCATGACGACGTTGCGCTCTTTGCTGTCGATGGCGAAGGTCAACAGCGCCCGGCTCTCCTGAAACGAAGACCGGCGTTAATACAGACGACGGACGTCCCGCGTCAGGGTGAGACGCGGACCTTCTGGCTTAGTGGTTTAGCATGTTCTCCTCTCTGTGCTAGGGATTCCCGGTTCGAATCCTAATCTGGGTGGAGTTTCCACGTTCTCTCTGTGTCCGTTTGGGTTTCCTTCGGGTTCTCCGGTTTCCTCCCACAGTCCAAAAACATGGATCAAGGGCCATTGAGTTCTCCAAATTGCGTGTGTGTGTGTATGAGTGAGTGTGTGTCCACTGATAGATTGCCGTCCTGCCCTGGGTGTATCTGCCCAGCACCCCCCCACCCCCCCGAATGGGCATGGGGAAACCCCCCCCCAGTAGAGGATAAGCGGAAGATAATGGCTGGATGGATGATGTTAATAACTGGTGGCATGGTGGCAAGGGATTCCCAGTTCGAATCCCAATCTGGGTGGAGTTTCCATGTTCTCCCCGTGTCCCCGGCTTCTCCGGTTTCCTCCCACAGTCCATGGATCAAGGTCAATCGAATTCTCCCAATTGCCCCCCTGTCCTGGGTGTATTTGCCCAGCGCCCAAGACGTTCTCCCCTGGATGGGCATTTAGCATTTAGTAGAAGATAAAGCGGATGACCGGCGTTGATTCGGACACCGGAACGTCACACGGGCAGTGACGCTGACCTTCTCCTGCTGAGCCGTGGGGTCCAGGACGATCCGGTCCTCGGCGTCGATGGCGCAGGCAATTCCGCAGAACAGGCGGCTCATGGGCAGCCCGGCGTCCATCAGGGCCACGCAGGCCGCGTTCAGACAGCATGCCAACAACTGAGATGTGGATTAAATCTTAACACACTACATTATTTTTTTTTGGGGGGGAGGGGCTATATGGGGGGGGGGGCATGGTTGAAGGATACGGATCCGTCGTCGTGCACCACCTGCAGAACCAGTGTGAGGGACGACCGCGGGTGGAGGCCGGACAGCAGCGCAGCCTCACACGTCTCGCGGACGCACTGCTCCCTCACCCGCTCCCGAATGCCTTGAGGAAGGAGGGCAACCATTACCACCGCACCACTGCCCCCATGAGGTGGACACCGGTAATTACATCACATCACTATATAATATTCCTAACATTCAATTATGCAATTAATTGCGATTCCTCTGAAAATAAATAATAAAACACTTATAATTAAAGGGTTAATTATCTTAACATCAGTGTCGCCAGATTAATGACCAGATTATAATCCCATGTGATGGTGAACCTACTGGGCAAGCCCACTTTGTTCTGGATTAGAACCTCCAGCGTCGCTCGGTCATAGATCTCCTTGTTCACCTTGACCTCCGCTGGTCCATACACTCCTGCCAACACACTGCTGTCTCCTGCACGCACACACATAATTCTGTAATCCCAGATCCCGGTCGTTGACGAGAGGACATGTCCACAATAAATAAACAATAAAAAATATATATATAACTCAAAATACTTTACTCCCTATAAAAATATCTCCTGTCAAAAATGATAAGTTACAACTCCGAACATGAAAAGATGAAATAAAGACGATAGATTTCCACAAAAGAAAAAATAAATCAAAACGTTCAGTTCTCTTTGCTTTTTGTCGTTTTTGAAAAATAAAATCAAATTTTAACTTTAAATATCGTTAAACATTTCTGCTCTCCATAAAAATGTTCCTGTTAAAATAATAAATATACATATCCATCCATTATCGTCCGCTTTGTCCTCTACTGGGGTACCAGGGGGTGGGTGTCCATCCAAGGGAGAGAGTTTCGGGCGCTGGGCAGATACACCAAGGACAGGGGGGCAATCAATCACTGGACACAGACTCACACAGACACACTCTATATGGGGCAATTTGGAGAATTCAGTTGACTTGATCCATGTTTTTGGACTGTGGAAGGACACCGGAGAACCCGGAAAAAACCCACGCGGACACGGGGAGAACATGGAAACTCCACCCAGATTGGTATTCGAACCGGGAATCCCCAGCGCTGAGAGGAGAACATGCTAAACCATTAAGCCACCATTCTGCCTATATATATATATATATATATACACACACACACGGGCATGCTGGCTTGGTGGTTTAGCATGTTCTTCTCTCAGTGCTGGGGATCCACATTCAAATCCCCATCTGGGTGGAGTTTGCATGTTCTCCCCGTGTGTATGTGGGTTTCCTCCCACAGTCCAAAAACATGGATTCAAGGTGAAGCGAATGCTCTAAATTGCCCCATATAGAGTGTGTAAGTGTGTGTACGGCGATAGATCGGCGCCCTGTCCTGGGTGTATCTGCCCAGCGCCCGAAACGCTCGCGTGTGTGTGTGTGTGTGTGTGTGTGTGTGTTGCGGTACCTTGCATGAACGTGGCTGAACCGTCGGGTTTGGATAATAAACTTTGTTCGCTGCAGAATTCTCTCAGAGCCGCGTCCTCCATCGTGCACGCGTACGGGCGCGCGGCTGATGACGTCACGGCGGCGGGACCAAGCTTAACCAAACCAGCGACACATACTATTATTATTATTATTATTATAATTATTTATTTATTTTATTTTAAACAATTTACACGCGAACGATCAGAACGTCCTGCATTCTCAGACGTTCGCTCCGGATTCTAATGATCTAGAACGGCATGCTGACACCCCGCGTGTCCTCCGGTCCTGCGGGGGGCACTGACGAGTCCTGGAGTCGTGCAAGGCAATCCAGCTTTTTTCACAGAGCCGGTTCCTTTGGCTCGGCTCTGTAAAAAGAGCCGGCTCGTTCGGCTCCCAAGTGGCTCCCTTGACTTTTTATATTATAAATTATAATTATAAACATTTATAAACTCATCATTAATGTTTATCTTTAATTATACGGTTTTATTTACATACTTATCATGAAACAGATTGCTACAAAAATAAAATATAAAAACAAGGAGACGGCAGTGGCTTAGTGGTTTAGCATGTTCTCCTCTCAGCGCTGGGGATTCCCGGTTTGAATCCCAACCTGGGTGGAGTTTCCATGTTCTCCCCGTGTCCGCATGATTTTCCTCCGGGTTCTCCGGTTTCCTCCCACAGTCCAAAAACATGAATTCAAGGTGAATTGAATTCTCCAAATTGCCCCATATAGAGTAAGTGGCCAATAAGTCTAGCTGGATCCATGTTTGCACTGGGGGGGGGGGGGGGGGCATTTACAGGTGTATTTCAGGTGTAATGTTGCTTTTAGGGCGGCACGGTGGCTTAGAAACATGTCCAAAAACATGGAGCAAGGGCAATTAAATGGATGGGCATGGGCCCGGCCCCCCCGCGACCCTAGTAGAGGGTAAAGTGGAAGATAATGGATGGATGGAAACCTTAATATAGGTGCCACGTTGGCTTAGTGGTTTAGCATGTTCTCCTCTCAGCGCTAGGGATTCCCACTTCGAATCCCAAATTGGGTGGAGTTTCCATGTCCCCCCTTCCTGTGTCCTCATGGGTTTCCTCCTCCCACAGCCCAAAAACATGGATCAAGGTGAATTGAGTTCTCCAAATTGCCCCATATAGAGTGTGTGTATGGGGAACCCCCCCGTGACCCCAGTAGAGGATAACGCAGAAGATAATGGATGTAAGGACCTTGACCTCCACCCAATCAAGAACCGACTCTCCTCGTTCACTCCAAAGAGCCGACTCTTAGAGTCGAATCGTTCGCGACCGATTCATCGCTCGTCCGGAGAGCCAGTGCGCCGCTCGACGCTGCGGGGGGTAAAGATGGCGGCGGTGAGGAACCTCGGGAGGGTCTGTGCGTTCCTGCGGGGAACCTTTAAACATCAGCCGGCGGCGGGAACGCACCGCGTTGGGCCGCGCAGGACCTTCACCCTCACCGTGAGTCACGCGGCGGGCCGCGCTCTGCGCATGCGCCAGCCCGAGCCCTTCAGCCGCCGGGGTTAAACGTGAAACGCCATTCGCGTCGCGTTTAAACCTCACCGCGCGTTTAATTCTTCATTTCTGAAAGTGTTCTGCATGATAAAGAACCTTCACACCGTGAGCGAGCGACGTTCAGCTCGAGAACCGCTTAGAACGTAGAACGTTGCGTGTCCTTGTTCGTCAGGCAGGTATCTGTGTGACGTCATCACGGTATCCAGGTGGCAGGTGTTGGTGTTCGTGTCCAAAAGCAACCGGGGGGGCAATCTATCACTGACACACAAACACACTATATGGGGCAATTTGGAGCGTTCAATTCACCTTGATCCATGTTTTTGGACTGTGGGAGGAAACCGGAGAACCCGGAGGAAACCCACGTGGACACAGGGAGAGCATGCAAACTCCACCCAGATTGGGATTCCAACCTGTATCAACTAATTTAACATCCATCCATTATCCTCTATTAGGGTCGCGGGGGGGGGGATACACCCAGGACAGGGGGGCAATCTATCACTGGACACACACTCACTCACTCACACAGACACACTCTATATGGGGCAATTTGGAGAACTCAATTGACCTTGATCCATGTTTTGGACTGTGGGAGGAAACCGGAGAACCCGGAGGAAACCCATGTCCCACGGGGTGGGAGAACATGTAAACTCCACCCAGATTGGGATCCTAACTGGGAATCCCTAGCGCTGAGAGGAGAACATGCTAAACCCCTAAGCCACCATGCTGCCCCAAAAGCAACATTGCACCTGAAATACACCTGTACATGCCCCCCCCCCCCAGTGCATGCATGGATCCAGCTAGACCTCTGCTTTATGCTGATTGGCCGGTTTTAGGGGGTGTGGCCGCACTGGTTCCACCTTTCCTTCACTGTTTAATATAAACGAAGGTCACTTTGTGCAAAACGTCATCATGGAAACGGTGCTCAGACTCAAACAGTGCGGACGGAAAGTATGTGGACGTCACACTTTAAAGTTATAAAGGGTTTCTCGAGCAAGTCCCCTAGATCATAAGGGAGGGAGTGTCTAGTGAGAGTGTCAACTGGGAGGGAGGGATGGTATGGGTTCCCAACCCATAACCATCTCAGGTTGAACGTTTCGGGCGCTGGGCACACACATCCATGACAGGGCGCAAACAGACAGACACACACACACACTATATAGGGGCAATTTAGAGTATGCAATTTACCTTGAATCCATGTTTTTAGACTGTGGGAGGAAACCGGATAACCCGGAGGAAACCCAGGTAGACACGGGGAGAACATGCAAACTACACCCAGATAGGCATTAGAACGTGGATCCCCAGCACCGGAAGGAGAACATGCCAAACCACTAAGCCACCGTGAGGAATAGACCTGGTGGTTTTTGGTGGTTGATGTCCCGTGGTCTTGATTTTAGACTGTAGCGAAACCGGAGAACCCAGAGGAAACCCAGGTAGACACGGGGAGAACATGCAAACTCCACCCAGATGGAGATTCGAATGTGGATCCCCAGCACCGGGAGGAGAACATGCTAAACCACCAAGTCACCGCGTCGCCCCATCTGAAGAATAGACCTGGAGGTTTTTGGTGGTTGACGTCTCATGGTGGTGATCTTAGTCTGTAGCGAAACCGGAGAACCCGGAGGAAACCCAGGTAGACATGGGGAGAACATGCAAACTCCACCCAGATAGGCATTCGAACGTGGATTCCCACCGGGAGGAGAACATGCTAAACCACCAAGCCACCGTGAGGAATAGACCTGGTGGTTTTTGGTGGTTGATGTCCTATGGTGTTGATTTTAGACTGTAGCGAAACCGGAGAACCCGGAGGAAACCCAGGGAGACACGGGGAGAACATGCAAACTCCACCCAGATGGGGATTCGAACGTGGATTCCCAGCACCGGGAGGAGAACATGCTAAACTACTAATCCACCGTGCTGCCCCATGTGATTAATAGACTTGGTGGTTGATGGACATCATGGTGTTTGATTGACCCCCCCCCCCCCCCTGTCTCATTGCCCCCCCCCTCTGGTTCCAGAATGCCCGGTTCGAGGACTCGTTCGGTTCCTCGGAGAAGCCACAGTTCCCGGGGGCCTCGGCGGAGTTCGTGGATCATCTGGAGTTCATCCAGCCCAACGTGATCTCCGGGATCCCCATTTATCGCGTGATGGACCGTCAGGGTCAGATCATAAACCCGTCCGAGGATCCACAGGTGAGGGGGCCGGGGATCAGGGGCCGGGGGCCGATCCGCGGGTTCTAAGGGTCCGAGTGGAACGTTGGAACGTGGTTCAGTTCGCACTCCTCACTCTCTCTTCAGCTTCCTAAAGAAACGGTGTTGAACTTCTACCAGAAGATGACGCTGCTGAACACCATGGACCGCATCCTGTACGAGTCCCAGAGACAGGTGAGGTTTCCGCAGCCACGCCCTGCTGCAGACTCGCGGGCGGCCGACCTCGCGGGCGGGACTGGAGCCCGTTAACCACAGATGGTGACGCAGCGCAAATTCATCCATTCATTATCTTATGCTTTATCCTCTATTAGGGTCACGGGGGGGTTCCCCATGCCCATCCAGGGGAGAACGTTTCGGGCGCTGGGCAGATACACCCAGGACAGGGGGGCAATCTATCACTGAACACACACTCACACACACACACTCTATATGGGGCAATTTGGTGAACTCAATTGACTTGATCCATGTTTTTGGACTGTGGGAGGAAACCGGAGAACCTGGAGGAAACCCACGCGGACACGGGGAGAACATGCAAACTCCACCCAGATGGGGATTCGAACCGGGAATCCCTAGCGCTGAGAGGAGAACATGCTAAACCACTAAGCCACCGTGCCGCGCAGTGCAAATTAAATATTTAATTATTAATTATTCATAAAAATCTGTAAAGTTTAAACAAAAATCAGCTACGTGTTTCCAATGAAACGAAGCGTCGCGCTTCAGACAAACGTTTACTAAACAAATTTATTACAGCATTTTAATTGAATCTTAATTTGAAGGATATTAAACCTCACGCTTCAGACGTTTAAAAAAAAAAAAAAATAAAAAATGTTTACAAACAGACGACTGCTGGACGAAATGAGACGCCGTTGTGTCTCCCTCCAGACGAATGTTTGATAAACAAAGTTATAAGTGAAAATTAAAGGTGAATGTTGTTCGTCATCTATTTGTTAAACTGGTGTTAGGTTTTTGAGATTTGACGTTAGCAAATTTTTGTTTATTAAACAAAATGGGGTGCCTGTTACCTCACGCTCCAAACGAAAGTTATTTAAAATGTCACATTCAGACAAGGACACGGGACAGGACAAGACAAGGGAAAGAACACGAGACAGAACAGTACAAGACAAGGCACGAGACAGGACAAACCGTACGACAGGACAAGGCACTAGACAAGAAACAAGACAGGACCTGGTAAGAGGCAGGACATGAGGAGGACATGGCATGAGGCAGGACAAGGCACTAGACAAGAAACAGGACAGGACATGGCAAGAGGCAGGACAGGGCAGGATGGAACAGGACAAACCATACGACAGGACAAGGCACTAGACAAGAAACAGGACAGGACCTGGCAAGAGGCAGGACATGAGGAGGACATGGCATGAGGCAGGACAAGGCACTAGACAAGAAACAGGACAGGACATGGCAAGAGGCAGGACAGGGCAGGATGGAACAGGACAAGACAAGGCAGGAGACAGGACATGAGATAGGACCTGGCATGAGGCAGGACAAGACAAGGCAGGAGACAGGACAAAGCACTAGACAAGAAACAGAACAGGACATGGCATGAGGCAGGACGGGGCGGGACAGGACAAGACAAGGCAGGAGACGGGACAAGACACTAGACAAGAAACAGGACATGGCATGAGGCAGGACAAGACAAGACCCCAGACGGTCTCGGTGTCTGGTCTGTCCGTTCTGTCCTGAACTGGTTAAAGGTGTTGTTTGATTTCAGGGCCGCATCTCGTTCTACATGACGAACTACGGTGAGGAGGGGACGCACATCGGCAGCGCGGCGGCTCTCGACTCTAACGACCTGGTGTTCGGACAATACAGAGAGGCAGGTCAGAGGTCAACCTTTAGAACCCTAAAGACAAGTTCAAAATAAAAAATACCCCACAGGTCGGCATCCCAATGCTTCTTTTTAAAGGTAACAGTGTTGTGAATGGTTTTGGGTTCTAGGCGTGTTGATGTACCGCGGGTTCCCGCTGGACCTCTTCATGGCGCAGTGCTACGCCAACGCCGATGACCTCGGCAAGGGCCGGCAGATGCCCGTCCACTACGGCTGCAGGGACCTCAACTTCGTCACCATCTCCTCGCCCCTCGCCACTCAGCTTCCCCAGGGTGAGGCGCTACGTACCCCGCACTCCCTCAGAACCCACACGATCCTCATTATTCAGCGTGATGCAGCATCGGGGGGCGGGGCTTAGTATCGGATTCACCGACCAGCACGTGTTTAGACTGGGGGTGAGAATCTCTCGGGGTCTGGCGATTCGATTCAGATTTTTGAGGTCACAATTCAATTCAGAATCGATTTTTTTTTTTAAAGTCACGATTCGATTCCGATTTTTGAGGTCATGATTCGATTCCTATTTTTGAGGTCACGATTCGATTCCGATTTTTGAGGTCACGATTCGATTCCGATTTTTGAGGTCACGATTCGATTCCGAATCGATTCTTTTTTGAGGTCGCGATTTGATTCAAATTTTTGAGGTCTCGATTCAGAATCGATTTTTGAGGTCACGATTTGATTCGATTCTGATTTTTTGAGATCACGATTCGACTCAGAATAAATTTTTGAGGTCATGATTTGATTCAGAATCGATTTTTTTTTAAAGTCACGATTCGATTCCGATTTTTGAGGTCACGATTCGATTCCGATTTTTGAGGTCACGATTCGATTCCGATTTTTGAGGTCACAATTCGATTCCGAATCGATTCTTTTTTAAGGTCACGATTTGATTCTAATTTTTAAGGTCTCGGTTCAGAATCGATTTTTGAGGTCACGATTTGATTCGATTCAGAAACAATTTTTAAGATCACAATTTGATTCGATTCCAATTTTTAAAGTTTCGATTCGATTCGAAATTCGAAAATGATTCGATTCAGAATCAATTTATGAGGTCACGATTCGATTCAGAATCGATTTTCAGCAGCCCTAGTTTAGACTGTCCAGTCCGCCATCAGGAGAACGTGGAACACCTCGGGTGCGCATGGTGGAGCTGCATGGATCTTGAACCTCCACCCTCATGCGTCGTTGTTGTTTATGTTCCGCAGCGGCGGGCGCGGCGTACGCCGTGAAACGGGAGAACGCCAACCGAGTGGTCATCTGCTACTTCGGCGAGGGCGCGGCCAGCGAGGGCGACGCCCACGCCGGCTTCAACTTCTCCGCCACGCTGGAGTGCCCCATCATATTCTTCTGCCGCAACAACGGCTACGCCATCTCCACCCCCACCAACGAGCAGTACCGGGGCGACGGCATCGGTGAGGGGGGGGTCTCAGACCCGAGCTCGCTCGTCCACCTGATGGGAGTCGCTCACGCTGTTCTCTGTTCTCGCCGTAGCCGCCCGGGGTCCTGGTTACGGCATGCTGTCCATCCGCGTGGACGGGAACGACGTGTTCGCCGTCTACAACGCCACCAAGGAGGCCAGGAGGAGGGCGGTGGCGGAGAACCAGCCGTTCCTCATCGAGGCCATGACCTACAGGTAGGACGGTTCCGTAGGAACTATACAAACCTTGTGTGGTACCACATTATGGGACGGGGCAGTTTCACTGCAAGTTCCTCCCCCTACAGCAGAAGGACCGCGCTAAGACAGCGTAGTCGTGGTCCTCACAAGCCCCAGATGCAGAAAGAAGGTAGAACTTAGAACGGTGTCAGTGCATGTGGGCGCCTCCTTTTGATTCTACATGCAACAGCAGGCAGCGTGACTTGTCCTGTCTCGCGTTTTGTCCTGTCTCGGGTCTTTTGTCTTGTCTTGTCCTGTCCTGTTTCTTGTCCTGTCTCAGGTCTTGTCTTTGTTTTTTTTGTCGTGTCTTGTTCTGTCCTGACTAGTGTCTTGTCTTTTGTCCTGTCTCATGTCTTTTGTCCTGTCCTGGCTTGTCTCGTGTCTTGTCCTGTCTCATGTCTTCTCGTGTCCTTTGTCCTCTCCTGCCCTGTCTCGTGCCTTGTCTTTTTTCTTGTCTTGTCTTGTCCTATGTCGTGTCCCGTTACTTTGTCCAGTCTCATGTCTTGTCTTATCAGATGTCTTGTCTTGTGTATTGTCTTGTCCTATCTCGTCTCTCATGTCTTTGTCCTGTCTCGTGACTTGTCTTGTCTTTTGTCCTGTCTCGTGTCTCATGTCTTTGTCCTGTCTCGTGACTTGTCTTGTCTTTTGTCCTGTCTCGTGTCTCATGTCTTTGTCCTGTCTCGTGACTTGTCTTGTCTTTTGTCCTGTCTCGTGTCTCATGTCTTTGTCCTGTCTTGTGACTTGTCTTGTATTTTGTCCTGTCCTGTCTCATGTCTTTGTCCTGTCTCGTGACTTGTCTTGTCTTTTGTCCTGTCCTGTCTCATGTCTTTGTCCTGTCTCGTGACTTGTCTTGTCTTTTGTCCTGTCCTGTCTCATGTCTTTGTCCTGTCTCGTGTCCTTTCTGAATGTGACATTAAATAATGTTTGTTTGGAGTTTGAGGTTAAACATTTTTCTTCACTCTTCTCTAAAGTCAAATCTAATTTAACGACGTCTCGTTTGTCTCGTTTGTCTCGTTTGTCTCGTTTTGTCTCGTTTGCAGGATCGGCCACCACAGCACGAGCGACGACAGCTCGGCCTACCGCTCCGTGGACGAGGTGAACTACTGGGACAAGCAGGACCACCCGATCTCGCGCCTGCGGCACTACATGACGGCGCGGAGCTGGTGGGACGAGGACGCGGAGCGCGCGTGGAGGAAGCAGTCCCGCCGGCTGGTGATGGAGGCCTTCGAGAAGGCGGAGCGGCGCCTAAAGCCCAACCCCGAGCTGCTGTTCACCGACGTCTACAGCGAGCTGACCCCGGGCCTGTCCAAGCAGCGCGAGAGCATGTGGAGACACGTGCAGCAGTACAAGGAGCAGTACCCGCTGGACCTGTACGAGAAATAGACGCGTTCTAGAGTCGGCACGGAACCGAATGTACGTGGACACCCGAGACCGCCGGCTTTACCTGTTACCTGTAATATTCCGGGAGCTCCGCCCATTTCCACGTCCTTTATACCCGATAAGCTCCTTTTTTTTTTTTTTTTTTTTTTTTTTAAAGCTCCGCCTCCTAGCCGTGTGGGAGTCAAACCCGGGACCGTGAGGCTGTGGGGTGGAGCCCCGCTCCCAGCACTGCAGGGGTTTGAAGGGGTGTCCTGATACTTTTGTCCGTGGGCTGTGTTTGTTTGACTGACGGCGGGAACCCGTTGGCGGAACGTGGAAGGCCACCGTTGCCGTCGACGACGCCCCTCTGTTTGTTGTGACGTTCCCGTCGTCCGGTGCTTTGGGTTCTGTTACGGTTTTTGGGATCCGAGCTGCTCTCACTGTCGCCTTAACGACAACTGATTAATTAACCTGACTAATTAACCTGATTAATTATGTTTGAAACGGCAATAAAACGTTTGTGCAACCTGTTAACGTGGTGTGTTAGGGTTGATCTGTTCCACAGCATGATACACCCACCGTGGGTTAGGAGTGGGAGTTCCAATACATGTCACATCCACACACGATGATCAGGGTCCAACCACTATAATCAGGGTTAAGAGTGGGAGTTCCAATACATGTCACATTCACCCACTATAATTACAGTTAGGAGTTGGAGTTCCAATACATGTCACCTCCACCTACAATGATCAGGGTTAGGAGTGTGAGTTCCAATACATGTCACATCCACACACGATGATCAAGGTCCGAACACTATGATCAGGGTTAGGAGTGGGAGTTCCAATACATGTCACCTCCACCCACTATGATCAGGGTTAGGAGTTGGAGTTCCAATACATGTCACATTCAAGCACTATGATCCGAGTTAGGAGTGGGAGTTCCAATACATGTCACCTCCACCCACTATGATCAGGGTTAGGCTTCGGAGTTCCACTACATTT
Organism: Corydoras sp. C115; assembly: GCA_019802505.1. Classification (NCBI taxonomy): domain Eukaryota; kingdom Metazoa; phylum Chordata; class Actinopteri; order Siluriformes; family Callichthyidae; genus Corydoras; species Corydoras sp. C115. The sequence goes on from JAFMOC010000279.1 coordinate 217,338, forward strand.
CACCTCCACCTACTAAGATCAGGGTTCCATTACATGTCACATCCACCCAATATAATCGGGGTTAGTAGTTGGAGTTCCAATACATGTCACATCCACCAATTATGATCAGGGTTTGGAGTGGGAGTTCCAATATATGTTACCTCCACCCTCTATGAACTGAGTTAGGAGTCGGAGTTCCAATACATGTCACCTCCACCCACTATGATCAGGGTTAGGAAGCGGAGTTCCAATACATGTCACATCCACACACGATGATCAGGGTAAGGAGTGGGAGTTCCAATACATGTCACCTCCACCCACTATGATCAGGGTTGGGAGTCGGAGTTCCACTACATGTCACCTCCACCCACTATGATCAGGGTTTGGAATCGGAGTTCCAATACATGTCACAGCCACACATGATGATCAAGGTCCATCCACTATGATCAGGGTTAGGAGGCGGAGTTCCAATACATGTCACATCCACCAATTATAATCAGGGTTAGGAGTCGGAGTTCCAATACATGTCACATTCAAGCACTATGATCAGGGTTAGGAGTCAGAGTTCCAATACATGTCACCTCCACCCACTATGATAAGTTTAGGAGTCAGAGCCTTCTGTGGTGACATCCATCTCAGTGGTTTTAAAATCATGTCTGATCTAAACTGATGATGATGATGATGATGATGGTCATTCATTAACCTCAGGGTTCCGTGTTGTTTTGGAAACTGAAGGAACTTAATTATCCGTCTGAAGGTTTTGACGAGCGTCGCCGCGTTTAATCGAATCCATTAAATAAAGTTTCATTTACAGCTAATTAGGACGAATCTGTTCCCTGCTCCGGCGAAAGGTGGCGCACCGAGTCGGCGTGATTTTTGAAGGTGCCCCGGCTGTTTATTGCTTCTAATAAGATGAAATCACGTCTGCGGCGCGCGGCCCGTCTCTTAACTCACATTAACCGGCCCCCCCGCCGGGAAATAACGCCGTCCCCCGCCGCGCCGCTGTTTTTCATCATCCCCGCGTCCTTGATGGATCGCTGATTCAATAGGAGCTGAAAATTGCATGTGTCGCGCTGTATGTATTTGTCACCGAGTTGATGGTTCGTTAATCAGAACGGGGGCGGTTCTGGGGGGGGGGGGGCGCGGGCCGCGGGCCGGGGGCTAATGCAGAGCGACGGTTGCGGCTGTAACCGCCCTCCAGCTGGAAATGAGGTCGATCTGGAGGACGCGTCCCTGAAACCACCCACCCCCCCTTGTCTTGTCTTTTGTCCTGTCTCATGTTGTCCCATGTCTTGTCTTTTGTCCTGTCTTGTCTTGTCTTTTGTCCTGTCCTGTCTCGTGTCTTGTCTTTTGTCCCGTCGTGTCGTGTCTCGTGTCTTGTATTTTGTCCCGTCCTGTCATGTCTCGTGTGTTGTCTTTTGTCTCATCCTGTCGTATCTTGTCTTTTGTCCCGTCGTGTCGTGTCTCATGTCTTGTCTTTTGTCCCATCCTGTCGTGTCTCGTGTCTTGTCTTTTGTCCCGTCGTGTCTTGTCCTGTCGTGTCTCGTATTTTTTCTCAATGAAAACTCAATGAAGTGGAACTCAATGAAACAACTAAGTAAAGGGGATTTTGGTATGTTCTCCCCCTGTCTGAGCGGCCTACCCCCCCCCCCCATCTGAAAATACGAAGTCCTCTGTACATTAGAAAGCAAAGAAACAGGCTTTATTGTATTTATACATACACTGCATTCTGTACATTTTCTTCCCTCACGTCTCAACGCTGACGGTTCGAGTCAAAGCGCGGGGTCGCCCATGATGGTGCCCCTACAACAAACTGGGGGGGGGGGGGTATTTAAAGGCTCTATAGTGCCAGGTTGGTAGAGTGCAGGTTTAATAATTACCTGTAGCACATAGCTCCACCCACCGAGCCTTCACTGACCCCGCCCACCCGCTTCGACCCCCCCCCCCCCCGCTTCGACCCCCCTCCCTGACATCCATTAATTCATGCAAAGAGCCATTTAAATTACAACAGTACAAACGATTCACTCTGTAACGACCATCCACCTGTGAGTTACTTCAGCCTGCCAGCAGGGGGTGCTTTGAAAAGAACAGGGATGTTGTACAAATGGCCGTGTGTGTGGGTGTGTGTGTGTTGCCTATTCATGAGTTGTACTGTAATTTACTGCAAAATCCCATAATGCACTGGGATTTGTAGTTATACAGTGTTACTTTGCACATCATTGTAAAAGCGGTTTGAACGCCAGAGGTTCCGATAGCAACGTCGCTGTCGGTCGTCATGACAACAGACCACTGAAGTGTTGTGCCATGCCGTAGTCCAGGTCTTCAGGTCGAAACGAGATTTATTTTAGGACTGAATGTAACGGGATAAATAAACATGTTCCGAACCCGTAGTTGACTTTGTTTACATCGCTGGTTCCTCCACTCAAATCGTTAAAGAGGCGTAATGCTAATATTGCTACATGCTAGCTAATGCTACCGCATATCTACGGCATGTCCGTAAGTGACACCAAAGTAGGGTGGGGCTACGGTGGGCGTATGTCCATACGAGTCTTTAAACAATGCCTCTAACCCTCATTGCTCCGGAGGTGCTGTATCATGGCCGACCCTTTGGTGGACTCAAGGTTTGAACACTGTTGTTAGGGGTAAGAACTTGATGGTTGGTGTCCGAGCAAAGGGTTGGCCATGATACAGCACCTCTAGAGCAATAAGGGTTAAAGGCAGTGTTTAAAAACTCATATGGACAACATTTGGTGGACTTGTTCAAGGGCCCATATTGGTAACCTTTGGTGGACTCAAGGTTTGAACTCTGTTGTTAGGGGTAAGAACTTGATGGTTGGGGTCCGAGCAAAGGGTCGGACATGATACAGCGCCTCTGGAGCAATGAGGATTAGAGGCCATGTTTAAAGACTTGTATGGACAACTTTTGTTGGACTTGTTCAAGGGCCCATATTGGTAACTTTTGGTGGAATCAAGGTTTGAACTCTGTTGTTAGGGGTAAGAACTTGATGGTTGCTGTCAGAGCAAAGGGTCGGCCATGATACAGCACCTCTGGCACAATGAGGGTTAGAGGCCTTGTTTAAAGACACGTATGGACAACTTTTGGTGGACTTATTCTAGGGCCCATATTGGTAACCTTCGGTGGGACTCAAGGTTTGAACCCTTGTGTTAGAGTTAGAAGTATCCCAACAGGATTGTTGAGGTAGAAGCACAAAGCCGGCCAAGGCTGCATTAGGGACCTTTTTTAAGGACCCACATTGGCAACTATTGGTGGACTTTGGGTTGAAACTCTCAGGCTAGGGTTAATGTGTCCCATCATGATGTCTGGGGTCTGCCATGATAACATACTCCTGGAACAATGCGGGGCCTTGTGGTGGACTTTTTTCAGGGCCCACATTGAGTACCTTAATGTTAGGGTATCCCAACTAGCACAAGTTAAGGGTCTTGTTTAAGAGCCAACTTTTGGGTTTCAGGGCCCAAATTGGCAAACCTCCAACTTATAATGGACAACTCTACGTCCTAACCACTGAGCTACCACGCCCTAATCAACAGTACCATATTTGGGCATAAATAACCAGGTGCTGACTTCAAAATGGCGACACGACTTCAGTGGTCTTTTGGAAATGTGAACAACCGTGTATTTTAAAAATGGGGGCTCCAACAATCTTAGTTGTTCTTAGTTGAATCATTCTACTGTTTAAATAAAGACCCAGTGAGAACCAGTGGTGTGTCCAAGCAGTCAGAACTCAAAGGGGCCGAAATCACACCGTAGACCTTCAACACACTGAGCCTCTACTGAGCATGTGCGGGAAATTCTGCAGCGTTCTGCGTGTGAACTGAACTCTAAATACAGAAGTTACGTGGTTTGGATGGTTGTGCTGCTCGGCTGTACGATCCTATTTACAGTTACGACAAACCAAAGTGCTGTTTTTCAAAATAAAAGTCCAGGTTCTCGACTCTTTAGAAACTTCCTGTCCCCCAGGATTTTAGGTTTGGGACTGAAGGGTAACCCGATGATTACAGCGACCATATGTAGGTGGTCTGTAGCCCCCTTTTTCTCGATGTGTTCAGATGGAGTGGTAATTATTGGCGTGGAGATGTTCCAAGGTTGGAGGTATGCAGTTCTTATTGTGCTTGCTGAAAGAACGATCGGAACCATCCATCCATTATCTACCCCATCTATCTGGGTCCGGGTCATGGGGGATAGCAACCTAAGGGGGCATCTTTGCAGGCCAACTGAGAGATATAATCAATCAGTTATTTATAGACAAGAAAAAGTCAGATAAATAGAGCAGTAATAGAGGTCCTAGTACTGACTCATGTGGAACGCAAATCATGTGGTCATGCATTGGTTCTAAATTATGTATTGTGTCAAATAGTATTTAGAGCATTGTAGTACAGACCATGTGATGCCCACCATGACAGCACAAGATAGCGATGATATTCGCTCGTACTGTTGGGGATTCCTGGTTCAAATCCCAATCTGGGTGGAGTTTGCATGTTCTCCCCATCTCCACCTGGGTTTCCTCCGGGTTCCCGGTCTCCTCCCACAGTCCATAAACATGGATCAAGGTCAATTGAGTTCTCCAAATTGCCCCATATGGAGTGTGTTTGTGTGAGTGAGTGTGTGTCCAGTGATAGATTGGCGCCCTGTCCTGGGTGTATCTGCCCAGTGCCCAAAACGTTCTCCCCTGGATGGGCATGGGAACCCCCCCCCCCACAACCCTAGTACAGGATAAAGCGGAGGATAATGGATGGATGGAATCCCAATCTGGGTGGAGTTTCCATGTTCTCCTCGTGTCCGCGTGGGTTTCCTCCGGGTTCTCCGGTTTCCTCCCACAGTCCAAAAACATGGATCAAGGTGAATTGAGTTCTGCAAATTGCCCCATATAGAGTGTGTTTGTGTGTGTGTGTGTGTGTGTCCAGTGATAGATTGGCGTCCTGTCCTGGGTGTATCTGCCTAGCGCCCGAAACGTTCTCCCCTGGATGGGCATGGGCAACCCTCCCGTGACCCTGGGGATGGATGGATGTTTGCAGGGTGTAAGATTTTGATGAGCAACACTAATATGTAAATGGTCAGAAGCTCCGAGTTTGAGATCAGTAGAACCACGTGGTTACCCTCCAGTTCCAAGCCATGTTTAGACGCAACACTACAGGGACAGATCCCTATGAGAACATTTTTTTAAAACATCGATCCAACGTAAATTCAATAGTTCAGAAGAAGCGAGCCAACGTTGATAGAACACAAAAATCAGGTCATAAGTTAAACGCATTTCATTGTTTTAAATAAAATCAAATAATAAATCAAACGAACGAAAGCAAAATGAACACGTTCCCTTCTGTGGACGCTCTGCAAAGAGTCTCGTCTGTTCGTCTGTGGAAGCGAGTTCTACGGGACGTCCTGGAGTCTCCACTCTTCTTTAGTGCTTGGTTAAGTTACAGTAGGCTGCTGGGAAAAGTCCGCCCCCCCGGCGGGGTCTCGGGTTCGGGCGGCGCTCGTTTGCTCGTCACGCCGGTGGGCTGGAGTTCTTAACTTCTTTACGGTCGTCTGGTTGCGGTTTAGTACAAAATGCTGAGAAATATTGCCTCGTTGAACCTGTCTGTGCTTTTCTGTGTCTGTGGAACCGGGTTCCTGTCGGACCTTGGTGGAACCTGCGAAGGGAGAAAAGCAACCGGTCACAGGAAAATATGGTAGACGTTCCAATGTGTACACTATACACCGGGTGGTGCCATGGTTAGCCCTCGCCCTCTCGAGTGGAGTTTTGTATGTTCTCCCCATGGCTGAATAAAGCTTACTTGGTCGGTATGATTCCACAGTTTAAATAATGTGTCCACTGCTTATAAATCAGGGCGGCACGGTGGATTAGTGGTTTAGCATGTTCTCCTCTCAGCGCTGGGGGTTCCAATTCGAATCCCAATCTGGATGGAGTTTCCATGTTCTCCCCATGTCCGCGTGGATTCCCGGTTTGAATCCCAATCTGGGTGGTGTTTGCATGTTCTCCCCGTGTCCGTGTGGGTTTCCTGCGGGTTCTCCGGTTTCCTCGCACAGTTCAATAACATGGATTCAAGGTCAATTGAATTCTCCAAATTGCCCCATATAGAGTGTGTTTTAGTGAGTGTGCCCAGTGATAGATTGCCCCCTGTCCTGGGTGTATCTGCCCAGCGCCCGAAATGTTCTGCCCTGGATGGGCATGGGGAACCCCACCGCGACCCTGATAGAAGATAAAGTGGAAGATTATAAATCATTGTGTCTGCCCTGTGTTGGACGGATGTCCTGTCTTACCCGAGTCGAGGACGACGTCAGATCTCCACGTTGGGGTCCGTAAAGCCCTTCTTGCCCTCGTTCACCAGGACGGGTTTTTCTGTCCTCGTGTGCCACACGAGAATCTGTTGGTAATCACAACACAAGAGTGTTTGAGAGACGGGAACGGCGTGAACGGAACACGGACCGCCGCCGAGGGAACCGACGTCTCGGGTCTCGACGTGGTTGTGATGTTTAAAGCAGATGCGTCGTAACTTTAAAAATGAAACAGCGATCAAAACGGAGCGTCTGCTAAATTGCTTCAGATGTTTGAGATCAGCAGCTACACACTCGGGTTCTCTGATGTCTGATTGATCCGCCTCGTTCTTGTCTCGTACCTCCGCCGTGGGACCGACGGGCGGAGCCGCGCTGTTCTGAAGGAGTGAGCGCCTCTGCCGATGCACTCAGGCGACGGCAGAACATCGGAGGGCATCCACCTGACTAGAACCTATGATGGTAACACCAGTGACCTTTTAGAACCATGGAGAACCACCACGAATGATCTCCTTTATCAGGTCAGCTTCTCAGGGCTTCATGATGGTGTCCATGCGATCAGCTCCACTGACCATATAGATGGATGTAGGCCGTAGTTCTAGGACTAGAGGACGACGAACACAGCAACAGGTGACCTTTCCGTCTCTGATTGTACATCCACAAGGTGGCGCTATGAGTGGAGGTGTGTAATACAGCGTCCAGTGAGTGTATAAACTACAATCTGTAGTCTCTGGGGGGGGGGGGGGGGGGGGGGTTCCCCATGCCCATCCAGGGGACAACGTTTCGGGCGCTGGGCAGATACACCCAGGACAGGACGCCAATCTATCACTGGACACACACTCACTCACAAAGACACACTCTATATGGGGCAATTTGGAGAACTCAATTGACTTGATCCATGTTTTTGGACTGTGGGAGGAAACCGGAGAACCCGGAGGAAACCCACGCGGACATGGGGAGAACATGGAAACTCCACCCAGATGGGCATTCGAACCGGGAATCCCTAGCACTGAGAGGAGAACATGCTAAACCACTAAGCCACCGTGCCGCCCATTGAGGAACCATGTACTGTATATGGAAGTGTAATCATAGAACTAACTATATGGTCAGTGGAGCTGATGGCGTGGACACCATCCTGAAGCCCTGAGAAGCTGACCTGATGGAGGAGATCATCTGTGGTGGTTCTCTGTGATTCACCAGTGTTCCTGCTCCATCATCCCGCCTCTCAAGTGCCAGTTTTCCTCCCGCGGCGTCGGGGAGCAGCCGATCGGAGCTGCTCGGCTGGAGACGGATCTCCATACAGATTATTCCGACAGGATGAGACAACCCTCATCTTTCTTCCTTTTCCGAGTTCCGTTGTTTTTTTTTTTTTCGTTCTTTCGGAGAACGGCGACTGAGAACGCCGTTGAATAATGCATGAGGAGGTTGAGGGCTGACTTCTCAACCCCCTTATTTCATTCACATTTCCACTTGACCGGTTGATTCGGTTGCTTTTGGGGAACTGTGTGTGTGTGTGTGTGTGTGTGTGTGTGTGTGTGTGTGTGTGTGTGTGTGTGTGTGTGTGTGTGTGTGTGTGTGTGTGTGTGTGGGTGTGTGTGTTGGAGCCCCGCAGCTCAAATAAAACAGATTTACTCAAAGCCTTTCTTTATCTTCATTCATTTCCATAATTAAAGTAGAAACATTTCTACTGCTTTACATCTTTATAGCGTTACTGATTGGTTAGCGCTTTGGTCTACCAGCAGGACATCTAGGGTTCTCGCACGGGACTATATGCCATTTGTATGTTCTCCCTATACATCCATGGTTCCATAACGTGCTGGTAGGTGGACTGATGATGGGAAATATGAGCATGGCTGTGATGTTCTGTGTGTCTGATTAACGACCGGCCCATGGTGCTACAAGTGCTGGGATAGGCTCCTAATCACAATAGGCAGGTTAGACAATTAATACCGCACCATTCCCAACAAGGGGGCAGTTTTCAAAACAGTGGCCCCATCCACTCCAGCGTTGATGCTGCAGGGAGGGTCACACATGCTGGGGTCATATGTCTTATTTGTCTACAGAAGACTTTGTTTATGGACCTTGCTTTGTGAACATGGAGTCATGGACAGAACGGGGAATGTCCCTACATGACATGAGGTCATTTAGCAGACACTGTTATCCAAGTGTCCCAACTTGGTTGGAGTCAGAACACAGGGATGATACAGCATCCCTGGAGCAATGAGGGTTTAAGGGTCTTGCTCAAGGACCAACAATGGTGACTTCAGTGGACCTGGGATTTAAATCCACAACCTTCAGATTGGTAGCCCAATGCCCAAACCACTGAGCTACTACACCACACCACACCACATCACACAACACCTTCCCTAAACTGTGTGGATAAAGGTTCCCTAATTTTTATATCGTTATGACTTTGGAACCGAACCGTTTCTAACCTTGGTGCAGTTCGCGGCTTTGGGCTCCAGGTCGTTGAGCGTGACGAGCTCGCGGAGCAGGCTGCTCTCCTGGTAGCCCCCCTTCACCCCCCGTAGCTTAAAATAGGCCTGTGGTTTGAACAGGATGAGACGCAGGTTGATGGCGAAGCCGGCCATGTCGATGGCGAAGGGCCGGTGGGGGTCGAAGACTGTTTTCCAGCCATACACCTTCCCGGCGGCGTTGACCTTTGGCGACTCATAGCGCAGACCTCCGGCGAACGCTACAGGCCAAACGGAGACCTTCCGGGTGGAGCGCATCTGCAAGAGAAAACCATGGGATTTGTAGTTCTGTAAGTACACACTGTAGTCCAGTTATTTATCTACATACTTTCTCTTTATTATGTTTTAGGATGGGCGGCATGGTGGTTTAGCATGTTCTCCTTTCAGCGCTGGGGATTCCCGGTTCGAATCCCCATCTGGGTGGAGTTTCCATGTTCTCCCCCCTGTCCGCGTGGGTTTCCTCCGTGTTCTCCGGTTTCCTCCCACAGTCCAAAAACATGGATCAAGGTCAATTGAATTCTCCAAATTGCCCCATATAGAGTGTGTGTGCGTGAGTGAGTGTGTTCCCAATGATAGATGTCCCCCCTGTCCTAGGTGTATCTGCCCAGCGCCCGAGACGTTCTCCCCTGAATGGGCATGGAGAAACCCCCCCGCGACCCTAGTAGAGGATAAAGCGGAAGATTGGATGGATGGATGGATGGATGGATGTTTTAGGACAACACTTTCTACCAAGGACCACCACAGGGCCGGTTCCATGATGGGCCTTCTTGTTCTATACCAATTGCATTTATAGGTGTACTTCCAATCTGGACGGTAGGGGGCAGCAGAGTATTTCACCTGTGAATCCCACCACACGTCACAATGAAACAGACGCACACTGGAAAACTACTATAAACGGATCAGGACGCTTGTTTTCTTCCCACAGCTTTTATAACATTATTAAATTTTAAATTGGTATTCTTTTTGCAGCTATAGCACATTTAACGCTTTAATTTAAACATAGACACCCAGAAGAACGTTTGTGAGGCTTCTAATTCCTTCTAATTCATTTTAAAGGTATGTCCCAATACTTTTGTTCACGTATTGTAAGCCGAATTAGGACACTGGCGTTGTGACGTCATTTTGTATTTGGCGCCATATTGTTCTGACCATATTTGGTAGTCCGGTTATAAGCGCGGGAAATATTAAAATGGTTTCTAGCACCTTCTGTGCTAATTAAATATGTTTAAACGATTTAATTTTTTTAATTTTCCTGACGTGTATAACTAAATGATCCGAATTACGAGGTCGTTTAATAATTATAATACTAACATTTTAGCATGCAGGCTTGAAATGAAATTGAAATTTGATTAACAGCGTCCTAAACCAATCAGCACGGTTTGTCAATGTGGTCGATGAAAGTAGGGCAGCTCTTATAAAACCGCGTTTGTCAGTTTAATAGTTATAAATACTAGCATTAAAAGTACACCTGCATATTTTAGTACATGGATATGTTTCGTTTTTAATAGTAATTAATAAAATAATAGTACGGTGATTAAGTTAATCCCTTTTGTGTTTAAGACAAACCACATGCAGATTCGGACGCCATAGCCCCGCCTTAAATGTGACGTAACTACCTTTAATGCTATAAATAGTGGTTATCAAGGGCGGCACGTGGCTTTGTGGTTAGCATGACTCAGTGTTAGGGGTTCCAGGTTCGAATCCCAATCTGGGTGGAGTTTGCGTGTTCTCCCTGTGTCCGTGTGCATTTCCTCTGGGTTCTCTGGTTTCCTCCCACAGTCCAAAAACATGGATCAAGGTCAATTGAATTCTCCAAATTGCCCCATATAGAGTGTATTTGTGTGTGTGTGAGTGTGTGTGTCCAGAGATAGATTGCCCCCCTGTCCTGGGTGTGTCTGCCCAGCACCCAAAACATTCTTCCCAGGATGGGCAGGTGGAACCCCACCGCGACCCTACTAGTAGAGTATAAAGCGGAAGTTAATAGATGAATGGATGGTTGTTAGCACGTCCACCTCCCCACCTCTGCTGGGGAGCCAGGTTGGAATCCCAATCCCAGCAGAGTTTGCATGTTCTCCCCGTGTCTGCCAGGGTTTTCTCCAGGTTCTCCTGTTTCCTCCCACAGTCCAGAAAACATTTGAGATGAATTGACTGCTCTAAATTGCCTATAAAGCGCATGTGTGATTGACTGAGTGTGTGCCCAGCAATGGATTGGCGCCCTCTCCTGGACGTATCTGTCCAGCACCCAAAACGTTCTCCCATGGATAGGCATGGCTTGCCATGAAAACTCCACCCAGAGTTCCTAATTAATTTCTATTTTTTTGCCTGAACGCGACTCTTAGGCGGTTAATCACAAAAACCATCACTCTGATGATCACCACCCTCCGTCCAGTCCTCCCGCGAAGGTCGAGTCTGGACACGGACGACGAAAGAGGACGAGGACGCCCTGGAATGTTATCCCGGTCTAACGTACGGATCTTCCCGTGTGCTGCATGACGCAGTGCACTTCATGAAAGGTATCAGGATAATGAATGGTGCGAGGGCTTTGGGGGGGTTGGTGGGGGGGCAGGGTGCTATCTCGCCGAGCCTGGACGCAGCAGTGCATAAGAAGCTTGTCTAATAGGACTGGGAAGCAGCTGCGGGCTGGAGGCAAACATCATTTCTTAGTTCAGCAGAACTCCAGAGAAAAGCTGGATGAGGAATTTAAATAGGTCGTGAAGAGAGATGCTACTCTTCCTCGCATTCGCTGCAGGATTATGGACTCGGATCCGTTCTGCGGTGGTTCTAACGCTCAGGTGGTCTCCGGTGACACGTTCTAAATTCCTATATTACGCCGCCAGTATGTGAAAATCCCTTTAATTTTCGTTAACACGGACCGAAACACGAGCTGATCTTACGTCTGTAGTTCTATGATGACAATTTGTAGTCCGTTTGGTTCTAGCTGTGTACAGAACAGGACCCTGACACTATTTGGGTAGGATTTAGGTGGTGGATGGTGGTCTTATAATCCGTGTTTGTGAGTTCAGTAGTTATAAATACTAGCATTAAATGTAAATCTGCAAATTTTACTATATGGATGTGTTTTGTTTTTAAGTAATTAATGAAATAATAGTATGGTGATTAAGGGTGGCACGTTGGCTTAGTGGTTTAGCATGTTCTTCTCTCAGCGCTAGGGATTCCCGGTTGGAATCCCAATCTGGGTGGAGCTTGCATGTTCTCCCCCCCGTGGGTTTCCTCCGGGTTCTCCGGTTTCCTCCCACAGTCGAAAAACATGTATGAAGGTCAATTGAATTCTCCAAATTGCCCCATATAGAGTGTGTGTGTGTGTGTCCATAGATAGATTGGCGTCCTGTCCTGGGTGTATCTGCCCAGCGCCCGAAACGTTCTCCCCTGGATGGGCATGGAGAACCCCCCCCCCCCCACCCGCGACCCTAGTAGAGGATAAAGCGGAAGATAATGGATGAATGGAAGGATACCTTAATAAGGGCAGCATAGTGGCTTAGTGCTTTAGCATGTTCTCCTCTCAGCGCTAGGGATTCCCGGTTCAAATCCCAATCTGGGTGGAGTTTCCACGTTCTCCCCGTGTCCACGTGGGTTTCTTCCGGGTTCTCCGGTTTCCTCCCACAGTCCAAAAACATGGATCAAGGTCAATTGAATTCTCCAAATTGCCCCATATCGAGTGTGTCTGTGTGTGTGTGTGTGTGTGTGTGCCCAGCGATAGATTGGTGCCCTGTCCTGGTTGTATTTGCCCAGCGCCCGAAACATTCTCCCCTGGTTTGGCATGGGGAAACATCCCCCCCCCCCGCAACTCTAGTAGAGGATAAAGCCGATAATGATGGCTGGAAGGATACCTTAATATGGGCAGCATGGTGGCTTAGTGTTTAGCATGTTCTCCTCTCAGCACTAGGGATTACCAGTTCGAATCCCAATCTGGGATTGAGTTTCCAGGTTTCCTCCCACAGTCCAAAAAATGGTTTTAAATTCCTACATTACACCACCGGTACGTGAAAACCCCTTTAATTATCGTAACTACGGACCGTAGTTCTATGACGCCAATTTGTAGTCCGTTTGGTTCCTCGTCTAGCTCTCTACAGAACAGGACCCCGACATAGCGGGTACTATTTGGGTGGTGGATAATGTTGCCAGACGCACGCTTTTAGCAAGACTATGAGAAAAATAAAAACAGGTCGTGATCTTCAAAGGCCTCAGCGATCAGTCAGCCAGACAATAGAGGCAGCTTTGAGTGGCTTTGAAATGGCGGGGGGGGGGGGGGGGGGGGGGTCTGTCTGAGTGCATCGTGGGACAAATTTACCGTCCGAGTCGTCAACTTCGGCTCGCAAGTCGTTCACTCAGGGTTCCGTCTACAAACAACAGCAGATCCTGGTTTCTCAGGTCAGCGGTAATTGGCTGAGGTAATTACTTTAAAGTGCTGGGGGTTCCATGTGGAAATGTCAGAGATTCTCGCTCGGCTGTGTGAACCATGGCGGCGAGATCCAGTGTTTTTACTGCAGATGGAGGGGTAGGGTGGATGTTAAAACGCAATATGGGCATTAAATTACAGGACGTTTACAACATTCTATGTTTAATTGGTTCCCCCTTCTGCAGCCCTCAAGGCTTCCATCGTCAGAAAAGACTTTCCCCAAGGACTGTTGCCCCTGATGTAGGCAATAACCAAAGATACACCAAGATGAGGTCACCAGACAATAGCAAGGTAGGGTCATTGGTCACATTGGCGCCCAAAGACGTCAAATCATGTAACCGGGTGGAGTGTCACTTCTTCCTGGACGCTGCCCTCACCCCACTCCCAAAACCGAAACGCCAATAACACTTTATAAATATCCTCCACTTGCCTCTTCGAAAAGCTCCAAGCTGTAGGTGTTGTCGTCATCGGCGAAGTAGACGATGCCGGTCTGAGTGCTGTTCGGGCTGAAGGTCTCCCTCAGCCAGCGGAGCGCCAAGTTCCTCTGCATGGTCCCCCGCGGGATCCTCGGGTCCCTGGCGTCGGCCCGGGGCTTGTAATTCCGCGGAGTCTCCACATTCAGGTGGGTGTAATTGAGGCCGGTTTCCCTCAGCAGGCGCGTCACCAGTGGCGTTCTCCGTTGGGCGTCTTCCACCAGGATCCAGTGGAGGTTGGGCACGTGCAAGAAGGTGTTGGCCAGGCGCGTCAGCTCGGCCTTCTGCACCGGCCGGCTGTAGGTGGGCGTGATGACATGGATGGTGGGCAGCGAGTCGGACCACGGCGGCGGCCGCGTGTACACGTACTCGGTGCGCACCACTTCCACTATGTCCTTATCCGAGGAGCAGAATTCTTTGGAGTCACCCGTCTGGCTGGAGGAGTCGCGCCGGCCATCGCTGCTCCCATCAACTGTGGACGGAGGAAAGAGGGGGGTGCGGGAGGAAGAACACATCAGGAATTAGCCCACCAGGGGGCTGCTCTATATGTCTGACGCATGCCAAGAGTCCAAGAGCTGTACCTGACAGGCGGTGGCGGTGGACCATTAGCCGCTCGGGTATGATAAAAATCTCTTTAACTAGATGATGACAGGCTGAAAAGAGCGAGAGTGGTACGGTCAGAGGGCGGCACCCTGACACCGTGGTACTACTTTTAGCTCGGCGCAAAAATGGCCGTGAAGTCAGAAAGGCGCGAGCCGGCCCTTGTTTATCGCGCCGGAGGAATTATTCAAATGACCCGAGCACATGCTCCGGCGCTACAGTGCTACAGTGTTTATGCAGCGGTCCTACAGTAGTGTTAGTGTTAATACAGTAGTGCTACAGTGTTAATTCAGTGGTCCTACAGTAGTGTTAGTGTTTATACAGCGGTCCTACAGTAGTGTTACTGTTTATACAGCGGTCCTACAGTAGTCCTACAGTGATAATACAGCGGTCCTACAATAGTGCTACAGTGTTTATACGGTGGTCCTACAGTAGTGTGACAGTGTTAATACAGTAGTGCTACAGAGTTTATATGGTGGTCCTACAGTAGTATTACAGTGTTAATACAGTAGTGCTACAGTGTTAATACAGTAGTCCTAGAGTGTTTATACGGTGGTCCTACCGTAGTGTTACAGTGTTAATACAGTAGTGCTACAGTAGTGCTACGGTGTTAATACAGTAGTGCTACAGTGTTTATATGGTGGTCCTACAGTAGTGTTACAGTGTTAATACAGTAGTGCTACAGTGTTTATATGGTGGTCCTACAGTAGTGTTACAGTGTTAATACAGTAGTGCTACAGTGTTTATATGGTGGTCCTACAGTAGTGTTAGTGTTAATACAGTAGTGCTACAGTGTTTATATGGTGGTCCTACAGTAGTGTTACAGTGTTAATACAGTAGTGCTACAGTGTTTATACGGTGGTCCTACAGTGTTAATACAGACCATTAGCCGCTCGGGTATGATAATCTCTTTAACTAGGTAATGACAGGCTGAAAAGAGCGAGAGTGGTACAGTCAGAGGGCGGCACCCTGACACCGTGGTACTACTTTTAGCTTGGCGCAAAAATGGCCGTACAGTCAGAAAGGTGCGAGCTGGCCCTTGTTTATCGCGCCGGAGGAATTATTCAAATGACCCGAGCACATGCTCCGGCGCTGTACATCATTACCTCATCTCGGAGAGCGGAAAAGCTTTTGATTACCGAAGCTACCTGTCAGTTCACACCGCTCACTTCTGATGATTAAAGATCGGGAAATCGTTTGGAAGCCCAGAAACCGTATTAGCGCCGCACGGCGGCTTCCGAGACGCCGCTAACGGGGTGAAATCATTACGGACAGCAGGAGTGGAGTTAAGAGGCGCGCTCTGATGAAGTGTTTAAGATGATCAAAGTGTCGCGGTGCGTCTGCTGACGGAGTGCCGCCATTAAAGACTGTTGACTTTCCGTTAGACGAAGGTTGGCAGCTGAGGAACAGCGACGGGCCGAGGACTTATTAAACACCCCGCTCCAAATCTGACGTCAGGCTTCTAAGAATATACCTCGTCCGTGTGATTCCTGAATTGGACGCGTGGACTTGGGGCCTATCCCAGCAGTCAAAGCGCAAAGTTCCTGGACAGAACGATGTACTGTACATGGGACGGGGGAGTGTACGTGAAGCACGTCACCGTATAAACACATTTCCCATGGTGCATTGGGGTAACCAGCACTGAGTGAGAGGCCACATCCCACAAGCAGGCTTTGATGCGACACTGAACGCCCCGTGGTACCTTGGGATATGTAGTTATATGATGGGTTTATGTATCCATAGTGGTCACAGAAGAGGCCAGGCTGTTACACTTAGCATTGCTCACTCAAGGGGGAAAGCCATGTGGAGAACATGCAAACTCCACCCATTTAGGACGGTGTCCATCGGTTTTATTAAAAGCGTCGTTGAATTAATGAATGAGCGACTCGTGTGGAGGAATGCTGAGGTTGGTAGGTTTACCCTTTCGGATGGCGAGCAGCGGGGCAATGGCGCTCTGGTGCCACACGGTGATGAGCAGAGTCCACGGTAACACAATCAACACGATGGCAAGAATGTCTCTTCTCTTCGGCATCTCCAGAGCTGATACTGTGCCTGAACATTACCTGCAAAAAAATCAAAGCAAACTACAGTGTTAATACAGCGGTCCTACAGTAGTGCTACAGTGTTAATACAGCAGTCCTACAGTAGTGCTACAGTGTTAATACAGCGGTCCTACAGTAATGCTGCAGTGTTAATACAGCGGTCCTACAGTAGTGCTACAGTGTTAATACAACAGTCCTACAGTAGTGCTACAGTGTTACAGTAGTGCTAGTGTTAATACAGCAGTCCTACAGTAGTGCTACAGTGTTAATACAGCGGCCCTACAGTAGTGTTACAGTGTTAATACAGCGGTCCTACAGTAGTGCTACAGTGTTAATACAGTGGTCCTACAGTAGTGCTACAGTGTTAATACGGCGGTCCTACAGTAGTGTTACAGTGTTAATACAGCGGTCCTACAGTAGTGCTACAGTGTTAATACAGCGGTCCTACAGTAGTGCTACAGTGTTAATACAGCGGCCCTACAGTAGTGCTACAGTGTTAATACAGCGGTCCTACAGTAGTGCTACAATGTTAATACAACAGTCCTACAGTAGTGCTACAGTGTTAATACAGCGGTCGTACAGTGTTAATACAACGGTCCTACAGTAGTGCTACAGTGTTAATACAGTGGTCCTACAGTAGTGCTGCAGTGTTAATACAGCGGTCGTACAGTGTTAATACAACGGTCCTACAGTAGTGCTACAGTGTTAATACAGCGGTACAGTAGTGCCTACAGCGGTCGTACAGTAGTGCTGCAGTGTTAATACAGCGGTCGTACAGTGTTAATACAACGGTCCTACAGTAGTGCTACAGTGTTAATACAACGGTCCTACAGTAGTGCTACAGTGTTAATACAGTGGTCCTACAGTAGTGCTACAGTGTTAATACAGCGGTCGTACAGTGTTAATACAACGGTCCTACAGTAGTGCTACAGTGTTACAGCGGTCCTACAGTAGTGCTACAGTGTTAATACAGCGGTCGTACAGTAGTGCTACAGTGTTAATACAGCGGTCGTACAGTGTTAATACAACGGTCCTACAGTAGTGCTACAGTGTTAATACAGCGGTCCTACAGTAGTGCTACAGTGTTAATACAGTGGTCCTACAGTAGTGCTACAGTGTTAATACAGCGGCCCTACAGTAGTGTTACAGTGTTAATACAGCGGTCCTACAGTAGTGCTACAATGTTAATACAACAGTCCTACAGTAGTGCTACAGTGTTAATACAGCGGTCGTACAGTGTTAATACAACGGTCCTACAGTAGTGCTACAGTGTTAATACAACGGTCCTACAGTAGTGCTACAGTGTTAATACAGTGGTCCTACAGTAGTGCTACAGTGTTAATACAGCGGTCGTACAGTGTTAATACAACGGTCCTACAGTAGTGCTACAGTGTTAATACAGCGGTCCTACAGTAGTGCTACAGTGTTAATACAGCGGTCGTACAGTAGTGCTACAGTGTTAATACAGCGGTCGTACAGTGTTAATACAACGGTCCTACAGTAGTGCTACAGTGTTAATACAGCGGTCCTACAGTAGTGCTACAGTGTTAATACAGCGGTCGTACAGTGTTAATACAACGGTCCTACAGTAGTGCTACAGTGTTAATACAGCGGTCCTACAGTAGTGCTACAGTGTTAATACAGCAGTCCTACAGTAGTGCTACAGTGTTAATACAGTGGTCCTACAGTAGTGCTACAGTGTTAATACAGTGGTCCTACAGTAATGCTACAGTGTTTATACAGTAGTGCTACAGTGTTTATATGGTGGTCTTACAGTAGTGCTGCAATTGTAATATAGTGGTACTACTACATCATAATTTAGTGGTCCTACAGTAGTACGACTTCGATGGTCCTACAGTAGTGCTACAGTGTTTATACAGCGGTCCTACAGTAGTGCTACAGTGTTTATAAAGCGGTCCTACAGTAGTGCTACAGTGTTAATACAGCAGTCCTACAGTAGTGCTACAGTGTTTAGTAGTAATAGTTCAGTACTATAGCTGTCCTAAACTGCTTCATTAATTGCCCAAAAGTGGTCCTTAAAAATATTGTCTCCTACAGTGGTCCTGAATTTGCCTGACTGACTCTTCAGTAATTCTCTAGTGATTCTATTGTTACCCCGCTGTGTGTGTGTGTGTGTGTGTGTGTGTGTTTTACCCGTGGTTATAAGTGGTGGACTGTTGTGTGTTGGATTCGCAGCTCCAGACGCCGCTTGTTGGTGGTACCCTGGGTCATTACTGCCCAGATCCTCTCAATCAGCTGAGCACTAAGCGACCTAACACACACACACAACACACAACACACACAGACACACATTTTAAGTCCAGCAGTAACACTCCGGGTTCACTGGTTTCCTCCCACAGTCCAAAACCATGGATCAAGGTCAATAAAAGTCTCCAAATTGCCCCATATAGAGTGTGTGAGTGAGTTTGTGTCCAGCGATAGATTGGCGTCCTGTCCTGGGCGTATCTGCCCAGCACCCGAAATGTTCTCCTCTGGATGGGCATGGGGACCATCAGTATGCTTAGTGGAGTTGGTCACCTGATCCACCTGATGCAGGTGTTAGCGTATCGCCGCCACTGCACTCGCACCATCGCTCATCTGGTGTCCGCGCGCCCGTAGCGGCCGTCTCAATGTGCTCAGGAGATGAATGTGCGGCCCTCAGCTGGGGCGCAGGTGGAGGCAGGACGACGTCCAACGTTCTGACGATTGGCGTTCCTCCAAAGCACCCGCCTTTATCGACCTACGGTGACCTTGACGAGCGAAAACCCGACGGAACCTTCGAAATCGGCGTACGCCTCCGCACACGAAAGGGTCTCGTCCCGCGCCTGACGCTGGGGGTCTATCCCGGCCGTTGAAGAAGACGTGCATCACCCCTGACGGGCTACGCTAATGTCATGGTAGCTTGCTCGCTGCTCGTTTTCCCGGCTTGTGTAATGAGGTTCTATCGTTGACGTGGGTTCCGAACACGAGGAACAACCTGCCGGTTCATCGCTCATTTCCAGCGGCGGGCGGCACAAACACATGTAACCGTGATGGGTCAGCATATTAACATAGCTGTTCCGCGTTCAGCCGACTGTCACGGCTTTAGAACCCGGTGGATGTTTTATTCTAGAACCCGTTTCCTTTAAATCTGTTCTCTGATGATGAGGTGTTTCTAAGGTGATGTGGTATGGTGTCTTAGTGGTTTGGCATGTTCTCCTCTCAGCACTAGGGATTCCCGGTTCGAATCCCAATCTGGGTGGAGTTTCCATGTTCTCCCCGTGTCTGCGTGGGTTTCCTCTGGGTTCTCAGGTTTCCTCCCACAGTCCAAAAAACATGGATCAAGGTAAATTGAATTCTCCAAATTGCCCCATAAAGAGTGTGTGTGTGTGTGTGTGTGTGTGTGTGTGTGAGTGAGTGTGTGCCAAGTGATAATTGTCCCCTGTCCTGGATGTATCTGCCCAGTGCCCAAAACGTTCTGCCCTGGATGGACATGGGCACCCCCCCGCGACCCTAGTAGAAAATAAAGCGGAAGATAATGGATGTATTTAAAGGTGTTTCTTCAACCGTAGTTTACAAACGTCCAATTGAGGGGGGGGGGGCTCTATGGATCAGAATCTTCCACTTTATCCTCTAATAAGGTCACGGGGGGGGGGGGGGTGTTTTTTTTTTTTCCCCATGCCCATCCAGGGGAGAAGAACGTTTCTGGCACTGGGCAGATACACCCAGGACAGGGGGGCAATCTATCACTGGACACACACTCACTCTCACACACACACACACGCTATATGGGGCAATTTGGAGAATTCAATTGATCTTGATCCATTTTTTTGGACTGTGAGAGGAAACCCACATGGAGACGGGGAGAACATGCAAACTCCACCCAGATTGGGATCTGAACCGGGAATCCCCAGCGCTGAGAGGAGCTTAAAACATGATGCTGCACCTCCTAAAGTGTGCAGTGAGTGTCTCTGAGTTCCAGAACGTATCGGAACGTGAAGACGCGCTGAAGCACAGTCACCGAGACACTGCCCCAGAAACGCGAGGCAGGCGTCCTCTAATGATGTAGATCTGAGAGCATCCACCCCTCCCGAATCCCCGGCTTCCAGTTACAGATGTGTGGGCGAAAGCACAATTATGAATTCGATCACGGGTAATTAAACCATCGGGAAACAGCCCCGGGTCAGCAGGAGGCGCTTTGTTGTGTGTTTAAAAGAGAATTGCACTGCGGATGACGTTCATCTTAATCAGGGCGGAACGCTGGAGCCGAACCCACGCCTCGCGGAGGGCCCACTCGCCCGTGTGGAGTTCTGCCGGTGGGCCACGTGTCCGGCCCAAAGTGCCGCACGTGCAAAACCCACTGCCAGATGTGGACCAGATGTCTCCATCATCCAGAAGTGGCCAACATCTGTATGGAAATCAGAGAGGATTCCATGTGGACATGGGGAGAACCTCCATCCAGCCCTTATCTTCTGCTTTATCCTATATTAGATCGCGGGGGGGGTTCCTCATGCCCATCCAGGGGAGAACGTTTCGGGCGCTGGGCAGATACACCCACTTACATACAAACACACACACTTTATATGGGGCAATTTGGAGAATTCAATTGACCTTGATCCATGTTTTTGGACTGTGGGAGGAAACCGGAGAACCCGGGGGAAACCCACACAGACATGGGGAGAACATGCAAACTCCACCCAGATTGGGATTCGAACCGGGAATCCCCAGCACTGAGAGAACATGCCAAACCACTAAGGCATCGTGCCACTCATGGGGAGAACATGCCATGCAAAAAGTATGTTGGTGAGTATTAAAACGAGTTCATTAAAGAGACGGGATAGGCATGAAGTTAGGAAGACGAGATTGAGTGGCCCCCGTTTTGAAAACAGCCGGACGATGACATCACCTAGTGGATGATGTGATGTCATCGCCTGAGAAAGCCATGTGACCCACTTTACTTCTTAACCACCTTTTTAGTTAATTGATTGATCGTAAGGCGGCACGGTGGCTTAGTGGTTTAGCATGTTCTCCAGTCAGCGCTGGGGATTCCCGGTTCGAATCCCCATCTGGGTGGAGTTTCCATGTTCTCCCCGTGTCTGCGTGGGTTTCCTCCGGGTTCTCCGCTTTCCTCCCACAGTCCAAAAAACATGGATCAAGGTCAATTGAGTTCTCCAAATTGCCCCATATAGAGTGTGTGTGTGAGTGTGTGCCCAGTGATAGATTGCCCCCCTGTCTTGGGTGTATCTGCCCAGCGCCCGAGACGTTCTCCCCTGGATGGGCATGAGGACCCCCGCGACCCTAAAAAAAAAAAAAGCGGAAGATGATGGATGGATGATTGAACATAAATTCAATTGATAAATCCGTCCCATGTGACCGCGATAGGTTCAAAATCTACAAATCCCGCCCTCCGTCACTTCGTTGTGTAAACAGCGCAATGACGCCAACGCAAAATGAATTATCTCCTCGCGCTGATCCGCGTGCGGCTGCATGTTCTGGTTGGACGGCGGTGTAATTGGCGTATGATGTCATACGTCGCGAGTGCGATTCGGCGGGCCTCTCCGAACCCGCCTTATTCGCAAATATGAGAAACCGTGGCGCCGCGCTGTCGTGGCGGCGTGTAATTTACCACGTGACCCGAACGTGAACGCTCGCGTTGTTGTTTAATTAGCGCGGCCGCCGACGCGTGCGCTTCTCCCGCAGTCGCGTCTCGAACCTGCCACCGCGCGCACCCCGCGGGGACCCGATTGATTTGCACTGATGAACTCTCTAATGGCTCGGCTAATTAAAATGTATACGCGCATGCCCCCACGCCGCTTGCCTCGCTCGTTGTTATAGGGCGCTAATTTGACTTGCCGTAAATGCGCCACTCATTCGCGCGCCCACGATGGATTTATGGGGGGGGGGCGTCGTGATCCGGTCACCGGCGGGCAGAGCGCGGAACGCGGCGAGACTCCGGAGATCGGAACCCGCTGTCATTCGCCTGATGGGAACGGTGGATGCTCATTGAGCCCAATCAATAAAATTCCGCGTGGTCCGCGTGGGGTTCCTCCGGGTTCTCCAGTCCAAAAACATGGATCAAGGTCAATTGAGTTCTCAATTGAGATTGGCGTCCTGTCCTGGGTCCGAAACGTTCTCCCCCCCCGCAGCCCTAGTAGAGGATAAAGCAGAAGGTAATGGATGGATACTTATGAGGGTGGCAGGGTGGCTCAGTGGTTTAGCATGTTCTCCTCTCAGCACTAGGGACTCCCGGTTCTAATCCCAATCTGGGTGGAGTCTCCATGTTCTCCCCGTGTCTGCGTGGGTTTCCTCCGGGTTCTCTGGTTTTCTCCCACAGTCCAAAAACATGGATCAAGGTCAATTGAATTCTCCAAATTGCCCCATATAAAGAGAGTGTGTGTCCAGCGATAGATTGCCCCCCCCCCGTCCTGGGTGTATCTGCCCAGCGCCCGAAACGTTCTCCCCTTGATGGGCATGGGGAACCCCCCCCGCAACCCTTATAGAGGATAAAGCGGAAGATAATGGATGGAAGGATCCTTATGAGGGTGGCACGGTGGCTTAGTAGTTTAGCATGTTCTCCTCTCAGCACTTGGGATTCCCGGTTCGAATCCCAATCTGGGTGGAGTTTGCATGTTCTCCCCGTGTCCGCGTGGGTTTCCTCCGGGTTCTCCGGTTTCCTACCACAGTCCAAAAACATGGATCAAGGTCAATTGAGTTCTCCAAATTGCTCCATATAGAGTGTGTCTGTAAGTGTGTGCTCAGTGATTGATACAGACTCCACACCCTTTATTTGCCCCAATGTAATTGCCCCAATGCTGTTTCCAAGTGTTAACTGGCCAAAGAGCTGCCACCCACAATTCGTTCTCCTAGCATATCCTCTGCCCCCCCCACCCAGCAAATTGAACCCAACCCTAACCCTTGGTATAGGTGTGAATAGTAATTGTCAAATTAACCTCGGCGACGGTTCCGCAGGCGTAACGGATGGCGGCACCGCGCTCGGCGAGAACGTCGGAAGCCGTTTCCATAGTTTCAGTTCGCGGTGTAATAAGCGAGGTTCCGCGCTCGGGCGCCGGCGCATCAATTTCCAATCAGCGTTCCTGACGTTCTGTAATGTACACGTTCCTCCTTTCACAGTCCACTGCAATCGCTCCTCATTTGCACTCGTCTTCAGACCGCGAACGGGGATGCACTTGTGACGTGGGAGGGCCAGGGGCCGGGGGGCCGGCGTGTTATTCAGTGTGTTGAAGATCAGATCAGCCACATTCCGGCATTTTAGTTCTGCACACAGTGGAGGTCTGTTGGAGAACGTGGGTGTGGATGTGGGGGGGGGGGGGTACTTTGTATAATTAATGTTATCATACATAACATTTGGCTATGTGCAATTTACACAAGGCTGGGACGTCGAGATATTCCCAGGCTGGTCGAAATTCTTTCTTTCGTGGATTTGGTATGTTCTCCCTGTGTCGGTTTCCCCCCAAAGCTAATTTCCTGGCGGTGTCGTCAGCCCAACGATGATTACGGAATGGGACCCGGCTTCTGATTGGACCGGCGGTCCTGCAGGACACCCTCAATGGACTTGTATAGTTTTCTATTTGTTAAATACAGGTCACATGACCATCACACAGTCTGTACATGGCTGTCCTACACATGCTGTTGATGCCCCCCCCCCCCGCTCAAGGAGGATGAGTCTCGGTCCTCACTGAGTCTCGGTCCTCACAAGGTTTCTTCCTTAGAATATCAACATAAGGGGGAGTGTTGTCTTGCCGCTGTCGCTTTCGGCTTCGTAATGATGTATGATTGTAAAAAACAGGGCGGCACAGTGGCTTAGTGGTTTAGCATGTTCTCCTCTCAGTGCTGGGGATTCCAGGTTTGAATCCTTATCTGGGTGGAGTTTTCATGTTCTTCCCGTGTCCACGTTGGTTTCCTCCGGGTTCTCCGGTTTCCTCCCACAGTCCAAAAAACATGGATCAAGTCAATTGAGTTCTCCAAATTGCCCCATATAGAGTGTGTGTGTGTGTGTGAGTAAGTGTGTGTCCAGTGATAGATTGCCCCCCTGTTCTGGGTGTAGCTGCCCAGTGCCTGAGACGTTCTCCCCTGGATGGGCATGGGGAACCCCCCTTCCCCCAACCCTAATATAGGATAAAGTGGAAGATAATGGATGGATGGATGCTCTATAAATAAATTACTAGAACTTCAAAGATGAAAAGATGTGATTGACAGGGTCACATGACCTGGTCTAGCATCCCATGTGACCCAGCTCAGTACAGTTTTCCTCTCAGATGTGGAAGTTGGAAGTAACATGCCAATCCCATGATGCTCTAGTGTCCACGGTCGTGCCATGAGGAGCCCAAATTTCTGACTATTTCCGAATGGCCTGCTGATGACCATCATCACCGCCGTTGCCAGCATTTCGGACCTCTGCAGCTCTATTCCAGCTCTGCAGCTTTGTCTTGAGGACGCTCTCATGGGGAACTCTAATTGAAGCCATTTCCATGTGTAATGCCGCCGTCCCGCGAGGGTTAATTAGAGCCGCCGCTCCCCACCAGCCGCCGCTGTAACGGTTTGGTCGGATGCCAGTGCGGGCGGCGTTCCGGATCCCTGAAGTATTCCTGCGCCGTCGCCGACCCGCTTTTCAGAACAGGAAAGAGCCGCGCAGGCGATGCCGGAGTAATAGATACAGTTCATTCTGAACGCAGCTGGGATACGACACCGGGGCGAGACGGGGCAAATGCAGACGCTGAAGATTCGGGGCGTCCAGCGATTCATAAAAGCACAGCGTAATCCATCCATCCATCCATTATCTCCTGCTTTATTCTCTACTATGGTCGCGGGGAGGGGTTCCCCATGCCCATCCAGGGGAGAACGTTTCGGGCGCTGGGCAGATACACCCAGGACAGGGGGGCAACCTATCAGTGGATACACACTCACTCACACACACTCTCTCTATGGGGCAATCTGTTGAACTCGATTGACCTTGATCCATGTTTTTGGACTGTGGGAGGAAACCGGAGAACCTGGAGGAAACCCACGCGGACACGGTGAGAACATGCAAACTCCACCAGGATGGGGATTTGAACCGGGAATCCCCAGCGCTGAGAGGAGAACATGCTAAACCACTAAGCCACCGTGCCGCCCAGCCTCTAAATCATACATTACAATTTAGAAGAATTCCAACAGGTGTGTATATGTGTGTGTATGTGTGTATGTGTGTGTATGTATGTCTGTGTGTGTACGTGTGTGTATATGTGTGTGAGTGTGTGTGTGTGTGTGTGTGTATATGTGTGTGAGTGTGCGTATGTATGTGTGTGTGTGTATATGTGTGTATATATATGTATGTATATGTGTGTATGTGTATATGTATGTGTGTGTGCGTGTGTGTGTGTGTGTGTGTGTGTATGTATATATGTGTGTGTGTATGTGTATATATATATATATGTGTATGTGTGTATATGTGTGTGTGTCTGTGTGTGTGTGTCTGTCTCAGCAGTCCTCTCTGATTGAGTCAGCAGCATTCAGACAGCAGATCTATGGAGACGCTGCTCAGATGCTTTTAGATGAATGAGTTTGGTTCTGTGTCTGCAGCTCGGTTCTGATCGTCCGTCTGTTCGACTCGTTTGGGCCTCATGTTCATCAGCTCGATAGCAGTTACCTAAATTATCCTAATGAATCAAGAACGCACCCTGACGACCCTGCCACGTCTCCGAGGTTTTCGTCTCCGTTTATTGTCTCTCCGGTTTCCTCTCACAGTCCAAAAACATGGATCAAGGTCAATTGAATTCTCCAAATTGCCGCATATAGAGTGTGTGTGAGGGAGTGAGTGTCCTGTGATAGATTGGCGCCCAGGGTCTACTGGGGTCGTGGGGGGGGTTCCCCATGCCCATCCAGGGGAGAACGTTTCGGGCGCTGGGCAGATACACCCAGGACAGGACGCCAATCTATCGCTGGACACACACTCACTCTCACACACACACACACACACACACACACACACTCTCTATATGGAGCAATGTGGAGAATTCGATTGACCTTGATCCATGTTTTTAAACTGTGGGAGGAAAGCGGAGAACCCGGAGGAAACCCACGCGGACACGGGGAGAACATGGAAACTCCACCCAGATTGGTATTCGAACCAGGAATCCCTAGTGCTGAGAGGAGAACATGCTAAACCACTAAGCCTTAGGGTTGGCTTAGTGGTTAGCACCAAAATCATGGATCAAGGTCAATTGAATTCTCCAAATTGCGCCATATACAGTAGAGTGTGTGTGTGAGTGAGTTTGTGTCCAATGATAGATTGGCGTCCTGTCCTGGGTGTGTCTGCCCAGCGCCCGAAACGTTCTCTCCTGGATGAGCATGGGGAACTCGTCCCGCAGCACCCCTGGAGCAATGAGGGTTAAGGGTCTTGCCCAAGGACCCACATTGGTAACATCAGAACCCACAACCCTTGGCTTGTTAGCCCAACATCTTAACCACTGAGCGACCACGCCCCGGTGTTCGTCCTCCAGCACGATGACAGAAATATTAGTACACTTGTTCTCACTGTTTACGTTTCTCGTCCTCCGTCCTACTTATTATTATCCAACCCAATTTAAAAACGCACAAAGCTCCATGCATCCCAATTCAACACTCGTTTGTCCGCGTGTCAATCAATGTGTCACTGTTGGGTTCCATAACAATGACGGCTTTGTGACAGCATCCGTCAGCACACAGTACACACGGACGGTTGGCGTCTCACTAAACAGAAACCCAGGCGTTCCTAAAGACGTCCGGAAGTCTTACCCGTTCTGTCCCAAGCCGAAAACGCAGCACCATAAAACCAGGGCCGAGTGTACCGGGTGCCCTCCAACGTCGGGTCATAAACGTCCCGGGGTGGGACGGGGTGAAAAAAGTGGTCACCCCAAGAGTTTAAGAGCCACTGCTTATAGGAATGAAGATCTGTTCTATAAATAGAACCATCCCATTCCAGCGGAACCCCTATAAGAGGTCCGGGCATGGGTCCAAGTAGCGTTCCGGTGTCCCGTCTTTGGGTTCAAGTCATTAAAAAGCCAGAGCACAGAGAGGGCGGTACTTACGACTGACCATGTGTTGACCCTCGTCCACTTCGGGCCGACCCGTGGTTCGGGGCGATGGTGTCGGCGGCGCAGGGGGTGAGGAAAGTTCCGTCGCTTTGGGACGCACCACGTGTCCAGTCACGTCCTGAGAGCCGGCGGCTGTGGACACAAGAGCTCTCATCTGTTAGAGGCAGAATGGTCCATTCTGATTACACACAAAGACTCGCATTGAGAGCGGGGGGGGGGGGGGGGGGGGGGGGGGGGGGGGTCAGCAAGAGGGAGGGACGGACGGACGGATGGACGGACCGACCGAGAGCATGTCCACGGAGAAAGCCTGCATTAGTGTTAAATAAGGCTGAGATTGGGGTTTAGAACCATATGAGGAACCTATATATTTGTATGTCTGTGTCATGGCTGTTGGCACCAGACAGGTTGGGTTGAGTCTTTCTATAACATTTGGGACAACATGCAGTTTAGGAGTTTCCTTAAAAATATATATCCATCCATCCATTATCTTCCATGGGGGGTAGGGTGAGGGTTCCCATGCCCATCCAGGAGAGAATGTTTCGGGCGCTGGGCAGATACACCCAGGACAGGGGGGCAATCTATCACTGGACACACACTCACTCACACACACACACTCTATATGGGGCAATATGACGAATTGAATTGCCCTTGAATCCATGTTTTTGGACTGTGGGAGGAAACCGGAGAACCCAGGGAGAACATGGAAACTCCACCCAGATTGGGATTCGAACCTGGATCTACTAATTTACCATCCATCCAT
The DNA here is from genome assembly GCA_019802505.1 of Corydoras sp. C115. NCBI lineage: Eukaryota > Metazoa > Chordata > Actinopteri > Siluriformes > Callichthyidae > Corydoras > Corydoras sp. C115. The sequence goes on from JAFMOC010000279.1 coordinate 245,426, forward strand.
CCATTGTCTTCCACATTATCCTCTACTAGGGTCGTGGGGGGTTCCCCATGCCTATTCAGGGAAGAACTTTTGGGGCGCTGGGCAGATACACCCAGGACAGGGGGGCAATCTATCACTGGGTACACTCACACACACAGACTCTATATGGGGCAATCTGGAGAATTCAGTTGACCTTGAATCAATGTTTTTGGACTGTGGGAGGAAACCGGAGAACCTGGAGGAACCCACACAGACACGGGGAGAACATGCAAACTCCACACAGATTGGGATTCCAACGGGTTCTCCGATTTCCTCCCACAGTCCAAAAACATGGATCAAAGTCAATTGAATTCTCCAAATTGCACCATATAGAGTGTGTGTGTTGGGTGTATCTGCCCAGCGCCTGAAACGTTCTCCCCTGGATGGGCATGTAGAACTCCCCTGCAACTCTAGTAGAGAATAATTTGGGCGGCACGGTGGCTCAGTGGTTTAGCATGTTCTCCTCTAAGCAATAGGGATTCCCGGTTCGAATCCCAATCTGGGATTGTATGGGTTTGCATGGGTTTCCTCCCACAGTCCAAACACATGAATTCAAGGTCAATTGTATTCTCCAAATTGCCCCATTCGAACCGGGAATCCCTAGCGCTGAGAGGAGAACATGCCAAAACACTAAGGTCTTTGTATGATATATAGAGCTGTTCTATTTTCCGTGCAGTAGAACCCACCATACGAAGTTTTCTGTAGCGAACGATTGCAATCTGAGCGTCTTCATGAATTATTTGAGATTCTATTCCCCTTCGTGTCGTTGCCGTGGGACCGCGGCGCATCCTGAAGTTCGGCTGTGTAGGTGTGAGGACTGTGCCGTGCCGCCGAACATAAAGCAAGTTCTCCCACTCTCATGTAGCACTGACAGCAGACACGGCGGCGCTATAAATATCGCTTCCGCCGAGATGGGCCTGCGACGAGCCGACTTTCAGAAACGCAGAGTGCGCTCGCCGATTGAGCTGCGTCGAATCAGGTTCAGACAAGTCCCCTCATTGTTGGACAGAACGGAGTGTACGTCTCGCGGAGGCCTGGCCGCCGTCCCCCACGTCGGTACGGATCGTCCGGTTCCGTAGGCTGAGCGGACGAACCGATCACATTGAAATGTGGGATTAAGCTACACAAAATATATATACCGTATTTTCCGGACTATAAGGCGCACCTAAAAGCCTAAAATTTTCCCAGAAATCCGACGTGCGTCTTATAATCCGGTGCGCCTTATACGTGTACCGAGTTCCAAATTCTATAAAAGTATTGTTGTGCGAACGGGTGGGTTTTTTCCACACATCACAGTCCCTGCTGATCTGTGACTCCATGCGCGATCATCTCACAGAGAACGTGAAAAGAAAATTCATTCGGAGCTCGCCGTCATTCCGGGAGGATTAAATAAAGAACTCCGACCGCTGGACATTGGCGTAAACGGGGCATTTAAAGTAAAATTGCAGGTGGCGTGGGAGCGATGGATGATAGACGTGAACACACGTTTACTAAAACTCGGGAGGCGGCGGCGGGCGAGTTACGCCACCGTCTGTGAATGGTTTGTGGAAGCCTGGGCTGAGGTTTCTGTTGTAACCGTTGTCCGAGCTTTCACGAAAGCCGGCATCGTTGCCGAACGGCCGCCTGGCGACGAGACTGACTCAGACATCGACGAGAGGGAACCCGGAGTGTTCGATAGTGAAACAGCTTTTTAATTCAGACACAGAAGACGAGGACTTTGATGGATTTGTGGGAGAAGAGTGATTAAAATAATGTGTGTTTTGTCAAGCAGTAGAATAAACTTCAATTATAAATCACCGTTTTGCATCCTTTACTTTTCTTGTAGATCGTATGTTTTAGCGAGTGCCTTATAATACGCTGCCGTACAGAATAAGTACCGTACAGAAATAGTGTCTAAATAGAGTCCCTAATTCAGACTGCGCCTTATAGTACGGTGCGCCTTATACGTGGGTCAAATACAGAAATAGACCCCATAATTCAGACTGCGCATTATAATACGGTGCCTTATGGTCCGGAAAATACGGTAGCTTTAAAAGAAACTGTGTCGAGACGCACTGTGTCGCGAGTTTGTATTTATTGTATTGTATTCTTTATTTGATTTACTGGGTTCCAAACCGCTGGTTCCAATCAGGACATGCTGCAGTCGATGGAAGTCGCGGAGCTCATTGTTGGGTTGTTGTTCTGTTCTGTTTGTAATTCTCTGTGTTTTCTCTGTGTTCTCTTTATTCATAATGCTGTACACAGGTTTTCATCTCATTCAGTTTGAGTTTGTTCTGTTCTCTCTGTGTTCTCTCTCTCTGTTCTTGTTCCTGTGTTCTTTCTTTGTTAAGTTGTCTCTGCGTTTTTTCTATGTTTAGTTGTTTACTCGCTGTGTTCTCTCAGTCCTTGTCTGTGTTTTCACTCTGTTCTTGTTCCTGTGTTTTTACTTTGTTTAGTTATTTTTTTGCGTTTTTTTTATCTCTGTGTTTTTTAATATGTTTTTTTTTTTATATCTGTGTTTAATCTCTGTGTTTTTAATTTTAGTGTTTAATCTGTGTTTTTTTAATCTGTGTTTATTTTAATCTCTGTGTTTTTTTTTTTTTTTTTTTTTTTTTAATTGCTGTGTTTTTAATCTCTGTGTTTTTTTAACTCTTTGTTTTTTAAATCTCTGTTTTTTTAATCTCTGTGTTTTTTATCTGTTTTTTTTACCTCTGTGTTTTTTTTATTCTCTGTTTATTTTAATCTCTGTGTTTTTATCTCTGTTTTTTTTTTATCTCTGTTTATTTTAATCTCTGTATTTTTTTTAATCTGTGTTTTTTTAAATCTCTGTTTTTTTATCTCTGTGTTTTTTTTTTATCTCTGTGTTTTTATTATCTGTGTTTTCATACACATCCCACTTTAACCAAGCAGCAACACAAAAAGTAATGGAGTTAATCACCAAAGCCTCGGATTAGCGACTCGGTCCGGTCCAATTTAAAAAGCCGACCTCGAATCAGGAGCTGTCTCCCTAAATGTTATTGGGAGTGGATGCTAACGTCACCCGGTGGACACGGACTGCTTCACTCGTCTCGTGTCTGGACCCGTTGCCATGGGAACAACACTTCACCCCCGTAGTTGGTAAAGGCAAACTGCAGCGGTCCTGATGGTTTTGGGGGGGGGGGGGTGCAGGATAATGAGAAAAGACAGAAAGATAAGATGAAACGGCTGATATGGACTTTAATCTCAATGTTCTACGTGTTGAACAATTTAACCACCAGCGAAGCACCCAGCTTGTCCAGAGTGGGGCTTCCGGAGAAGACACCCCCCACTGACCCCCTCAGGTATGAGGGCACTTTGATGGGTCACCGGTTCCAGCACCGGCATCAGACCAGCCGTGCCATCCATCAGACCCTGCCCACGTCCTCACGTTCCCCAGATCACCATATTCACCTGCACTTCCTTTAAAAAACAGCGACTTTTAATAGGGGCGGAACGTTGGCTTAGTGGTTTGGCATGTTCTCCTCTCGGCGCTGGGGATTCCCGGTTCAAATCCCAATCTGGGTGCAGTTTCCATGTCCTCCCCGTGTCCGCGTGGGTTTCCTCCGGGTTCTCCGGTTTCCTCCCACAGTCCAAAAACATGAATCAAGGTCAATTGAAGTCTCCAAATTGCCCTATATAGAGTGTGTGTTTGTGTGAGTGAGTTTGTGTTCAGTGATAGATTGCCTCTCTGTCCTGGGTGTATCTGCTCAGCGCCTGAAACGTTCTCCCCTGGATGAGCATGTAGAATGCCCCCGCAACCCTAGTAGAGTATAATTGGGGTGGCACGGTGGCTTAGTGGTTTAGCATGTTCTCCTCTCAGCGCTAGGGATTCCCGGTTCGAATCCCAATCTGGGTGGAGTTTGCATGTTCTCCCCGTGTCCGCGTGGGTTTCCTCCCACAGTCTAATACCTTGGATTCAAGGTCAATTGAATTCTCCAAATTGCCCCATATAGAGTGTGTGTGTCCAGTGATAGATTGCCCCCTTGTCCTGGGTGTATCTGCCCACCGCCCAAGACTTTCTCCCCTGGATGGGCATGGGGAACCCCCCCCCCCTTGCGAGAGGATAAAGCGGAAGATAATGGATGGATGGTTGGATTTTCCATGAATGGATCCAAATTTTTAAAAAGTATTAAAGTAAATGCCCCTGCCCCCACACCACGTACACACTGTTGTACTTTGCACCAGACCGCCAAATGATTAAAGACTCTCTCTCTCCAGCACTTAGACTTCATTCTTTATTTTTCTCTGCTGTGAGGAAAACACTGGCCGCCGGAGCACGAGTCCACGAAAAAACATTTACAAGAACCTGAGGTTGCCATGACAACAAGTTAACTTATCTTTCCACCTCCTTCCCGTGGGCTCTCTCTCTCTCCCTCTCTCTCTCTCTCTCTCTCTCGCTCTCTCACTCTCTCTCATCCTCTCATTCATGATTCGGTCCGTAGTATTTCGACTGATTAACCAAACGACGGCAGGACATTTCAGACAGCGCATCAGTCGCGGGGTGGAGAATGCACTTCGTGACGCTCCACGCGGTGCTTCGGCTAAGACCTCCATCCAGGTGCATTGTGGGATATATGTGGTGTCCTATATAGTGAGTCACTGTGACTGATGATGTGTATACCTTCATATATTATGGGAACCAAGCTATGTTGTTTACCTCTTTCTCCCGTTCTGTCTCACTGCCCCCCTCCCCCCTCCAGCCTTAGCCGTGGGCGATGAGCAACCTGAACAGGAAGTGCCTCTGGCATCAACATCAGCGCCGACACTTCGTCACGTCTTAAACCACTGGGGTGAGGTGTTTAAGACACCGGCAGCACTGCGGCGTCTGATCCACCACCCAAATTATACCTGCTCTGTGGGCGTCCTGGTCTTTGGAGAACATACTAAAGGGACATCGGGCCAAAAGCAACTGGATGGATTGTCGGCAGTCGACTCGGAGGGAAATGCGGCACTCCGGTTGACGTAAACCTGGTCGCCTTGGTAACGGAGCCCCAGCTGCTTTTTGTGAGTCGCCTCCGGGGCAGAAAAACGGGGTCCCATAAACCACTGGAAAACCCGATAAAGATATCTCAGCTTCCACTTCACGTAAAACTAGTCACCGTGGTAACCGAGCACCTTCCGCTCTTGAGCGGACGTCCAAGATGGAGGACGAATACGATGCCGGGGCAGAAAACTTGGTAACAGAAGACCTGCTGCTTCTGAGACGCCCATATTCTCTACCGCAGGACTATGAAGGTTCATGAGGGGTTTTTGCCGTTGATGGTGGAACTAGTTCTCCAGCAGAAGCCTGATCTCTGGCTCCAGTGGAGAACATTTTGGGCGCTGGGCAGATACACTCAGGACAGGGCGCCAATCTATTGCTGGACACACACTCACACACACACACACACACACACTCTATATGTGAACTCAATTGACCTTGCTCCATGTTTTTGGACTGTGGGAGGAAACCGGAGAACCCGTAGGAAACCCAGGTGGCCACAGGGAGAACATGGAAACTCGAACCGGGATTCCCTAGCGCTGAGAGGAGAACATGCTAAACACTAAGCCACCATGTCGCCTTTATTAAGGTATCCATCCATCCATCATCTTCCACTTTATCCTCTACTGGGGTCGGGGGTAGAGGATAAAGGGAGAGGGGGGTTCCCCATGCCCATCCAGGGGAGAACGTTTTGGGTGCTGGGCAGATACACCCAGGACAGGGGGGCAATCTATCGCTGGGGCACTTCTGTTAGGTTCTGACCCAACACGGCCATGTGGGAGCTGAGGTGTAATTAAGGGTGCAGTGGTGCAATGAGGAGGAATGTCCTCAAATCGCTACGGCTACTGAGTCGAATCAGATGGAATCAAGCTGCAGGCGACTCACTGACTCACATCTGAACATCTGACAGCAGCGCTTACTCTGACACCCCCGCAGAACCGCTCAGCTCGACCATTCATCACGTTCTGCTGATCATCAGAGAGAGAGAGAACGAGAGAGAGAGAGAGAGCAGAAGAAATGAGAGAGCAAGCTATGGAAGAGAGAGAGAGGTAGCAGAAGAAATGAGAGAGCAAGCTATGGAAGAGAGAGAGAGAGCAGAAGAAATGAGAGAGCAAGCTATGGAAGAGAGAGAGAGAGCAGAAGAAATGAGAGAGCAAGCTATGGAAGAGAGAGAGAGAGAGAGCAAGCTATGGAAGAGAGAGACAAACATGACAGAGGGAGATAAAACAAAATGAGAATGAGAGAGAACCAGAGAAACAGAACACAGAAAGAGAGAGAAAGCACAATGAAGAGAGAGAGAGAAAGAGAGAGGTAAAAAAGAACAAGATGAGTGAGAATTAGAGAGAAGAAAGAGAGAGAGAGACATGAGAAAATATGAGAGAGAACCAGAGAAGTGAGTCACAGAAAGAGAGAGAGAGAGACAAAGTGAGAGAGAGAACCAAAAGTGAAGAAATGCTACAGAGAGTGAGAGAGAGAGAGAGACGCGAGTGCAGTGGAGAGAGAGAGGGACTGAAGAGAAAGAAAGAAAGAGAACGAGAGAGAGAGAACCAAAGTAGTGACGAAAGCAAATGAGAGAGAACAAAATCATTAATGTGAGAAAACAAGAAAAGAGAGAGAGAGAGATGCGCGAGAGAGAGAGAGAACACGATGAGTGAGAATTAGAGAAGAGAGAGAGAGAGAGAGAGAGAGACATCAGAATATATGAGAAAGAGAAATGAGCCACAGAAAGGGAAAGAGATAAAGAGAGAGAACCAAAAGTGAAGAAATGCTACAGAGAGAGAGAGAGAGACGCGAGTGCAGCGGAGAGAGAGAGAAATAAAAGAAAGAACGATAGAGAATACAGAATAAGAGAAAAAGAGAGAACCAAAGTAGTGACGAAAGCAAATGAGAGAACAAGAAAAGAGAGAGAGAGAGACAACAAGAGAGAGAGACGCGAGTGCAGTGGAGAGAGAGAGAACAAGTGGAAGAAAGTGCGAAAGAAAGGAGAGAACCAGAGACGCGAGAAATGATAGTGAGAGAGAGAGAGCGCGAGAGCTTTCAAGTTGAAATGAGATTGCCTGTCTGTGTGCCCTGAAGGATGCTGGGAAATGAGTCTGTCCCTCTCACTTTGTTCTCCCGCTCGTCCGCGGGGCAGTTTCGCAGATCCTCTCTCGCGGCCGGCGGGTTCCAGACTGGAGGACGGCTCGGTGGTCAACTAGCGCGCTCAACGGTCGCCAAGCGACGGATTCTATACGATGACGTGAGAACGACGCGGTTAGTCCCGTCCACGCCACAACTACAAACCAAGACGGGTGTCCAGGGTTCCTCACGTCCCTACATGTCCCACACGTCTCTTCAGGTCCTTACATGTCTCTACATGTCTCTCTTTTACCCTACACATGCTTTACATCCCTACATGTCCCTATACATCCCTTTTTAACATGTCCTCTTATGTCCTTACACGTCTCTACATGTCTCTCTTTTACCCTACGTCCCTACACATTCTTTATGTCGTCTACAACGTCCTTACAAGTCCCTCGTGTCCCTATAAGTCCCTAGACATTCCTACGCACATGGTGGACAGTCACGCAATTTCGTTACATTTCACACGTCCCGCAAATTGAGACCGTTGTTATTAAAAGTCAGACTGCAGTTTTGAAATGCGTGTTTTATAATCTTCCATTGGACGGCTGTGCTGTCTGTTATCGGGGGAGGCGGGCCATTTGAATGGCAATATATATATAATAATATACTGTGTATGTATATATATATATATATATATATATATATATATATATATATATATATATATATATATATATATATATATATATATATATATATATATATATATCATCGTTACGGGGGTGAAGTATAATCGAAATCGTACTGTGCAAGAGGGGCAATCAAGGTTCTGTGGGTTCCAATGCCAAAAGGAGATCCATCCATCCATTATATTCCGCTTTATCCTCTATTAGGGTTGCGGGGGGGGGTTCCCCATGTCCATCCAGGGGAGAATGTTTCGGGTGCTGGGCAGATACACCCAGGACGGGGGGGCAACCTATCACTGGACACTCACTCACACACACACACACACACACTCTATATGGGGCAATTTGGAGAATTCAATTAACCTTGATCCATGATTTTGGACTGTGGGAGGAAACCGAAGAACCCGGAGGAACCCCACGTGGACACGGGGAGAACATGGAAACTCCACCCAGATGAGAATTCGATCCGGGAATCACTAGTGCTGAGAGGAGAACATGCTAAACCACTGAGCCACCGTGCCGCCTTTATATATATATATATTTATATTAAAAGTGTGTATATGTATATGTAAAGTATAAACCCTCAGCTCACATTCGAAACCCCAGATTTTATTTTCATGTGAGATCTGATGGTTCTGTTACGGAACCGTGAGCGTTGGGTGTGGACTGTCCTCCGGGACTCCCATCTCATTCTTGTCTGCGCTTTTTGTTGACCGCTCACGCCGTCGGAACATCGACGCCGCCGCACATCGCCGGCGTGACGGAGGATTAAGTCCCGCGCCTCCGGCGGGTTTCTCGAGACGAGGTCGTCATGGCCACCGACCGGGCTCTCCACTCGGAACACGGACGGATCACCAAGCCACCGGGTTTCATTTCATCTAACTCAGAAATCTATTCAAGGGCGGCACGGTGGCTTCGTGGTTTAGCATGTTCTCCTCTGAGCGCTGGGGATTCCCGGTTGGAATCCCGATCTGGGTGGAGTTTCCATGTCCTCCCCGTGTCCGCATGGGTTTCCTCCGGCTTCTCCGGTTTCCTCCCACAGTCCAAAAACATGGATTCAAGGTCAATTAAATTCTCCAAATTGCCCCATATAGAATGTGTCTGTGTGAGTGTGTGTCCAGTCATACCCCCCCCCCACCCCACGCGACCCTAGTAGAGGATAAAGCAGAAGATAATGGATGGATGGATCCGTTGGAGAACCCGTGCTCCGTCCGATCCTCGGGACTCTGATGTGAGATCTAATTAACGGTGCTGATGCATTTCAGGTGTGCGGCGGCGTAATCACGTCCAGCTCGTCGTTAATGAGAATCACAATGTTATGAAGACGCGGTAATGAAGAGGAAGATGTCCCCGCGCTCGTCCCGCCGCCGTCGGCTGTTTGATTAAAACAGTTGCTACATCGGCGGCGTCTCAGGAGGGTGGTGGTGCGCTGCGCGGCATCTGCCTGAGTCACTCGGTTCTCACCCGAGCCGCACAGCTGGAGACGCAGCCGGCAATTTACACTCATTCTGCCTTGAGAACAAAAAGAGACGCCGAGGATGAACAGAGGGGGGACGAGGACGGAACCACGAGCAGCTTTTACTCCATGATGCCAAGATCCTCATGTAATCAATACTGATCATCCATCCCCATCCATTATCTTCTGCTTTATCCTCTACTTGGGTTGCGGGGGGGGTTCCCCATGACCATCCAGGGGAGAACGTTTCGGGCGCTGGGCAGATACACCCAGGACAGGACGCCTATCTATCTCTGGACACACACTCACTCACACAGACACACTCTATATGGGGCAATTTAGAGCATTCAATTCACCTTGAATCCATGGTTTTGGGCTGTGGAAGGAAACCGGAGAACCCGGAGGAAACTCACGCAGACACAGGGAGGACATGGAAACTCCATTCCAGATTGGGATTCGAACGGGAATCCCTAGCACTGAGAGAGAACATGCTAAACCACAAAGCCACCGTGCCGCCCCTATACTAATCAATACTTATCTAATATTTAATTCAGGTTCCACCTTGTGTGATATTTTTCAGACGGAAAGGAATAAGAGAACGTTGCAAAGACCTAAAGCACAGCCTTGTGGGATGCCGAATGTTTGAAATGATTCAAATGAGTCAAAATTCCCCACAAGTTTAAATCAGGCTGTTTTTCCTCATTAGGGCCGTGTGTGTGTGTGCGTGTGCGTATGTGTGTGTGTGTGATGCGTGTCCTTGGTCTAGCCCGGTTCTTACTAGGTCAAGTGCAGGGACACACCCTGGACATCTGATAACATTTCGGGCGCTGGGCAGATACACTCAGGATAGGGGGCAATCTATCACTGGGCACACACTCACTCACAAAGACACCCACACAAACACACTGTACATGGGGCAATTTGGAGTATTCAATTCACCATGAATCCATGTTTTTGGACTATGGGTGGAAACTGGAGAACCCGGAGGAAACCCTGCGGACACGGGGAGGACATGCAAACTCCACCCAGATGGGGATTCGAACCGGGAATCCCTAGTGCTGAGAGGAGAACATGCTAAACCACTAAGCGCTAAGCGCAAGGTAATTTATTATTAATTGAATAATATTTCACCATCTCACAGCAGGAAGGTTCCGGATTTGATTCCCAGCATCGCAGCATGAATCATGATTCATTTTTAGAGCATGGCTGTGGATTTGCATGTTCTCCTCCAGTTATGCCGATCCAGTTATGAGGGGGTCGAGGGAAAAAGAGGCCGTTGCTGCGTAATACTAACTAAAGGCTGCAATAACGATGAGGCAGAAGTTCATGACGCGCAGAATCCCCACCGAGGGGCGCCGCAGCCGAAGAGGAACTCGAATTATTAAAGGGCAAAGGAGAACCACATGCTCCGCATCAGCGCTGTTCTAGATTCAGCCTGGTGTGCAGGACGCAGGATGAAGAGTAATGGTTCCCGACGCTCGGGAGACGGAACAGCATCTGTGGGCTGTGTGATGAAGTGAGAACCCGGTTCTGTGCTCTGAGGACATAGGACTAGAACCCTTAGCACGAGGAACTCTGTTCTATATATATATATATATATATCTCCATTACGCTACGATACGATATACAGTAGGACAGCTGAGGCCACATGACGCTGCACACGGACATCTGCTGCCATGGAAACAGGATGGCTGAATGAACCGTCCCCAGGTCACATGACCAGACACACAACCATGTATGGGATGGGATGAATGTTTTTGAAATGAATATAATGATGTGAAAATTGGGACGGCACAGTTCCCCGGTTCGAATCCCCATCTGGGTGGAGTTTGCATGTCCTCCCTGTGTCCGCCTGGGTTTCCTCCGGGTTCTCCTCCGGTTTCCTCCCACAGTCCAAAAACATGGATCAATGTCAATTGAATTCTTCAAATTAATTGCCCCATATAGAGTGTGTGTGCTCAGCAATAGATTGCCCCCCTGTCCTGGGTGTATCTGCCCAGCGCCCGAAACGTTCTCCCCTGGATGGGCATGGGGAACCCCCCCCCCCGGATAGAGGGCAGAAGATAATGGATGGATGGATCCTTTTGGGGAACCCACCCCCCCCCCGGGACATTTACGATTTCGAGCTTCATACTTCACCCCCGTACCGATGAGCTCAGCACTCGTCTCCACTCCACCGACGCGGGACTTGGACGCGTTCCAAATATCTCCTGACCCTCGAGCTCCAGCGGCGCTGATCATGGAGTGGAGGTCGCTGCGTTCCCCTTCGTTCTGGAGTCCACGCTTATTACTTAATAAACAGAGCGAGGAGACGAGGGTCTCTCACTGAGAGGGAGACGGGCTGGAGATCGATCCGGAACCGAGGACGCCTCGCTGAGGAACGTCCCCCACGGAGCGATAATCACTATGGATTTCACACCGCTGTTCAGGTTCTCACCTGGTTCTGCTGCTGCAGGCTGGTGTTGATCATCTGCCCATTTGTATGTTCTCCCCTGGCGGCACGGTGACTTAGTGGTTTGGCATGTTCTCCTCTCAGCGCTATGGATTCTGGGTGGAGTTTCCATGTTCTCCCCGTGAACAGACTACAATGGAATCGATGGACTTCGAACTGCCGTTATAGAATCACAATCTCCATCTTCATGGTGAGTGGAGACGATACGATGGAGAACGGGTCTAGATGGTTTACACCATCAGCCGATTTGTTTGTAGTGAGACGTTCGAGGCGTTAGCATTAAAACACAAAGCCTCCTAAGAGAACGGATCCGCGATCTGCGGAACGTTTCCAGAATCCAATTTGCCGTCATTAGTCAGCACTTTTCCCCGGAATGTAATAAGATTCGGCTGTAATTACTCAGGAGAATGTCTGCTGACTCGGCCCAAAACATCCAAATACCACTGACCCCCTTAAGTGGTTCTACAGGCCTGGGTTGAAATCAGCTGGTACTTTAATAGAACCGGGACACGGTTGGAGTAAAACGCGGGGTCCCTGGTGCAATGAGGGATAAGGTCTTGCTCAGGGGCTCACCAACCCTCAGGCTTTGGATTAATTGCCCAAAACTCTAACCACTGAGTGACCACGCCCCCTTTAGAGCAGAATCCAGGTGTTTCGTTGAGTTCCATTGACTCAGGTGTATGGTATCAACCTCTGAACTTTGAGGAAACAGTTTGGAGAAGGCCCATTTACTCTGAACATGGGGTCCCTGGTACAAATACCACTGACCCCCTTAAATGGTTCTACAGGCCTGGGTGTGAAATAAGCTGGTACATAATAGAACCAGGAGACGGCTGGAGAGGAAAAAAACTTGGGGTCCATGAGGGTTAAGAGTCTTGCTCAGGGGCCCACGCTGGGGTTCCAACCCTCAGGCTTTGGATTAAAAGCAGAACCCAGCGAGATCAGTGAACTCTTAGAAGCCACCCTTCAAACCGAAGGAACCGTAAGTTCCATAACCGTTTATCTGAGGAACGCTGGGGTTCGAACCCCCAACCTTCGGACTGATAGACCAACACCAATAGAGCGACCACACCCTTAGAGCGACCACACCCTTCCAATAGACCAATAGAGCGACCACACCCTTCTTCAGCCTGGTGCGCGATTTGTCATGGGTCTTGCTCAGGGGTCCACACTGGGGTCCAAACCCCCAACCTTCAGACTGATAGTCCAAAACCCTAACGTGAAGGTCAAAGGTCTTGCTCAGGGGCCCACACTGGGGTTCGAACCCCCAAACTTTGGATGGATAGTCCAAAACCCTAACCACTGAGCGTGGTGTTATTCAGGGTCCCTGCTGCATGAAGGTCAAGGGTCTTGTTCAGGGGTCCACACTGCGGTTCCAACTCCCAACTTTCAGACTGAAAGTCCAAAACCCTAACGTGAAGGTCAAGGGTCTTGCTCAGGGGCCCACACTGAGATTTGAACCCCCAACCTAAGCACTGAAAGACCAAAACCCTAACCAAGGAGTGTGGTATTGCTCAGGGTCCCTGGTGCAAGAAGGTCAAGGTCCTTGTTCAGGGGCCCACACTGTGGTTCCAACCCCCAACCTTCAGACTGATAGTCCAAAACCCTAACGTGAAGGTCTTGCTCAGGGGCCCACACTGAGATTTAAACCCCCAACCTAAGGACTGATAGACCAAAACCCTAACCACGGAGCGTGGTTTCATTCAGGGTCCCTGCTGCATGAAGGTCAATGGTCTTGCTCAGGGGTCCACACTGGGGTTCCAACCCCCAACCTTCAGACTGAAAGTCCAAAACCCTAACGTGAAGGTCAATTGTCTTGCTCAGGAGTCCACACTGTGGTTCCAACCCCCAACCTTCAGACTGAAAGTCCAAAACCCTAACGTGAAGGTCAAGGGTCTTGCTCAGGGGCCCACACTGGGATTTGAACCCCCAACTTAAGCACTGAAAGACCAAAACCCTAACCAAGGAGCGTGGTTTTGCTCAGGGTCCCTGGTGCAAGAAGGTCAAGGTCCTTGTTCAGGGGCCCACACTGTGGTTCCAACCCCCAACCTTCAGACTGATAGTCTAAAACCCTAACGTGAAGGTCTTGCTCAGGGGCCCACACTGAGATTTAAACCCCCAACCTAAGGATAGACCAAAACCCTAACCACTGAGCGTGGTTTTACTCAGGGTCCCTGGTGCAAGAAGGTCATGGTCCTTGTTCAGGAGCCCACACTGTGGTCCCAACCCAAACCCTGAAGGCCCGTTTACTCAGCATGACTGACTGAATTAAACCCTCTAATTTGAATGTTGGGGTTGAAACACAGGGTCCCTGGTGCACTGAAGGTCAAGGGTCATGCTCAGGGGCCCACACTGGGGTTCGAACCCAGTTCAAAACTCTAACTACTGAGTGACCACGCCCCTCTTCAGCCCTGAATCCAGTGGTTTCATTGAGTTCCATTGTATTGTGACTTGGTGGGAACAGTTTGGGGAAGGCCCTTGGGCATGGTGTAGTCCTCTTGTCTAATACCCAACATCCAAAGCCCCCGTGAAGAGGCGAGAGACGTGGAACCCTGTACTGTTCTCCGTATTATAAAGCTACCAGTTTAATGGAGTGACCTGAATTGGAACCACTTCAACAGCGGCGTGATATGCAGAATAGGTACATAACGCGGCCTATCCCGGCGTCGTACACCAAAGAGGAGAGTCCCTTTGAGTTTGGGTGAGAGCGCTGAAATAACCCGTCGCCTCGGTTCTCCGCCTGTGCTTTCTTCTCACGGCGGCCTGAGACGACGGCGCGGCGTTCCGCTCTTCGTTCCGCGACTCGCAGACCTGTTTGTTCTCTTGTTCGCGCCGCTCAAAGCGAGGAGCTGTAATTGCTTAAGCGAGCCATCGAGACGCTCCGGTTCTCATTATCCCTGCGGATCAAAGGAAGAAAAATGGCCGCCCTCCTCCCCGCCGGCGGATGAGTGACAGGCCGCTGCGCCGCTTTAGACGGCCGTCTGGTCACGCTTTACGACGGGAGCGAGGCGGGCGGGGGGGGTGGAACCCGTCCGAAAGACGCCTGACGGCTTGACGAGCTCCACTCACTGCCCGGTTCATTATGCAAATTCTGATTTACAGAGGGAAAAGAATCAGAACACCGATACTGCACACGTACAGGACCTCTGGTGTGAAGTTCCACAGGTTGTTACATAAAGCCGGTCCAGCAGCCAAATCCCGGAAGGCTGACCCCCGGAACGTCGACCCCCAAGAACGTCGACCACCAGAACGTCGACCCCCGGAACGTCGACCCCAACCTCCACCGTCCTTCGCAGTTGACAGGTAACGTTCCGCAGAAACTCATTATTGTGGTTCTTAAATCAAAGGAACCGTTAGTCCCAGAACGCTTTACGACGGGAGTGAGGTGGAGGGGGTGGAACCGAAAGACGCCTGACGGCTTGACGAGTTCCACTCACAGCTCATTATACAAATTCTGATTTACAAAGGGACAAGAATCGGAACACCTACACTGCACACATACAGGACCTCTGGTGTGAAGTTCCACAGGTTGTAACATGAAGCCGGTCCAGGAGCCAAATCCCGAGCGCCGACCCCCGGAGCGCCGACCCCCGGAGCGTTGAACCTCCTCGACCGTCCTTCGCAGTTGACACGTAACGTTCCGCAGAGACTCGTGATTGTGATTGTTAAATTCTCCCAGTACCATATTGAAGGGACCGTTAGTCCCAGAACGTCCATCTGGTCACGCTTTATGACGGGAGTGAGGTGGGGGGGTGGGACCTGTCTGAAAGACGTCTGACGGCTTGATGAGTTCCACTCACAGCCCGGCTCATTATGCAAATTCTGATTTACACAGGGACAAGAATCGGAACACCGACAATGCACACATACAGGACCTCTGGTATGAAGTTCCACAGGTTGTAATATGAAGCCAGTCCAGGAGCCAAATCCCGAGCGTCGACCTCCAGAGCGCCGACCCCCGGAGCGTTGACCCTCCTCCACCGTCCTTCGCAGTCGCAGTTCTGCAGAAACTCATTATTGTGGTTCTTAAATCGAAGGAACCATTAGTCCCAGAACGTCCGTCCAGTCACGCTTTACGACGGGAGTGAGGCTGGGGAGTGGAGCCCATCCAAAAGACGTGAAGTTCCACAGATTGTGACATGAAGCCAGTCCAGGGGCCAAATCCCAGAGCGCCGAATCCTGGAGCACCGATCCTGACCTCCACCGTCCTTCGCAGTTGACCGTTGACGTTCCACAGACACACTTTACACTTACACCACTTACAGGGGGCAGGAAGATACAGAACCCAGCCAGAGATCAGTGAAACCACCCTTCCAATCGAAGGAACCGTTAGTCCCAGAACGTCCTTCTGTTCACGCTTTATGACGGGAGCGAGGTGGGGGAGTGGAACCCATCCAAAAGACACCTGACGGCTTGATGAGTTTGCAGATGTGGAACCCTGTACTGTTCTCCATATTGTGAAGCCGGTCCAGGAGCCAAATCCTGAGCGTCGACCCTCCTCCACCGTCCTTCGCAGTTGACAGGTAACATTCCGCACACACTCGTTATTGTGGTTCTTCAATACTCCCAGTAGCACTCACAGGGGGCGGGAAATTACAGAACCCAGCCAGAGATCAGTGAAACCACCCTTCCAATCGAATGAACCGTTATTCCCCCGAACCGTTTCTCTGAGGAACCGTTTCTCTGAGGAACCGTTTAGAACAGCATTACGAGAACAGCAGGAAGCTCTGAATCTATTAAAAACAGGAGTGCGGGTTCCACCTGGCGCTCCTCCTCCTCCTGCTGCCTCCAGCGTAATAAATCTTTAATGCTCCATCCATCAACCTGCCCCCGAAAGACCCCACATCCATCCAGCCCCGTCCATCCAATCAAAGCTGTCAGAGGTTCTCCATTAGCGTAATGAGCCGCTGGATTTGCATCGCAAGGTAGAACGTATGTGGCCATCGCTTCCAATAATTAAGTTCGAACTATGTGGATGGAACTATTTGGGTTCTGGGACACCGTAAAGGCCTCCACCACTTACCATGGAGTGGGTCTATGGGAATGTCTCCCATAGCTGGCTCATGATCTGCATTCTGATTCATCCCCAAGGTGTCCTGAGCGCCGACCCTGGCGCGTCATCCCTCCTCCACCGTCCTTCGCAGTTGACAGGTAACGTTCTGCAGAAACTCGTTATTTTAGTTCCTAAATACTCCCAGTAGCACTCACAGGGGGCGGGAAATTACAGAACCCAGCCAGAGATCAGTGAGATCCTATAGTCCTATAGGGGAACCGTTAGTCCCAGAAACGTTTATGTGTGGAACACCCCCAACCGTCGGACTTATAGACTAAAGCTCTAACCAATAGAACAACCACACCCCTCTAGAACTGAATCCGGGTCTTTCATTGAGTTCCATTGCATTGTGACTTGATGGGAACAGTTTGGGGGAAGGCCCTTGGGCATTGTGAGGTGAGGTGAGGTTGGTGGGGTCCTCTCGTCTAATATCCAACATTTAATGTCCCACCCAATCAGCGGAACCTTCTTCTGGGTGAAAGTTCTCTGTGAAGAACGAACCCTGTACTGTTCTCCGTATTGGGAAGCTACCAGTTTAGTGGAGTGACCTGAATTGGAACCACTTGGAAGCATTGCCCTGTATGTACGTCTCAGCCTCGGCTCGGAGTCTGAGATGCAGGCGCTCGTTAGATTAATTAATTAATTGCTCGGAACGAACCCACACACTGCGCAGTAATCCCATAATGCTCTCTGTCCGAGGTTCTCACCTGTCTGGAACCAAATTAGCGGCGGCTGCGTGGCGCCTTGTGTAAACACGATATGGTTCCGTTTACTCACCGTTAAGCTGGATGGATTGGGGGGGGGTACTTGTTCTGCCGACACACATGCAGGTTTTCCAGACCGCCCGACCCCCCAACCCCCCCGCGCATCGATTCACGAAGCGCTGATGTTAGAACCACGGTTCTACGGAATGATCTCACTGTGCCGCGGCGTTTCCCGCTGAGAAAATCGTCCTTGTAACGGAACCTCGAGGCCGTCGGAACGTTGTTATTAGCGCACAGTAGCAGCTTTAACTAATAGAACATCTCGCATACCAACAATCATCAGGTTCTCCAGGTTGCCATGGCGATGATGTCACATTTTGCCTCGACTTCCAGAAGAGAGTCTGTTTGTTTCTCTTCATTGGAGCAGGTGGCGTTCAGGTGGTGGATTAAGATGGTGGTGTGTTGGTGGTCGATATGTGGGTTCTGCCTCAGTGCCTTACAGCGCACCCGTCCCGCAGGTTCCGCAGGTTCTGCAGGTGGCTGAGCATGATCATGTACCTACGCCAGTGCACCGGTGGTTCTTCTGTGTCGGGACGATCAACTCCACATTAAAACACCACCACCATGTTAGTTTCCCTGCAGTACTGAGGATTATCCACCACCCTAATGATACCTCGGCTGACCACAAGGGGACCTGCTGAGCTGTATTCCACTCATGCCGAAGGTGACGGCAGAGGTCAGAGGACCCGTGATGGCGTAACCGTGGTGACGCAGCCTGACGAGGCACGGTTCGGAGTTTATCTGGCTCGATCGTAAACCTCATTAAACCTCGTCAACCTCGTGTTTGGACGCAGGCGGTTCGACTCGGGGCGATGCGTCCTGATAAAGGAATTAGCGGCGTTAATCCATACGCTGATCCGATTGGGTGGCGGATTCGGGCGCAGTGACATTTCAATGGGAGATAATATTGATGGAATCTCACAGCGTGTTCTCAAGTAAACATCTGCACGTTCCACAGGGCGGGGGCAGCAGTTTGCCCCAGCATCCTCGGGCCACAAGTATGTGGACTCCTCACTCTCAGCGATCCAGGCTCGGGGGTGTACTATTTTAGGATACTCCAAGAGAATGTCTGTACTCCTCTGCAGTGCCCTTATCTCAGTAACCCACTGCAGTGCCCTTATCTCGGTACCCCACTGCAGTGCCCTTATCTCGGTGCCTTGCTGCAGTGCCCTTATCTCGGTACCCCAATGCAGTGCCCTTATCTCGGTACCCCACTGCAGTGCCCTTATCTCGGTACCCCACTGCAGTGCCCTTATCTTAGTGCTCACCCGCAGTGCCCTTATCTCGGTACCCCACTGCAGTGCCCTTATCTTAGTGCTCACCCGCAGTGCCCTTATCTCGGTACCCCTCTGCAGTGCCCTTATCTCGTTGACCCTCTGCAGTGCCCTTATCTCGTTGCCCCTCTGCAGTGCCCTTATCTCATTGCCCCTCTGCAGTGCCCTTACCTTGGTGCCTTGCTGCAGTGCCCTTATCTCGTTGCCCCTCTGCAGTGCCCTTATCTCGTTGCCCCTCTGCAGTGCCCTTATCTCGTTGCCCCTCTGCAGTGCCCTTATCTCGTTGCCCCTCTGCAGTGCCCCTGTCTTGGTGCCTTGCTGCAGTACCCTTATCTTGGTGCCTTGCTGCAGTGCCCTTATCTCGGGATACCAGTGCAGTGCCCTTATCTCGGTAGCCCTCTGCAGTGCCCTTATCTCTGTGCCCCTCTGGAGTGCCCTTATCTAATTGCCCCTCTGCAGTGCCCTTATCTCGGTGCCTTGCTGCAGTGCCCTTATCTCGGTATCCCTCTGCAGTGCCCTTATCTCAGTGCCCTTTTCTCTGTGCCCCCCTGCAGTGCCCTTATCTCGGTATCCCTCTGCAGTGCCCTTATCTTATTGCCCCTCTGCAGTGCCCGTATATCAGTGCCCTTTTCTCGGTGCCCCTCTGCAGTGATAAGTATTAACACCTCTGTAGATGATGGATGGAGGGCCTATAAGGTTCTTCCACGCTAAACACACCCAAGGGGCGGGGGTAACTCGTCGGTAGGAGTCTGTGTGACTGTGGACCGTGACTATGGGCCCCTGGGCGAGGCCCTCAACCCTCTTTTGAACGACTGACACACTGCTCTGTCCGGTGAATGTCTGATCCAGTCGAGTGTAGTGGGGCGTTTTGAGCCGAGAGGAAGTTTCCTGGACTGAAGTTGCTGCAGTGCCCTTATCTCGGTGCCCCGCTGCAGTGATATGTCATAATACCTCTGTAGCTGACATTGGGGGGGAGGGGGGGCAGGTTGGGGATTGTGAAGCGGTGTGTATTATCCCGCTGCTGCTGTCGTCTGTGTGATACACATCAAGCGCCTGCCGCTCGTCCGCCGCAACAGACAACCGATGTTGATGGACGCGGACGTCGACGGCATCACGCAGCCGGCTGCTTCTGACAACACTCCCCCCCCCCCCCCCCCACATACACACACTACCTCACTACCTCTCATTCATGAACTTCACCTCGCGGTGCCACGGGGACGTAATGCAGGCTCGTAATGAGATCATGTGGTCGCTGGACGGTTGCCAAGCGGCATTAACAAAGCGCGGCGTGATGAACGCCTCAGAAACGCATCTGCCAATCAAAGGCTGAATCGCTCGGCGCTCGGAAAATAAGCGGTTATCGACGTCGCCGCGGTGCAGGTTCCGCTCGCCGAGCTCAAAACGGCTCCGAGAACACCTGGAGAACGTTTAAGGGCCTCCTGTTCTGAGGTCGGTACTATGTTCTCTGCAGTGGCAGCTCCCACTCTTCTGTGAAGGCTTTGGGACACTGGGACAACATGCAAACTCCTTAGTGGGACGACCATGTGATCATGTACGCTAACGTACTCCATTCTAGTTCATCAGACTTCCTGGATGGGGTTGAGGTTGAGGTTCCATAAACTGGTTCCTGGTCCAAGGAGACCGCCGTGGCGGCATGGTGGAACCATAGGATCCTACCTTCTGCAAACTCCATCAAGGAATGACCATGTGACCATGTACATTACCGTTCTCCATTCTAGTTCATCTCAGACTTTCTGGATGGGGTTGAGGTTGAAGGTCCATAAACTGGTTCCTGGTCCAAGGAGACCGCCGTGGCGGTCGCTCTGTGATTGGATGTTGGGCTACCAAGCAGAAGGTAGGGTCCCATGGTTCCACCATGCTGCCATGGTGCGGTGGTCTCCTTGGACCAGGGACCAGTTTATGGAACCTCAACCTCAAACCCATCCTGGATGTCTGAGACGAACTACAACGGAGACGGTCCTCACAAATGCTCTTCCGGACAAAATCTCCCGGTGCCAAAAGGGTATGTTTGGTATGTTCTCCTCCGGTCCATTACCCTGAATGGTTCCAAATTAAAGCCTTAATCTTTACCGACTTATGAGCATCACAGCTAGTTGAGGTTGAGGCCCAAGCCCAGGGGCCCCGCCGTGGCCCGCACCGAAACTGCTGAGTAAGCGCTAGCTGGGGATTCCGCTCGTGCGAGTGAAAGATAAACAGTGATCATGGGGCAATCAAACCGACTCAGACGTCAGACCGCCAGACAATTAGTTGAGACATCTCTCCTGACAACCTGAATGAAGTCGCTCCGTCGTTCATGAGCCGCCGTACGCCGCGCGCTTCCGCGGTAGCAGCCGCCGCCGCCGGGGGGGTTGTGGTTGGCTGATGGCGGCGCGTGTGTGATTGTAAGCCTGCAGTCAGCTCGGCCACATCCAGCCCCGCGGCGCCGAATGCACGGAGATACAATAAGAACCCGGCCTGCGGTCTGCCGATCTGTCCCTCTGCCTCCCCCCCTCCTCCCCTCCCGCTGCATGTCTCATTCTGCCTCTCAGATGTTTGCAGCGCTTTATCCTCTACTAGGGTTACGGTGGGGGGTTCCCCATGCCCATCCAGGGGAGAACGTTTCGGGCGCTGGGCAGATACACCCAGAACAGGACACCAATCTATCGCTGGGCACACACTCACTCACACACACACACTCTATATGGGGCAATTTGGAGAATTCAATTGACCTTGAATCCATGTCTTTGGACTGTGGGAGGAAACCGGAGAACCTGGAGGAAACCCACGTGGACACGGGGAGAACATGCAAACTCCACCCAGATTGGGATTTGTGCAGCCCAGAACCGGAAAGGGTCCCCAAACTCGATATTGGGCAGCACGATGGTGTAGTGGTCAGAACGTCTACTTTTGGGGAACCTGTGGTGATCCAGGTTTGAATCCCAATCTGAGTGGAGTTGGCATGTTCTCCCCGTGTCCGCGTGGGTTTCCTCTGGGTTCTCCAGTTTCCTCCCACAGTCCAAAGACATGGATTCAAGGTCAATTGAATTCTCCAAATTGCCCCATATAGAGTGCGTGTGTGTGTGTGTGTGTGAGTGAGTGTGCCCAGTGTTAGATTGGCACCTAAAACGTTCTCCCCTGGATGGGCATGTGGAACCCAAGCTGAAGATAATGGATGGATGATTTCCATCCATCCATTAGGGTCGCGGAGGGATTCCCCATGCCCATCCAGGGGAGAACGTTTCGGATGCTGGGCAGATACACCCAGGACAGGGGGGCAATCTATCACTGGACACTCGCTCACTCACACAGACACACTCTATATGGGGCAATCTGGAGAATCCAATTGACCTTGATCCATGTTTTTGGACTGTGGGAGAAAACCGGAGAACCCGGAGGAAACCCACGCGGACACGGGGAGTACATGGAAACTCCACCCAGAGAGGAGAACATGCTAAACCACTAAGCCAGCGTGCCGCCCTCAACGATAGTCCTAATTTTTTTTAAATCTTAGATTTTCACTTCCTACACACGTTCTGACGGACGCCGCCTCCGCCAGTGGGACGGGCCGGTCCAGGTTGAGGGTGGATGCAGGATCCGTTAGCAGGGCTTGACGGATGGAGCGTTAAAGATTGATAACAGCCGTGGCTGCAGTAGACGAAGGCGCCAGCTGGCACCGACGTTCTCCGTTTAAAATTCTCCTGCTTTTCCATAATTTCCATAATTATTTCCTGAACGCGTTATTATTTATACCGCTCGCGATTCGTCGGCACGCCGGCGCCATCCACCTGAGACGCACGCTCTGAAACGAGAGGAACAGACTGCCGTGGATGACGGGGGTTCTTAAAGGTCGGTCCTTTTGAATTTATATATTATATATAGGGGCGGCACGGTGGCTTAGTGGTTTAGCATGTTCTCCTCTCAGCGCTAGGGATTCCCGGTTCAAATCCCCATCTGGGTGGAGTTTCCATGTTCTCCCCGTGTCCGCGTGGGTTTCCTCCGGTTTCTCCGGTTTCCTCCCACAGTCCAAAAACATGGATCAAGGTCAATTGAGTTCTCCAAATTGCCCCATATAGAGTGTGTTTGTGTGAGTGAGTGTGTGCCCAGCGATAGATTGCCCCCCTGTCCTGGGTGTATCTGCCCGGTGCCAGAGACGTTCTCCCCTGGATGGGCATTGGGAACCCCCCCCGACCCTAATAGAGGACAAAGCGGAAGATAATGGATGGATGGATGTTTGATGTAACAGTGGCACGGTGGCTTAGTGGTTTAGCATGTTCTCCTTTTATCGCTAGGGATTCCCGGTTCGAATCCCCATCTGGGTGGAGTTTCCATGTTCTCCCCGTGTCCGCGTGGGTTTCCTCTGGGTTCTCCGGTTTCCTCCCACAGTCCAAAAACATGTATCAAGTCAATTGAGTTCTCCAAATTGCCCCATATAGAGGTTGTGTGTGAGTGAGTGTGTGTGTCCAGTGATAGATTGCCCCCTGTCCTGGGTATATCTGCCCAGCACCCGAGACACTCTCCCCTGGATGGGCATGGGGAACCCCACGAGACCCTAATAGAGGATAAAGCGGAAGATAATGAATGAAATATATTATATATAGACTGCGGCGCGTCATTCGGTCCCGTTGCCATGGGTGAACAAATTAAACAGTTTGGGGAAGTCCCCTTTACCTCACCTTTAATTCACCAAACAGCATTGCTTGAAGATGAAGCATGCAGCATCATTATGGGGGGGTACAGTTACCGTGACCTCCCAGAAACGTACATCCATCGTAATCATGAATCCGGCCTGCTTTCTAGGGTTCCGTGGCTCACGGTTCCGTTAGTCCGGTTAATTCTGGATGGCGATCTGGAAGCCCCATGGTTCTGCACAAAGTTAAGGCCAGGAAAACATGATTTGTTGTTGGAGGGGCCCCAGCAGGGGGCCCTGACCCCAATCCCATGGAACACCTGACCCCAATCCCACGGAACACCTTGGGGGGAATTGGAATGCCGAATGTGCATCGGGGCGACACAAAGAGAACCACAGATTGGACCGTGGTTTGAATGCAGTGCGCTACTTGGCTCTGTTCCAAATCACCCCCGAAATTTTTTTTGATGATGTCACGGGCGGAACACGGGAGTTTCAGAGTCACGTCGCTCGGGGGCTTGTTCGAATTTGAGGGGGTGAGTTTCGGGTCTCGCGCTCCATGCAGGACGCCCAATTGGTGGAGCATTCTGGGTATCTCGCGTCTGATTGGCTCTTCGAGGATTCAAGGAGGCTTTATGGTCATTTACGCAACATGTGGTACATTAAAAAAAAAAAAAAATTCCGTTTCACAGACCCAGTTTACCCCAAGTGTAGAATTTGTGAATTCAAATATTACGTTAGGGGCTGCATGGTGGCTTAGTGGTTTAGCATGTTCTCCCCGGCTAGGGAACGTGGAGTTTCCATGTTCTCCCCGTGTCCCCGTGGGTTTCCTTCGGGTTCTCCGGTTTCCTCCCACTGTCCAAAAACATGGATTCAAGGTAAATTGAATTCTCCAAATTGCCTGATATAGAGTGTGTGTGTGTGTGCCCAGTGATAGATTGCCCCCCTGTCCTGGGTGTATCTGCCCAGCGCCCGAAATGTTCTCCCCTGGGTGGACATGGGGCACACCTGATTGGTGGTGTGTACCTATTATCTCGCTCCTGATTGGCTCCTGAATGGGAGGTGTGTCCAACATTTAAAGGAAATCACCGGGAAAGGCCCGAAAGTTACTACATGACAGTTAATGGCTAATTTCCAAAGATATTTTTGCTATTGAGGCCATTTAAACGTGTGGAGTTCCACTTGGGGGGAGGGGGGGTGATGCGGAGAAACTCGACCCCCCCCCTCCACCCCGACACCGATTTAACCCCTGAATGTGACCCAAGTTTGAAAAGCGGGTGAGGTTTCGCTGTGTATCGCTGTCCTGATCTCGTTTGACCCACTGTAAGTTGGTGCGGTCACATGGGGCAACATGACAGGCCCTTTCGGTTATCTCCGCGAGCTCGGCGCGAGTGCGAGCGACTCCTGGATGACATTTGCGAGCTGAAATCCAATCTGTGCGTTATGTGCTGACATCCGCGATGGGGGGTGGGGGGGGCAGCTAAAAATGGCAGCTACACCCGCACGTCCCTGTATCTGAGGCTACAGAGTGGCTCGGACCGGCTCGGGTGACTCTGATGACGTTGGAGGGGAGCCTGGCTCATGATTGGCATCCTAATTCATCTCAAGAGGTCGGGGGGTACTCCAAACTCCCGACTCACCCCCCCCATCCATCCCTGGATCTGGCTTAGTTCATGGTAAAGGGCTTTCCCCAAACTTTTGCCCCCTTGTTTTGGTTTTATACAGTGGAACCTCAGTGCCAACCTCACAGGCTCTTACTGGAAGTCGAAACAACTGAGGCAAAGCATGGGGGGGGGGGCATGGGTGAAGAACACTGGGCTACCGTACGTAGCTCACAGTACCTCAACGTTCCGCTCAGTACCTCACAATATCTTACGGTACCACACAGTACTGCAAAGTACCTCACAGTAACTCAAAAGTACCGCACAGTACTGTACAGTACCTCACAATATCTTACGGTACCTCACTGTACTGTAAAGTTCCACACAGTACCTCATCGTACCGCTCAGTACCTCACAATATCTTACGGTACCTCAAAAAACCACACAGTACCTCACAATATCTCACGGTACCGCAAAGTACCTCACAGTACCTCACAAAATTGCACAACACCTCACCGTCCCACACGGTACCTCACAGTTTCACAGACACACATACACTTGTTTTGGTTTTATACAGTGGAACCGAATGAGACAGCTGTGGTCATCGGTGCCCGACCGGTCAGAGCCAACCTCACAGGGTCTTACTGAAAGTCTAACAACTGCCTGGGGGGGGGGGGGGATTCTGAGGCATGCAAATGTTTTCGAACATTAATTTCATTTGTTACCCAAACGAGCTGTGAAGACGTATTTCGGCAAGTTTTTGGGTTCCCCGTCGTTTAAAGTTGAGGTCAGGACAGTCTGTTACGTAAAGCTGTGAAGCGAGCGCTGAAGGGCGAGCGCTGCTGATGCTAGCTCATTAGCATAGACGTGCAAGAGCGTCGTAGGAAAGTGCAGCGTGATGCGTTTGAGCTCAATCCAGAAACCAGTCCGAATGAGGGCAGCTGCGACTGCGGAACGGGTTCGAACCGTGAGCTCAGAGCCTCTGAACAAGCAGACGTTCTTTTACAGGAAAACCCGTTCATTCAGCCGAAAACTCACGGAAAGACGTTCAGCCTGTCAGCCTCATTAAACCACCCGCTGTTTACACAACCAAACTCACCCTCGCCGGCCAGACGTGAGAAAAACTGTCTGTGGATGCACAGTACCTCACCGTACCTCACAGTACATCACAATATCTCACAGTACCTCACATTACCTCACATTACCTCACAATATCTCACAGTACCTCACCGTACCGCACAGTACCTCACTGTATCGCACACTACCTCACCGTACCTCACAATATCTCACAATATCTCAACATACCATACAGTACCTCACCATACCGCACAGTACCTCACTGTATCGCACAGTACCTCACCGTACCTCACAATATCTCATCATACCATACAGTACCTCACCGTACCACACAGTATCTCACATTACCTCACAATATCTCACAGTATCTCACAGTACCGTACAGTTCCTCACCATATAGCACAGTACCTCTTAGTACCTCACCATACCGCACAGTAGCTCACAATATCTCACAGTACTGTACAGTTCCTCACAGTACGTCTTAGTACCTCATCGTACCACACAGTATCTCACCGTACCGCACAGTACCTCACAATATCTCACAGTACCGCACGGCACCTCAATATCTCACAGTACTGTACAGTTCCTCATTGTACCACACAGTACCTCACAGTACCGCACAGTACCTCAATATCTTACAGTACTGTACAGTTCCTCACAATATCTCACAATACTGTACAGTTCCTAACAGAACCTCGCAGTACCTCACCGTACATCACAGTACGTCACAATATCTCACAATATCTCACAGTACTGCACAGTACCTCGTCATATCTCACAGTACTGTACAGTCCCTCACCGTATCACACAGTACCTCCTAGTACCTCACAGTGCCTCACTATATCTCACAGTACTGTATAGTTGCTCACCGTACTGCACAGTACCTCATGGTACCACAATGTACCTCACAGTACCCCACCGTACTGCACAGTACCTCACAGTTTCACAGATACACATGCAGTTCCTGGATAAATGTTGGTTCTGGTCGTCTCGATGTGTTTGATGGGGTCGGGGTCGAGGTTCAAATGAGTTCTACACCGAACAGCAAAGGGCCTTCCCTAAACTGTTTCATGCAAACATTTAAATGGCGACTGATTAACACACCTGAACGTAATGATTAACCTCTCTCTCTGTATATATATAAAAATTTGTTTAAATTAAATTTGATTTTAATGAATAAATAACAAAAACCTAAAACCTTACTTTTGTTCTAATTAATAGATTGGTTGTTGTTGTCGGACGCAGTCATTTTTTTTTTAAAGTTAGGGATTTAAAGCTCAGCTGCAGCGCTGCTGTTTCTGAGATACAGATATATTCATCACATCGTCTCTGAGGAACGATCTTCCAGACTCAATACCCCTCTATGTGTATATAGTGAGAGGATATAGTGTGAATGAACTAAAAAGAGAGAGAGACCGTGTAAGACTGAATTCTGCTTCTTACATCATTTGCTATTTTTATTTTAATAATACAATCGTACGGTGATCGTACAGATTCTGTACATTAAACTGTGACTGTGTGTATCGGTCCTATCCCGTCTGTTTTTAATGTATGTTTGTACTAATCCTGTTCTTTCTGTCTAATCGATAACCTCTCAGATACGGATTCTCAGACGCTGTTGAACTAAAAAACCTGCTCACATTCTTCATTTTGTGTTTCTCTCACGCATTACATAGTACAATGCCTGTTTACTTATCGGCGTACCTCAGGTATCACCTCTAGGTCCGTTTCTGATTAGATATTGTATCCTAATTGCACTATGTAAGATGAATTTACTGTCGTCTGCTAATGATATACAAATGAACCCACTCTTGGTTGCTCTGTTACTTTTCAGTGGCCTACCTCTAGTCTTGGTTCTGGGCACTTTTTGTTTATGTATTTAGCTGAATTTATCTGTTTATTTTGCATTTACAGTCATATCTGCTAATGATATTCAAACAAACATACTTTTTGTTATCATTTTTTTTGCTTCACATTACACAGTACTAAGCTTTGTTAGAGGTGTACCTCAAGTATCGGTTTTGGGACCCTTTTTGTTGATGTGTTTTTAGATTAATTCAACTGTCTAATTTGGATTTCGCACATTTTTGCTAATTATACACAACTGTAAGCACCTTTCCTCTTATCTGCTGTGGAGAACACCGGAACAGATGATCCTTAAAGAACCAATTCTCAATGCTGTTTTTAAATTATTCATGACGTTCTGCTTTGAATTGCTCGAAACCACGTCGGTCCCTAAACACAGGCGCTCGTCCAGCTTTAATTACTGGTTCGGAATCAATAGCGCTGACACGCTTGATCTCGCGCTCCCCATGCGTGATCACGCCGCCGGGTCAGGTCAGGGGGTGGACCGGAGCTCCGCGCTAACTGCACGAGCGCGACCCCGTGGCCGCACCGAGTTCCCGTCCCACAGAACCCTGCCGCTAATCCAACTTTAAAGACAGCCGAGACGGTGCGTCGTGAGCACATGTTAATTCCCTCACAGCAGGCACCCAGCCGCAGATCCACGCAGCAGCGTGACTGTCCCCCCCCGGGGGTTGCCAGGTGGTGACCGAGTCTGCCTCACCATGTCGTTTGGTGAGGACGATCACTCGATTCCTCACTGTCAGCGCTCCACGCACCAAAACCATGCCTCGTCTCCAGCATCCCCCGTGCGACGGCTTCGAGAGCGTCTGAGACGGCTGGTGCACCGTGGACCCCCCACCCCCCACACACCAACCCCCCCAATCACAACAAAGACCCCCGGCTTCTGCCCGAATGGAGACGGGCTCTCTTACCTCGGCGGGCTCTAATCCATCCACATGGCGCTCGGTTCAAACCCTCTCCTTTGTCGCCAGCATCCCCCGGAGATGCCCGTGCGGATCAGGTCCGGCGGCACGGTGGCTTGGCGGTGGTGCTGAGGCTGCCGGCGTGTCTTCCTGCCTTCCCCCTGCGAGGGATCGTCAAGCGGGCGGGACGGAGCCGTGGGTCCGGGGGGCCGAGTGTCATGATTCGGGAAGAGACATCTGCCAGTGAGAGTGAGTGTGTGTGTGGACTCGGAGTGGCCACTTCTCCCGAGCTGAGACCCCCCTCGCTACGGCGAAGATGGTCGTGCTAATGGCACGTACCATTACAGCTCAGAGCTGGGTGGGCTGTTGCAGCCCGTGGAGGCGGGGGAAAGAGAGAGGGAGGAGAGTGAGAGAGGCAAGATGACAAGGGGAGGGGGTAGAGGAGTGTGTAAGGGGTATTTGGGATGTGTGTGTGTGTGTTGCGTGAGTTGGCACCTAATTTTCCTCCTTTAGCTTCAGTGTCAGCAGAGGGGCAGCCTGCATTAATGCAGCAATGTGCTGCATCCAGATTACGTCCCTTTATCCTCTGTACACAACGACCCAGACGGGAGGTTTATTACACCCTCGCGGAGACACTGCAAAAGTATGTGGACGCTCGTCCGTCCCTCGGCCGCCGCAGAAACGGCGACTCCGTTCACGTTCACGGACCTCGAGCCTGGGGTTTTTGCAGGATTGAGGTCATGGGAATTATTGCATGCATCTTTAGACCATCTGGGTGGAGTGTCCATGTTCTCCCCGTGTCCGCCTGGGTTTCCGCCGGGTTCTCCGGTTTCCTCCCACAGTCCAAAAACAAGGTCAAGTTTAACAAATTAATTGCCCCATACAGATTGAGTCTGTGTGAGTGAGTGTGTGTCCAGTGATAGATTGATGTCCTGTCCTGGGTGTATCTGCCCAGTGCCCGAAACGTTCTCCCCTGGATGGGCATGGGGAACCCCATCCACCCCGTGACCCTAGTAGAGGATAAAGCGAAAGATAATGGATGGTTTAGTAATAGGGTGGCACGTGGCTTAGTGGTTTAGCATGTTCTCCTCTCAGTGCTAGGGATTCCCGGTTCGAATCCCAATCCGGGTGGAGTTTCCATGTACTCCGGTTTCCTCCCACAGTCCAAAAACATGGATCAAGGTGAATCGAATTCTCCAAATTGCCCCATGGGCATGGGGAACTCCTCCCCCCCACCCCCCCGCGCAACCCTAGTAGAGGATAAAGTGGAAGATAATAGATAATAGGTCTACCAAAGTTCCCAATGTGGGCCCTTAACACATTTTTGTTTCAGGGATGTTGTCTCAGGCCTATCCCTGTACTTGGACCTAAAATTGAATGTTCCCGCTCCACATGCTTCCACACATCATGAACCAAAATCTGGCCTTCCCCAAACTGTTCCCACAGGGTGAGGAACACACTCGGTCTTGGTAACAGGAACATCCACAGCAGACGCCGTTTAGACGGAAAGTTGATTAAGACGAGAAGAAAGTTTAGAGGAGTGTAATTATAGAAATGGTGGGCTGATGGTACGACTTGGCGACTCAAACGACAGCGACGGTGTGGGCAACCGTACAGATGGTGGGGGGTTATTTCTGGACGTTTATATATAAAACCGGACTGCGAACGCTCGAATGGTCGTGTTTTAATTGGCGTGTCGTGTTGGCGGAGCGAGCGATGCTGTGAGGTGGACCTCACGGGGGCTGAACGCTGGGAGCCCACTCGTCAACTATAGATAGTCTGGATGTGACGATACGTCATGTACCAACAACCCAACCAGATGGTAAAGGAAGATCGATGGATCGTTGCGTACCGTCATTTTGGACAAGGGCTCCCCTAGTGTCTCATATCAGGGTCGGTGCAGGAGCATCAGGAGTGCACAGCGTTCGGTGTAGGGGTGCACACGCTCTTGGAGTCAACATCGGGAGGAATAGTGCCACCTGAAGTATCATTTGGGCTGCCCCATGGGTGTATCTGTGAAATTGTGCGCCCACTGGTAAATTGGCGCCCTGTCCTGGCGTCCGAAATATTCCAAGTACAGGAGATAATGAGACAAGGTGAGACGTTTGTTATGATGCTGCCGATGGAGGTTCTATGTTTCATGGAGAGCCGGCGGAACGCGGTGGAGGGACGGCAGGAGTTAGTGCTGAGCTCGGGGTTCTGCATCGTTTCCAACATCTAAATTTGAGGCCATGCATAATGCATGAGCGAGCGCGAGGTAATTAATCCTTAATCAATTGTTCCATCAAGCATTAAGCTCTAAAGCCAGAACAACAGACCTCTTGATTTGCAGACGGCGGCGCGGCCTGCGAGGGATTATTCATCACTGATTACTCGCTAATGATTTCAGGGAGAGTTGGGAAAACGGACGAGGCACCTCAGTCTTTAGAACGTTGGGTAAACCGAGCGCGGCTGAAGTACGAGGACGGCCGATGCTTTGTGGGCGTGGTCCATCAGGGGTCAGGGTTTAAAGCCCCCAGGGTTTAAAGGCCTCTTGAGCAAGGCCCTCAGCCCTTATGTACGGGGACCGAGAAGTGCAAGACAAATGAACAAACGCCGAGACAACATTTCCAAACGCAGAGACAACATTTACAAATAGAGACAACATTTACAAACGCAGAGACAACATTTACAAATGCAGAGACAACATTTACAAATAGAGACAACATTTACAAACGCAGAGACAACATTAGCAAATGCAGAGACAACATTTACAAATAGAGACAACGTTTACAAATAGAGACAACATTAAGAAATGCAGAGACAACATTTACAAATAGAGACAACATTTACAAAAGCAGAGACAACATTAACAAAAGCAGAGACAACATTAACAAACGCAGAGACAACATTAACAAACGCAGAGACAACATTTACAAACCCAGAGACAACATTTACAAACCCAGAGACAACATTTACAAACGCAGAGACAACATTTACAAACGCAGAGACAACATTTACAAACGCAGAGATAACATTAACAAACGCAGAGACACCATTAACAAACACAGAGATAACATTAACAAACGCAGAGACAACATTTACAAACAGAGACAACATTTACAAACGCAGAGACAACATTAACAAACGCAGAGACAACATTTACAAATGCCGATGATACATTTGGCTAGCTTTTCTTTTCGATCCGTGAGGATCACATGATTTATGGGTGTTTTGCATGTTCTCCCATTATCCGTGTGGGATCCCTGATGAGGGATCTCCTCCCGCGTGGCCTGAAAACAAGCTGATACAGTGTCCTGATATTGCTATTGTCTCCCCGGCCGTTTGGCCCTTGAGTGCCGGGATAGGCTGCGATGTTTACAAGTGTGTTATTAATAGATGGAGGAGGAAAATGACACGGAGACGGGTTCCTCCGACCGGATCCGAGGTGATTCGGTCCAGGCTTCAAGTGCACGCCGACCTTCTGACAGCAGCATGATGCATTTGGCGGATGTGTGTGATGGAGTATTTCGGGGCCGGCTCATCGCGTCCCCATGCGAGTCACAGATCGGCGGCCATCCAGGACACTGAGGACGGACATCGGAGGTCACAGTGGAGTCACGGTCTGCAGCACCATCCCATCCACCACACGGCCACAAATTCAGGACTAGTTACATATAAGGTTTCCCCACCATGAAGATGGAGAAGTATGGAGTGGATGGATGATCCTCGGCCCTGTAGTGCCTCTCATGTGGTGGTGATGGTGTGTTGCTGGTATGAGGGGAGACCCTTAGCACCCTCTAGTGTCACTGCTGGACTAAGCATCCTGTATGAGGAAGACTAACACCAACCATGGAGCAACAGATGACCTCCATCCAATATCTTCCACTTTATTCTCTACTAGGGTCGCAGGGTGGGGGGGTGGGAGTTCTTTATGCCCATCCAGGGGAGAACATTTCGGGCGCTGGGCAGATACATCCAGGACAGGACGCCAAATCATCACTGGACACACAAACACACTCTATATGGGGCAATTTTGGAGAATTCAATTGACCTTGATCCATGTTTTTGGACTGTGGGAGGAAACCCATGCAGACATGAGGAGAACATGCAAACTCCACCCAGATTGGGAATCAAACCGGGAATCCTTAGTGCTGAGAGGAGAACGTGCTAAACCACTAAGCCACCGTGCCGCCCTCAACCGATGACCGATGATACTGTCTCTTATTCTATGTCCACAAGGTGGAGCAAAAAGCTGGACTTGAGAAAGATCCACCAGCCAAATAATAACTGGTTTGGGGGGTAGAGCTAGAGAAACCTAGGGGAACCTGATGGAATCAGAAGGAGCCGGGAGGAACCTGAAGGAACCTGAAGGAACCAGGAGGAACCTGAAAGAACCGTGAGGAACCTGGAGTAACCTGAAGGATGGAAGGCTGATGGTGAAGGAACCCGCTGGAGGAACCCGTGGGCCGCTGATCCAGGGAGGATACAGCAGAAGCGTCATGGCAACCAGGTTCGGACTCCCACATGGTGAACCTACAGGAGCGTCGATGATGTCATAATTAAAGCCAGTCCCACTGGACCGGTCTTACAATCTGCATTCTGATTCATCCCACTGATGTTGAATGGATTGTGGGTTGGGTTCAGGGCTCTGTCAGTCAGGATGCAGTCCTATTAGAACTGGAACTGAGGGAGGGAAGGTGGACGTGGGGGGGGGTACATTTTTGGCCACATGCAGCATGATGAGTATCTTTTTTCTGAAACCGTCCCTCGTCCGTGGTAGACGCTTCGCAGACGTAACGTTCCAAAGGTTTGCCCTGTGACTCGGGTGCGAATGGGATATATTTCCTTTGTTGACAGCGTATTGTGTCACTCTTTATTCGTTTATGTCTGCGGTCGGCGTCAGGCCGTTGTTTGCACACATCCTCTGGGATGCGCTTCTGTTCCCATGGTTACAAGGCCCTGCGTTCTCTTAACACAAGAGCCTGAAGATTTTCAGACGCTTTAAATTAACACCTGCTTTTTATGGGAAGGAAGAAAAAAAAACGCACACACATTAGAACGTCCACGTTTATACGACGACGATTAAACAGCCGTCTGGAGCTGTTCGCTTCGCCCTCGTTCCGTTTACCAGGCTCCGGTAAGTGTGGGCGGTTCTGTCCGAGTAACCATCCATCCATCCATTATCTGACGCTTTATCCTCTACTGGGGTTGTGGGGTTTCCCCATGCCCATCCAAGGGAGAATGTTTAGGGTGCTGGGCAGATACACCCAGGACAGGACGCTACTGGGCACACACTCACTCTCACAGACACACTCTATATGGGGCAATTTGGAGTATTCAATTGACCTTGATCCATGTTTTTGGACTGTGGGAGGAAACCGGAGAACCCGGATGAAACACACGGGGAGAACATGGAAACCCAGGAAGGGAGCACAGGTCTTTCTTGGTTCGGTTTCCTGGATTTCTCCCTTCCTTCATGGAAGTCCACCAGAAAGTTACCCACATGTGTCCTTGAACAAGGCCTTCAACCCTTGTATCATTGGCCATTGGCGTTGGACGTTGGGAGTGTGCTTAAAGTCCCGGTCCCAATCCTGGGACTGGTTATGATTGTGCCAAGTTACCTGGCTGGATCGTCCCACTGGGGTGCCCTCTAGTGGTACCAGCCAAAGGAAGTTGTAGAAGATTCCAGTTCTGTTGAGACTCTGTGAGCGATTTGTTTACCTAACACCTGTGTTGTGCTCTGAGCCCTGAACGTGGTGGGAACCGGAGCATGCTTGTTTCACAGGTGTTTTTTGGTTCAGTTTCTAGAGTTCCTCTCGTCCTTCATGGAAGTTCTCCCGAAAGCTGCCCATATGTGTTTTGAACAAGGCCCTCAACCCTTGTTCGTTGTATCATTGGCCATTGCCGTTGGTCGTTGAGAGTGCGCTTCAAGTCCCAGTCCCAAGCCTGGGTCTGGGACTGTGCCAAGTTGCCTGGCTGGATCGTCTCACTGGGGCGCCCTCTAGTGGGACCAGCCAAAAGAAGTCGAAGAAGATTCCAGGTCTGTTGACACTGAGTGAGCGATTGACCGGAGCATGCTTGTTTCCCAGATCTTTCTTGGTTCAGTTTCCCGGGTTCCTCCCTTACTTCATGGGAAGGTTACCAAAAAGTTGTCCATATGTGTGCTTGAACAAGGCCCTCAACCCTTGTTGCTCATAATGTCATTGGCCATTGGCCGTTGGGAGTGCCCTTAAAGTCCCGGTCCCAAGCCTGGGTCTGGTTGTAGAAGTTGACTGTGCCAAGTTGCCTGGCTGGATCGTCCAACTCAGGGCGCCCTTTAATATGACTGGCCAAAGGAAGTCAAGATAGATTCCAGTTCTGTTGAGATTCTGTTAGCAATTTGTACTGGAGCATGCTTGTTTCCCAGATCTTTCTTGGCTCAGTTTCTTGGGTTCCTCTTTTCCTTCATGGAATGTTACGAAAAAGTTGTCCATGTGTGTCTTGAATAAGGCCCTCCACCATTGGGAGTGCTTAAAGTTCTGGTCCCAAGCCTTGGCTTGGGTGTAGAAGTTGACAGCGCCAAGTTGTCTGGCTGGATCGTCCCACTGGGGCGCCCTCTAGTGGGACCAGCCAAAGGAAGTTGAAGAAGATTCCAGTTCTGTTTCGACTCTGTGAGCGATTTGTTTACACCAGCATATTATTTCTCTGAGCCCTGAACGTGGTGGGTACCGGAGCATCAGAGAGACTTGTGGATTGGTGTGTAATTTGTCGAGCCGTCACAGAGGCACATTGTTTGTTGGTGAAACAGAACACTGCAGTACCGCAGCTTACCCAGCGGGATGAGCTTCGGCAGACAATCATGGCAATATCCTCTGTCTGGCATCGAGGGCTAGTTTGTCTTCAGGGCGTGTTTGGTCAATAGCAGTGGGAATAGCATTTTCACAGCTGGAGCTTTTCTGGATGTCTTTCACGGCCCACGGCGTCGCGGGGACACAACGGACAGCTGTGTCATCAAAGGAGAGGCACGAGCCGAATAACACTGGATCTGAGGCTAGCAGATTTATTGATGCACATTGAAGAGGCAGGTGGGGTACTGATGCTGGATGAAACACTGGGCAGTGAGAGATCAGTGGTACTGATGCTGGACTACACTATATGGACAAATTTATCTGGACACTTACTGTATATGTTCTACCTGAGAGAGCATGACTGTCAGGCCTTTTACACCGAACTACCTACGTACCGTATGTCTTCACAGAGGTTGATTTGTGAATACTGGAACATAAAGATACCGTCTCTAGACAGTTGCCATGAAGTTCCATAGTTACAGAAGGTCTCTGTTAGATCTTAGAGCTGAAAGGTCTCTGTTGGTATCTAATAGTTTGAGAAGTTCAATTTAAAGAGCCCTTTTGGAGGTGTCAGCTTAGAGGGCTCTGGAAAAATATCTCTGAAGGCCTCATTTGAAAGATTTCTATTAGAAAGTCTTGGTTGGAAGTTCTCTGTTGGATGGTCTCTGTTGGAGTCAGTAGGTCTCTGTTAGATAGTGGGAGTAGGAAGGGTTCTGTTGGAGGGTCTTTAATAGAAGTTATTGGTTGGATACTCTCTGTCAGATTATCTGAGTCAGAAGGTCCATATGGGATTGTCTCAGCTGTAGGGTCTCTGTTGAATGATCTCAGTTAAAAGGTTTGGCGTCTTCGTTAGAAGGTTTAAAGGGTCTTGGTTAGAAGGTCAGTAGTAGTAAATGTATGTGCTAGAACATCCCAGTTGGAATGTCTCTATTGAACATAGTGAGTCAGAAGGTTCAGTTGGACGATCACTGCTGGATGTTCTCCATCTGTAGGTCTGATCCAACCATCTGTAGGTTGGATTGTCTCAGAGCTGAAAGGTCTCTGTTGGTATCTAATAGTTTGAGGGGTTCTATATGAAGAGCTCTTTTGGAGGCGCCAGCTTAGAGGGCTGAAGGCCTCATTTGAAGGATCTCTATTAGAAGGTCTTGGTTGGATGTTCTCTGTTGGATGATGTGAGTCAATAGGTCCACATAGGATTGTCTTAGTTGTAGGGTCTCTGTTGAAAGGTCTCGGTTAAAACATTTTTTGAAGGTCTTGTTTAAAAGATCTCTATTGGAAGGTCTTGGTTAGAAGGTCTGTAGAAACATTTTGGATTGGCTTAGCTGAAAGTGTTTTGCTAAATTTATGTGCTAGAACAGCCCAGTTGGAACATCTCTATTGAATATAGTGAGTCAGAAGGTCTCCGTTGGATGGTCTCTGCTTGATGTTCTCCATCAGTAGGTCCGAGTTGGATCGTCTCAGCTGAAGGTTCTCTGTTGGATTGAGTGAGTCAGTGGAAAGTTGAGAACTCTCACACGTTCTGAAGGGTCTTTCAAGAACAAACGTACTTCACTCTCCTCTCCGGACATCAAAAAGCTTTTTGGCTGCCTTGTTTTCCGAAGATGACGGTGTTCTCGATCAGATGAAGGTTAGCATTGCTACGCCCGATGCTACGCCCGGTGCTCATAATTTGACAGTGATGTCAATAAAGCCGTAAATGAACTCGACGCTGAAAGCAAACTGACGTTCACGAAGAGAAATCTGCTTTCTATTAGCTACCTGACTCTATATTATTTTCATCATGTCAATTCACAGAGGGCTTTCGTATCGATCCGGGGCGACGCCGCGGATCGTATCTCAGCTCACGTTGCACAAATGACCTACAACGCCTTTGGCCAAAATGCTTTTACACACAGATGTATGGATCGAGCTCAGATGGCAGATAACCACTGCTGGATTTATTCACCGAGAATTCACCGGCAGCATTGACTTTAAAATGCTCGCAGCCGAGGACACTGAGGTTTTATTTGGCTGCCCTGAGGCGACTGTATTCCAAAATCACTTATGAATGTCCCCCTGGACCAAAACCCAAAATACTAGGCTTTGATTGGTCGTGGTGGCAATAAAACCAGGCAGGAATTTAACAGATCTTTTAATTCGGGAGCCTTTTCATGTTCACATCCTATATTTACACCTGGCCCACATCCCCTACTTTCATCTGGCCCACTTGCCAAATAGATTGATGGAACCTTGGCGCTCCCAGTTGCCAGATTAGGTCCACAAGTAAGCCAGAATTGGCCAAGTTCCCCCCCGCTGAACCCTGACCAGAGGCGTATCTGTGTTTTGGGACACATGGACCAAATAAATGTTTTTAAATTAAGTTTAAGTTCAAGTAATTTATTTATAGAGCACTTTTTACAATCGTAAATCGTCACAAAGCAGCTTTACAGTTTTATAAGCCTTTGAACCCCAAAAAGCAAGCCCAAGCGACAGTGGCAAGACAAAAGTCCCTGTTGTTTTTTAATTTTAAGGAACAAACCTTATGAGGACCGAGGCTCAGTGGGGGACTCGTCCACCTTGAGAGGGATTGTACAGATTGTTTGATGATCATGTGACCCATATTTAACTATTGAAAACTATATAAGTCCATTGAGGGCGTCCTGCAGGACCATAGAAAAAGAATGCCTTGCCATCAAGTGGGCAGTTCCAACCCTCCGCTACTATCTACTGGGTAGGGCCTTCACCCTCTGTTCGGATCACGCCCCGCTCCAGTTGCCCCACCGCATGAAGGATACCAACACCCGGATCAGGCCTTGGTATTTAGATCATGACTTGGTATTTAGATCATTGCCGATGACCCTCCACAATTTTCCTGCAACCAAAAACGTTCAAAAGACTGTCAGAGGCTCGGCCTTATCCCGTCGGCCCTCTTGCCCAGCACTGAGTGTACTCATCATGCTCGAGGGCACTTATCTCTCGGGGTGACTCCAATCGAGTGTCACTCCAGGTGTCCCACCTCCTGTTTCATGAGCTGAAGGCAGATCAAGTTCCGGCTGCAGAACGAGGGCAGTGTTGTCCACTTGCTGGGAAAAATCACCCGGGTTCTATTCCGTTAGGGTTCTGTAATACGGAACACGATTATCAGCTACCAACCTTTGAGCCTTAGGAGGTCTCATGATGTATCGCTCACCAGCTTCTATTCAGAACTCCCTGCGAGAAGGCCCCGGGTTTGATTCCCGATGGGGCAACAAGGTCCTTTCCATGTGGAGTCATCATGTCCTCCCTGTGCCTGCATGGGCTTCCTCAGGTTCTCTGGGTTTCTTAAATGGTTCTAGTCATTAGCGTCGGTCAGAACAAGGGTTGTGCCAGGAAGAGCGTCTGATATGCAACTGTGCCAAGTGGAATAGGCAGATCGTCTCTGCGGTGGCGCCCCCTAATGGTCCTCACAACAAACTACTGTTCTGAAAAACTATCATCAGAAGTTTGAAGCTTTCTTTAACCTTTACCTTACTCCGGTCGCTGTTCCCATTAGGGGGCGCCAGCGCAGAGACGATCTGCCTAGAGAAGACGCCGGGTTTGATTCCCGATGGGGCAACAAGGTCATTTCCATGTGGAGACATCATGTCCTCCCTGTACCTGCATGGGCTTCCTCAGGTTCTCCGGGTTTCCTAAATTGTTCTACCCATTAGCATCGGTCAGAAAGAAGGGTCGTGCGAGGAAGGGAATCTGATATGCAACTGTGCCAAGTGGAATAGGCAGATCGTCTCTGCTGTGGCGCCCCTAATGGTCCTCACAACAAACTACTATCATCAGAAGTTTGAAGTTTTCTTAAACCTTTACCTTACTCTGGCCCGCTGTTCCCATTAGGGGGCGCCAGCGCAGAGACGATCTGCCTAGAGTAGACCCAGTGTTTGATTCCCGATGGGGCAACAAGGTCCTTTCCATGTGGAGTCATCATGTCCTCCCTGTGCCTGCATGGGCTTCCTCAGGTTCTCTGGGTTTCTTAAATTGTTCTAGCCATTAGCATTGGTCAGACGAATGGTTGTCAGGTTCCTCTAGCTCTACCCCCCAAAAAGCAGTTATTATTTGGGTGGTGGATCATTCTCAGCACTGCAGTGACAGCCACATGGTGGCGCTACAGTTCCTAAATCCAAAATCTACTTCCTGTACACTTAGTCATGTCCACCTTATTGCTCCACCTTGTGGACGTAGAATAAGAGACAGTCGGTCATCTGTTGGGGCGGCACAGTGACTTAGTGGTTTAGCATGTTCTCCTCTCAGAGATAGGGATTCCCGGTTCGGAGCCAATCAGGGTGGAGTTTGCATGTTCTCCCCGTGTCCACGTGGGTTTCCTCCGGGTTCTCCGGTTTCCTCCCACAGTCCAAAAACATGGATCAAGGTCAATTGAATTTTCCAAATTGCCCCATATAGAGTGTGTCTGTGTGAGTACGTGTGTGCCCAGTGACAGATTGCCCCCTTGTCCTGGGTGTATCTGCCCAGCGCCAGAAACGTTCTCCATTGGATGGGGAACCCCCCCCCCCCTCCCCCTGCGACCCTAGAAGAGGATAAAGTGGAAGATAATGGATGGATGGAGGGTCCATAGGGACATGGTGTGTAGGAGCCTGAACTTGGACGCTGATCAGGAGGTGTGTCCTCACCGTCGTCATGGCACCACGTTCCCGAGGCGTGAACGTGGAACTCTGGAGTCGTGAGCGAAGGCGGAGCACCAACCAAAACCTCATGAAAGCCTTGGCTTCACACGGTTGGCTTCACACGCGTCGAGTCGCCGCGGAAACTGCGGCGTGATTGATGGAAGTCGTTCCTGTCGCTGATGAGTGATGTTCTGACGGCGAGACAGACGGACCGCTCGCCGGGCCTCATCAGCCTCGTAAAACAGAGCGCTGACAGGGAGTCCTGGATCAAACCGGCCTCGCCCGTCTGATTTGTTAGCGTCTGTTAGCGGCCGAAACGAGGGCCACTATATCCGTCCGTCCTATCCCGTCATCAATCTCAGGGAAACGTGCAGCGAGATAAACAGCCGTCGCCGCCGCCCGGGTTCCTCACCGAAGAATTGATAATTGGCTCTAATGAGCGGATCATTGAAATTAACCTCAGTTGCTGCTGAAGGAGCCATGACTACCGGCGGTCCTCAAGCACCGAGCGCACCGTCTCTTTTTACCCACCAGAGGGCCCTGCGTCTGATTTCAGATTAAAACAAATCAGGAAAGACATTTTTTTGCGAGGACTTTTTTTACGAAAACCTTCTCACAGGTTCAGGTTGTAGGTTGTCTGGAGTGAGGCGGGGTGCATTGGCGGCTTAGTGGTTTAGCATGTTCTCCTCTCAGCGCTAGGGATTCCAGGGTCGAATCCCAAGCTGGGTGGAGTTTCCATGTTCTCCCCGTGTCCGCGAGGGTTTCCTCCGGGTTCTCCGGTTTCCTCCCACAGTCCAAAAACCTGGATCAAGGTGAATGGAATTCTCCAAATTGCCCTATATAAAGTGTGTGTCTGTGTGTGTGTGAGTGTGTGCGTCCAGTGATGGATTGAAACGTTCTCCCCTGGATGGGCATGGGGAACCCCCCCCCCCCCACTCCGCGACCGTAGTAGAGGATAAAGCGGAACATAATGAATGGATCAAGGTCGATTGAATTCTCCAAATTGCCCCAAATGGAGTATGTCTGTGTGAGTAAGTGTGTGCCCATTGATGGATTGGCGTCCTGTCCTGGGTGTATCTGCCCAGCGCCCAAAGCATTCTCCCCCGGAAGGGCATGGGGAACACAACACCCCCCCCCCCCCCCGCGACCCTAGTAGAGGATCAAGCGGAAGATAATGGATGGATGACTGGAAGGTCAATTGAAGTCTCCAAATTGTCCCATATAGAGTGTGTGTGTCCAGTGATAGCCTGGCGTCCTGTCCTGGGTGTATCTGGCCAGCGCCCGAAACGTTCTCCCCTGGATGGGCATGGGAACCCCCCCCCCCCCCCCCCCCCCCCCCACCCCCCGACCCTAGTAGAGGATAAAGTGGATGATAATGGATGGATGGCCCCGCGAGACTGCCTACGAGAGACCTACGTCCTATGAGAATGCCGTTGAGCGACTTCGGCACACGGCGTGTTTCTTCTTTCTGGAGTTCTCGACTGTGAAGTGCAGAGCGTCTCTGCAGGTCTGTCAGAATGTGTTCTGAATTCCGGGGCTTTTGTTCGCCGCATGTGGCGCTTTTTCATCCGACTGATCAAAGGACGTGCGGCGGAATAAACACGAACGGCGGAGCGGGGCGGAGCGCAGAGAGCCTCTTCACCACCAAACCCGGATTAAAGCCGTCCCAAGACATCCGCCTCGGCGTGATTTACACCACCCCGGCCTTCCCCTGACGGTGATGTATACCTCGCTGTATACACCATAAAGACACTGAGATTTAATAAACGACTCGGACCGAGGCGCTCGCAGAGACCAGAGCGCTAAACAAATGCTGCTGGAATGATTAATACCAAGAATGTACCCCACCATCCATCCATACATACAGTCCCCATGCCCATCCAGGGGAGAACGTTTCAGGCGCTGGGCAGATACACCCAGGACAGGACGGCAATCTATCACTGGACACACACTCACTCACACACTCTATATGGGGCAATTTGGAGAATTCAATTGACCTTGATACATGTTTTTGGACTGTGGGAGGAAACCGGAGAACCCGGAGGAAACCCACACGGACATGGGGAGAACATGTAAACTCCACCCAGATGGGGATTCGAACCAGGAATCTCTAGCGCTGAGAGGAGAACATGCTAAACCACTAAACCACCGTGCTGCCCTATAATACATCCATCCATCCATTATCTTCCGCTTTATCCTCTATTAGGGTCGCGGGCGGGTGGGGGGTTCCCCATGCCCATCCAGGGGAGAATGTTTTGGGCGCTGGGCAGATACACCCAGGACAGAGGGGGGCAATCTATTACTGGACACACACTCACTCACACAGACACACTCTATATGGGGCAATTGGGAGAATTCAATTGACCGTGATCCATGTTTTTGGACTGTGGGAGGAAACCCATGCGGACACGGGGAGAACATGCAAACTCCACCCAGATTGGGATTCAAACCGGGAATCCCTAGCGCTGAGAGGAGAACATGCTAAACACCAAGCCACTGTGCCGCCCTTATTAAGGTATCCATCAATTCAATATCTTCCGCTTTATCCTCTACTAGGGTCGTGGGGAGAACGTTTCAGGTGCTCGACAGAAACACCCAGGACAGGACGCCAATCTATCACTAGGGGGGGGGGGGACACACACTCTATATGGGGCAATTTGAAGAACTCAATTGACCTTGATCCATGGTTTTGGACTGTGGGAGGAAACCGGAGAACCCGGAGGAAACCCATGCGGACACGGGGAGAACATGCAAACTCCACCCAGATTGGGATTCGAACTGGGAACCCCCAGCGCTGAGAGGAGAACATGCTAAATCACTAAGCCACTGTGCTGCCCTCCCTCCCCCCATGGATCCTAATTTGCCTAAATTAATTCTCAACTGGGGTGCATCGTTACTTTCTGTCCACTAGGGCATTTTTGTATCTTCATCTTC
This sequence comes from Corydoras sp. C115, assembly GCA_019802505.1. NCBI lineage: Eukaryota > Metazoa > Chordata > Actinopteri > Siluriformes > Callichthyidae > Corydoras > Corydoras sp. C115. The sequence continues at coordinate 288,618 of JAFMOC010000279.1, forward strand.
TAACTTAGACGTCTGAAAGAGGAACTGTGGGAAACAGTAGCTTAGTGGCTTAGTGGTTAGTGGTTTAGCTTAGTGGTTTAGCATGTTCTCTCAGCGTTAGGGATTCCCGGTTCGAACCCCAATCTGGGTGGAGTTTCCATGTTCTCCACATGTCCGCGTGGTTTTCCTCCAGGTTCTCCGGTTTCCTCCCACAGTCCAAAAACATGGATTCAAGGTCAATTGAATTCTCCAAATTGCCCCATAAAGAGTGTGTGAGTGTTTCCAGTGATAGATTGGCGTCCTGTCCTGGGTGTATCTGCCCAGTGCCCCAAACGTTCTCCCCTGGATGAGCATGGGGAACCCCCCCACCCCCTGACCCTAGTAGAGGATTAAGCGACTGTTCTCTAAACCAACAATTAAACTGAATTCTCTAAATTGTCCCATAAAGAGTGTGTCTGTGTGAGTGAGTGTGTTCAGTGATAGATTGCCCCGCTGTCCTGGATGTCTGTGCCCAGCGCCCGAAACGTTCTCCCCTGGATGGGCATGGGGACACCTAGTAGAGGGTAAAGCAGATGATGGGTGGATGGAGGGTGTAGATGATCTCTGTGGGTAACAGCTGGGAGTAAAAAGGGAATCTAAGCTCGTAAGGTTCTTGTTCCGTGAGGACGGTGAGACACCAGCTGGACCGTCCTGCTGCACATGCATTAAAGATGCACTGCGGTGGTCCTGCTGCGGCGGCTGCGGCTGCTTATCTCCTCGAGAACCTTGCACACCGCAGGTGGAGCTCGAGTCAGCATCAGCCGCACTTTCTTCAGGATGCATTCGGCCAATCGCGCGTCCTCTCCCGTCAAAACCCCGCCTCCCTCTCCTTCCCTCACTCTGTATTTGGATAACCAGGCCGTGCCCGTCCCCCTGCTGCGGGCCCTTTTGGGGCCGGGTGTTTTCGCTGCCTCCTGGCTGCCAGCGGTCTGTCAGTCGGAAGCTAACCATCATTTTCCTCCTGCGTGAACAATTTTCTGCCGAGCTCGGCAGGCGCTCGCGTCACCCCCCCCCCCCCGCTGCAAAGCACGAAAAGAGCATCTTCATGTTCTGTCAGACTGTCAGAGGGGCTCAGATGCTGCAGCATCCATCTGACGGGACATCCACCGCCTGGCATGTGCTTGGACTCAAGGAGAACATGCCAACATCCTTCGCCCAGGACCCAAGACCTTTAATGTGTCCTAATGTCCATGTTTAGATTTTATTTCTACATTTATACACAACATACAGTACAGTGTAATGTTTCCTTCATCATCGGCGGACGCGTCGCTGAGGTCAGGCACCGATGTTGGAAACAGAGGAATGGATCGCCATTCCAGTTCATCCCAAAGGTGATCAAAGGGATTAGGTTAAGGTTCCTACACACCAGGGGCATCGTTAGACCTGGGCTTTCGGGGCTATAGACCCGGATCAAATGAGAGCAGCTTTCTCTGTCCGCCTGTCCTCCAGCAGCAGGACGAACGATGGAGTCACCGTCAGCTGTTTGTGCTTCTAAACTGTCTGTGTGTGAGTGTGTGTGTGTGTGTGTGTGTGTGAGAGTGTGTGTGTGAGAGTATGTGTGAGAGTGTGTGTGAGAGTGTGTGTGAGAGTGTGAGTGTGAGTGTGTGTGTGAGTGTGTGTGTGAGAGTGTGTGTGTGTGTGTGTGTGTGTGAGTGTGTGTGTGTGAGTGAGTGTGTATGAGTGTGTGTGTGTGTGAGGGAGACAGATTTTTTGTGTGTATAAGCGTGTGTGAGAGTGTGTGTGAGTGTGAGTGTGTGTGTGAGTGTGTGCGTGAGTGTGTGTGTGTGAGCGTGTGTGTGTGTATGTGTGTGTGAGTGTAAGTGTGTGTGTGAGCGTGAGTGTGAGTGTGTGAGTGAGTGTGTGTATGAGTGAGTGTGAGTGTGCGTGTGTGCGTGTGAGTGAGTGTGTGTGAGTGAGTGTGAGTGAGTGTGTATGAGTGTGTGTGTGTGTGTGTGAGGGAGACAGATTTTTTTTCGCCAGTAGTGGGAGTAAAGTTACCATAATAACTGTATGTTGTCTGTAAAGAGCAGCTTCTCAGCTTTCATAAACCGTCAGAATTTTTTCCGAAGGGGCAAACTGTCGCAGAGTTACGGTAATTAAATCAAAATCTTGTGAAAACTGTCTCATCTGCGACCGACTCGCATGGTAGTACGATCTTCCCAACTCTGTCCATAAGACAGCGCTAAGGATTCCCGGTTCGAAACCCCATCTAGGTGGAGTTTCCATGTTCTCCCTGTGTCCGCGTGCGTTTCCTCCGGGTTCTCCGGTTTCCTCCCACAGTCCAAAAAACATGGATCAAGGTCAATTGAGTTCTCCAGATTGCCCCATATAGAGTGTGTGTGTGAGTGTGTGTCCAGTGATAGATTGTTGTCCTGTCCTGGGTGTATCTGCCCAGCGCCCGAAATGTTCTCCCCTTGATGGGCATGGGGAACCCCGCGACCCTAATAGAGGATAAAGCAGAAAATAATGTATGAAAAAAAGTTTTAAGAAACTACTGAAGACACATCTCTTTAACAAACACCTTTTTGTTAAAAAGGGGGGGTGCAGCATCAGCATCATTACAGTGTAGCTGGTTTTCTTCAGAACTTCTGACTTGTGATGTTCTCATTTGTCACTTTGGATAAAAGCAAAATGGAAATGTAATGTAATGTTTCTAAACCAGGCGGCACGGTGGCTTAGTGGTTTAGCATGTTCTCCTCTCAGCGCTGGGGATTCCTGGTTTGAATCCCCATCTGGGTGGAGTTTCCATGTTCTCCCCGTGTCCGCGTGGGTTTCCTCCGGGTTCTCCGGTTTCCTCCCACAGTCCAAAAACATGGATCAAGGTCAATTGAATTCTCCAAATTGCCCCATATAGAGTGTGTGTGTGAGTGAGTGTGTGCCCAGTGATAGATTGCCCCCATGTCCTGGGTGTATCTGCACAGCGCCCGAAACGTTCTCCCATGGATGGGCATGGGGAACCCCCCCCGCGACCCTAATATATAGGACAAAGCAGAAGATAATGAATGAATGAATGAATGTTTCTAAACCCTAAAAACACCCCTGCTACACACAATGTCCCTCCATCCATCCAGGGACATGGTGTGTACATGGGGGGGGGGGGGGAGCGCTGGGCAGATACACCCAGGACACCTCTACCTAGTGGATGGATGGATGGAACCTCGTGTTATTCACTAAACGATGTCCCCAATAGACTAAATGTTGTATTTACAATAGAACCCCGTCCCGGTTGTCATGAAGTCCAAATGTATTGAGAGAGACAGATGTCCCTCTACGTTTAAAATCCACGCTGAGGTAATTTTCCTGATGAAATCTTTCTGTAACCGTAAGAAGGCCGGCACTCATCCTTTATTCCCTTTGAGCCTCCATCCGACTGATCTCTCTCTCTCTCTCTCTCTCTCTCCCTCTCTCTCTCTCAGTGCCACTCGTCACAGAGATGCTTGTTCTCATCATCCCGCTCTTTGATCTACGGGACGAAGAGACAAAAAATGTGAGACGCTCCCGCGCCCTCAGCACATCCGGACCGCATCTCATTCTCTCGGCAGCCGTAAACAAGCCCGTCCCCGGCACCCGGGCGAGCGAGCGAGCGGCGGGAAGAGAGGGCGACCGTAGCGCCGTGGCTGTATTCTGATGGTGCTCATTGGTAAAAGTAGGGGGAGAACATGCACACTCGCCACAAATCCACCCCAGGTCCTTCCCGCGGTGAGGTGGAGGAGCGAAACGCCGGTGGCTGTGTGTCATCGTGAAGCCGACGGCGCGGCGTGGTGGCGCAGTAACTCAAGCCGTGATGTCACATGATGCTTTACGATGCTGCTCAGCACATACGGCGAGCCGAGATCAAAGGAGGCTCTCGGCGGTAAAACCACCCGGCCATCAATCTGACGGCTCACACACACACACACACACACACACACACACACACACACACCGCCATGTGGGAAATATGGAGCGCATCATCACGCCGGGACTCCGGAGACGTCTCCATCACGACGCCCAAACATTTATTCATCAGATTACCCCCCCCCCCCCCCCCCGACGCTAGAACCGCAGAACACGTTCCAGAACACGTGTGTGTTTGACCTCAGGGGCAGAAGACGGGTATTAAGAGTTGAAGGAATTGATTCCTTCAAATGATTCCTTGCGAATCAATACTCTACGTTTATTTAGAGGTCTGGAGATGATGGTGACCATTTCACATTTGCATGTCCTCCAAGTGTCTATAGGAAAATGCCCCTAGTGGGCAGAAGGTGACGATACGCCCCGGTTAATAATTCATTGAAGCACGTCGCTGTGTGGTACTACGTTCTATGTTCTATATACTATGCTTCCAGCCTGTCAAAACAGTTTGGAGAAGGCCCTAATCTGCTTTGGACCAAATTAGGGTCCATAGGGACATGGTGGGTGGCTTAGTGGTTTAGCATGTTCTCCTCACAGCGCTGGGGATTCCTGGTTCGAATCCCAATCTGGGTGGAGTTTGCATGTTCTCCCCATGTCCGCGTGGGTTTCCTCCGGGTTCTCCGGTTTCCTCCCACAGTCCAAAAACATGGATCAAGGTCAATTGAGTTCTCCAAATTGCGTGTGTGTGTGTGTTTGTGTGTGTGTGTGTGTGTGTGTGTGTGAGTGAGTGTGTGCCCAGTAATAGATTGCCCCCCTGTCCTGGGTGTATCTGCCCAGCGCCCGAAACGTTCTCCCCTGGTTGAGCATGGGGAACCCCCCCGCCCCCGCCGTGACCCTAGTAGAGGATGAAGTAGAAGATAATGGATGGATACCCTAATAAGGGTGGCTTAGTGGTTGGTATGTTCTCCACTCAGCGCTAGGGATTCCCGGTTGGAATTCGAATCTGGGTGGAGTTTCCATGTTCTCCCCGTGTCGGCGGGGATGTCCTCCGGGTTCTCCGGTTTCCTCCCACAGTCTAAAAACATGGATCAAGGTCAATCGAATGCTCCAAATTGCCCCATATAGAGTGTGTTTGCGTGTCTGTGTGAGTGTGTGCCCTGTGATAGATTGCCCCCCTGTCCTGGGTGTATCTGCCCAGCGCCCGAAACGTTCTCCCCTGGATGGGCATGAGGAACCTCCCTGTGACCCTAGTAGAGGATAAAGCTGAAGATAATGGATGGAAGGATGGACCATCACTGAAACCAGACGAGGTGGCTCTGAGCCGGCCATGTATCCAGGTAATAACCGCGTGTCTGGAATATTTGCCAGCTCGCCCGTCGGAGGCGGTTAATCCTCCTCGGATACGGCGAGCGTGGAGTCTCCCGCTTTCAGGGAGGGCAGATGGTGAGGATTGCCTCACAGTCGTAATCTCCCACTGCGAAGGGAAGACGTACATATAGGAGATGAAACAGATTTAATTCCGTACAATCCGAAGGGTTTAGCCATGCTTTACGTGATGGCGCACATATGGCGGAACATCTGGGGGCTGTTTCAAGCAGAGTGAGTTGTCAGCTCTCTCTTTTTGTCTGGTTGATTACAGTCGGCACTGGCATCTCCGTCAGGCTGAGGAATAATGGAGGGAATGGCTGGGAAAAAACGGAACCTTGAGGAACCTTCCAACGATGTTCCAGAGTTGCTGGAATCCAACGGTCAGGCAGTTGGTTTTGGTTGAAGATGATTTTGTTAAGGAGGGTGATGTTTCGATCTCGAGGTTCTGTAGTTGGTTAAAAGGGAGAACGGCTACAGATTGTGGGCGATGTGGGGAGAACAAATCCCTTGGGGGTCATGCCATGCCAACTTCTGCATAAGAGTTCCACGGTGCCCCAGAAGGCACGTTCCTTGTACAACCGAGACCAAGCACTCCTGCACAATTTTATTTTTATTTTTTAATATAATTTTTATTGAGAAGTCAAACAGCATTATAAACAGAAGATACGGTTATTCAAAATAGTTGGTTAGTTTTTTTTTTTTTTTTTCACTTTTTTAAATCCCAAAAAATAACAAAACTAATTTAAATAAACAAAAATGAGAAAAAAATAGATACATAAATTAAAATAATGAAAATAACTTAAATTATTTTTTAAAAATGAGAAAAAAAAATAAATAAATAAAATTAACTAATGAAAAAAAACTAAAATAATTTACATTTAGGCGGCACGGTGTTTAGCACTAGTGGTTTAGCACGTTCTCCTCTCAGCACTAGGGATTCCCGGTTCGAATCCCCATATGGGTGGAGGTTCCATGTCCTCCCCGTGTCTGCGTGGGTTTCCTCCGGGTTCTCCGGTTTCCTCCCACAGTCCAAAAACATGGATCAAGTCAATTGAGTTCTCCAAATTGCCCCATATAGAGTGTGTCTGTGTGAGTGAGTGTGTGCCCAGCGATGGATTGGCGCCCTGTCCTGGGTGTATCTGCCCAGCGCCCGAGACGTTCTCCCCTGGATGGGCATGGGGAACCCCCCCACAACCCTAATAGAGGATAAAGCGGAAGATAATGAATGAATGAATTTACATTTAAAAATATGAGAAAAACAATATATAAATAAAATAAAATAATGAACATAACAAAAATAATTAAAAAATTTAAAAATGAGAAGAAATATGTAAATAAAATAATAAAAATAACTAAAATATTTTTTTTTAAATGAGAAAAAATGTCTATAAAATTAAATAATGAAAAAAGAACAAAAATAATAAAAAACTTGAAAAACAAGAAAAAAAAATTAAATAATGAAAAGGACAAAATTAATTTCAATTAAAAAGAATGAGAAAAAATATATTAATAAAATAAAATAATGAACACTCTTGCACAATTACTTAGCATTTTCCCTGAAGAGGGCGCTTCTGTGGATGTTGAATACGAAGGGAGGGAATGCGGAAGCGAAATGGCCCGAAACTCCCGAATCTATGGATAATTACGAGCCTTAAGTACACGGCTGATACCCCACGATTTAGTCTATAGACACGGGGACTTGAGGATGATAAATCCGGGTGGAGGAAGCCGATGGCAGCCTCATGCGAGGGAAGCTTCTCCGCTAACACAATGGCCCTGATGTATATCTGTCAGGCGTGAAAGCTATACACCAAGACCCCATTAGAACCGAGTCCCCTCTCTGAACCGCTGCATATCTTACAGATGGGAGATGTGGAAGTGGAGAGAAAATGACTTTTATGCTTCTTTTATGAAAATGGATATCACCATTCATAACGCCGTGGCCCGACACCATGCCTTCAGCTCGCCATCAGCGTTCGTGGCCTCATCCGGCGTTCCCTTTAATGCTGTTAAAGCGCCGAGGCAGAAAGCTTTTTCATCAGATTGTCGGGTGTCAGCTCGCAGATATACTGCTTATTATCATGTTACTGCTGAGCGAAGACTAGCAAATGCCTGCGAGTCCAGATGGGATACGCTCCACTGCCGAGTGCGAGGAGGAAGAGGCGAGGGGGGTGGGGGGTGGCGTCTCCGCCAGTTGTCGCCAAGTGCCTCTCAACCGTCTTCCTTTGCGAAACCGAGACCCTTGTGGCTGAGCCAGACCGGGACACGGAAGGCCTAGAGCGAGGGAACCTAGTTACCTAGTTACTTAACTTGGTTACCAGTGACGGATCACGTCGTCTAGATCTTTAAACCAGATTGTCCTAAATTCCATCCATACATCCATTATCTTCCACTTTATCCTGTACTAGGGTCGCATCCAGGGGAGAACGTTTGGGGCGCTGGGCAGATACACCCAGGATGCACACTCACTCACACACACACACTCTATATGGGGCAATTTGGAGAATTCAATTGACCTTGATCCATGTTTTTGGACTGTGGGAGGAAACCGGAGAACCCGGAGGAAACCCACGCGGACATGCGGAGGACATGGAAACTCCACCCAGATTGGGATTCGAATCGGGAATCCCTAGCGCTGAGAGGAGAACATGCCAATCACTAAGCCACCGTGTCACCGGCTATTAACATCCATCCATCCATCCATTATCGTTCGCTTTATCCTCTACTAGGGTTGCGGGGGGGGAGGGTTCCCCATGCCCATACAGGGAAGAACATTTCGGGTGCTGGGCAGATACACCCAGGACAGGACGCCAATCCATCACTGGACACACACTCACTCACACACACACGCTATATGGGGCAATTTGGAGAATTCAATTCACCTTGATCCATGTTTGTGGACTGTGGGAGGAAAACGGAGAACCTGGAGGAAACCCATGCGGAAACGGGGAGGACATGGAAACTCCACCCAGATTGGGATTCCAACCGGGAATCCCTAGTGCTGAGAGAACATGCCATTCACTAATCCACCGTGCCGCCCAACAGAACATCATCCCTCCATTATCTTTCGCTTTGTCTTCTACTAGGGTCGTGGGAGGATGGGGGGGGGTTCCCCATGCCCATCCAGGGGAGAACATTTCGGGCGCTGGGCAGATACACTCAGGACAGGACGCCAATCCATCACTGGACACACACTCACTCACACACACACTCTATATGGGGCAATTTGAAGAATTCAATTCACCTTGATCCATATTTTTGGACTGTGGGAGGAAACCAGAGAACCTGGAGGAAACCCACGCGGACATGGGGAGGACATGCAAACTCCACCCAGATTGGGATTCCAACCGGGAATCCCCAGCGCTGAGAGGAGAACATGCCAATCACTAATCCACCGTGCCGCCCACCAGAACATCATCCATCCATCTATTATCTTCCACTTTGTCTTCTACTACGGTCGCGGGGAGGGAGGGGGGTTCCCCATGCCCATCCAGGGGAGAATGTTTCGGGCGCTGGGCAGATACACCCAGGACAGGACGCCAATCTATCACTGGACAGACACTCACTCACACAGACACACTCTATATGGGGTAATTTGGAGAACTCAATTGACTTGATCAATGTTTTTGGACTGTGGGAGGAAACCGGAGAACCCGGAGGAAACCCACGCGGACACGGGGAGAACATGGAAACTCCACCCAGATTTGGATTCCAACCGGGAATCCCTAGCGCTGAGAGGAGAATATGCTAAACCACTAAGCCACTATATTTTACGTATGATGAATTAACTGCTGGAAGCTGAAACGCTTGCGCCCCCCTGTGTGTGTCGTGTTCTGCTGCAAACATCCCGAGGTCTTGACACTAATTTGGTATGTTTGGTATTTTAACCAGACGTTTCCTCGGTTCTGTTCGGTTCCCCTCCGTTCCGTTTCGTTCGTACCTCGGGAAATTAAAGGAACCTCACCCGGCGGGGGGGACTAAATGGACCGCAAGATTCGGCCGGCGGAGGACGAACCAAAACGCTGGCCGGCTTCAAGGTGTTGAGTGACGGAACCGAAGCCCCGAAGCTCTAAATCCTGGTTTTAAAGAACGCCGGCTCTGCGTTTCTGCAGCACATGTACTCGAAAGAGCCCGACTGATGCCTTTAATGCCCCTGCGCTCTGCATTTCACAGTGGGCTCTCTGGAGCGAGCTCGGCTCGGGTTTGAGGCAAAGTCCTTGGAATGAGAACGTCCACCGAGGGAGCTGCGAAACTTCCCGACGTCCTGCTGAGTCAGCAGAAAAGGAGGCTCTCATGTGGCGCCGGCTCAAACACATATATACATATATACACACATACACATATATACACATATACACACACAAATATACACATATACACATATATACACACAAATATACACATATATATACACATATACACACAAATATACACATACTGTATATACACATATATACACACATATATACACAAATATACACATATATACACATATATACACACCCCAACATATATACACAAATATACATATATACACATATATACACACCCCAACACATATACACACAAATATACACATATATACACACAAATATACATATATACACATATATACACACCCCAACTCATATACACACATATATACACACAAATATACATATATACACACCCCAACACATATACACCCAAATATACACATATACACATGCATGCACACACAAACAAACACTATATACTTTTGTTAAACAGTGTTTGATGTGCTTACCGAGTGTGTTCTATGTGTGTACTCTGTGTTTACTCTGTGTGTTTACTCTGTGTTTACACTGTGTACTCAATGTGTACTCAGTGTGTACTCTGTGTTTACACTGTGTTTACTCTGTGTTTACTCTGTGTGTACTCTGTGTTTACTCTGTGTTTACACTGTGTGTACTCTGTGTTTACACTGTGTTTAATCTGTGTTTACACTGTGTACTCAATGTGTAATCAGTGTGTACTCTGTGTGTACTCTGTGTTTACTCTGTGTTTACACTGTGTGTACTCTGTGTTTACACTGTGTTTACTCTGTGTGTACTCTGTGTTTACTCTGTGTTTACACTGTGTGTACTCTGTGTTTACACTGTGTGTAATCTGTGTTTACACTGTGTACTCAATGTGTAATCAGTGTGTACTCTGTGTGTACTCTGTGTTTACACTGTGTTTACTCTGTGTTTACACTGTGTGTAATCTGTGTGTACTCTGTGTTTACACTGTGTACTCAATGTGTACTCAGTGTGTACTCTGTGTTTACTCTGTGTGTACACTGTGTTTACTCTGTGTTTACTCTGTGTGTTATCTGTGTTTACACTGTGTGTACTCTGTGTTTACTCTGTGTGTACTCTGTGTTTATCTGTGTTTACTCTGTTTGTACTCTGTGTGTACTCTGTGTTTACTCAGTGTGTTCTTTGTGTTTACTCTGTGTTTTCTCAGTGTATACTCTGTGTTTACTATGTGTTTACTCTGTGTTTACTCTGTGTGTACTCTGTGTTTACTCTGTGTGTACTCTGTGTTTACTCAGTGTGTTCTCTGTATTTTCTCAGTGTATACTCTGTGTTTACTATGTGTTTACTCTGTGTGTATTCTGTGTATACTCTGTATTTACACTGTGTGTACTCTGTGTTTACTCTGTGTGTACTCAATGTGTACTCAGTGTGTACTCTGTGTTTACTCTGTGTGTACACTGTGTTTGCTCTGTGTTTACTCTGTGTTTACACTGTGTGTACTCTGTGTTTACTCTGTGTGTATTCTCTTTACTCTGTGTATACTTTGTGTGTATTCGGGTGTATTCTCTGTGTGTACTATGTGTGTACTATGTGTGTACTATGTGTGTACCCTGTGTGTACTCTGTGTTTACTCTGTGTGTACTCTGTGTTTACTCTGTGTGTACTCTGTGTGTACTCTGTGTGTACTATGTGTGTACTATGTGTGTACCCTGTGTGTACTCTGTGTTTACTCTGTGTGTACTCTGTGTTTACTCTGTGTATACTCAGTGTTTACAATATGTGTACTATGTGTGTTCTCTGTGTTTACTCTGTTAACACTGTGTTTACTCTGTGTGTACTATGTGTTTACTCTGTGTGTACTATGTGTTTACTCTGTATGTACTCTGTGTTTACTCTGCGTGTACTCAGTGTATACTCTGAGTTTACTCTGTTTACTCTGTGTTTACTCTATGTGTACTATGTGTGTACTGTGTTTACTCTGTGTTTACTGTTTACTGGTGGAAATGTTTATGTAGAGCATTAATGTTCTAAAAGCAGACTCTGCCTTTAAGAACAGGAGGATCTTTAGAACCGGCTCTCAGCGGGAATTGATTGCCGCACTTAAAGACGGGAGGCTTTCCGAAAAAAAAACGGGGAACAAATATCTTCTGCAGCGAGACGGACACCTGCCCTCGGAATGCTGCAGAGATGGACTTCATTGATTCCAGGGTTTATTTGGTAAGTGCTGGAGTGCACATTGCCCCCCCTCCTCCCCTCCCCCCATACGCCACATGAAAGAAAAGAGGCCCGGGGTCATTTCCATATTTTCTGCCTCTCGCGCAGTGGATTTGGGGTCGGGGGGGCCGGGGAGGCTTTTTATGTGAAGATTGTTGAACAAAGCCGTCCGCACACTCGTTCCTTCCTCGGCGTCTCCTCCCTGCCTCTGCAGGTTGAGCCTTGGACACTCGTCTCCATGGAAACATCTTGATTTTTATGACAAGCATGAAGGACATATTAAAGGATTCCAATTTGGTACACAGCCCCCCACCCCCCACCCCCTGGGACCCTCCGTTCTGTAAATGGGTGAACCACCTGAAAGATAATTCAATAAAACCCGAAAAAAATCTGAAACTCATAATTAACATTCTGATTATTTTATAAAATAAACTTTTTTATTTGTATCTTTGGATTCAGAGCATCATTTTTGGGGAACGTACATTATGCACCCTAATCCTAATCTCCCTAACCCTTAACATGACCTTAATCTTAATCCCACTACATTTAACTCCGACCTAATCCTCCTGATCCTAAGATTAACCCTGATCCCTTAATTTCACCCAACTCCCCCATTTTTAATCCAACCATAATCCTAATCACACTAACTATATCCCTATAATCTTAACTTCATCCATCCATTATCTTCCGCTTTATCCTCTATTAGGGTCATGGGGGGGGGGTTCCCCATGCTCATCCAGGGGAGAACGTTTCGGGCGCTGGGCAGATACACCCAGGACAGGACGCCAATCTATCACAGGACACACACTCACTCACTCACACACACAGACACTCTATATGGGGCAATTTGGAGAATTCAGTTGACCTTGAATCCATGTTTTTTGGACTGTGGGAGGAAACTGGAGAACCCGGAGGAAACCCATGCGGACACGGGGAGAACATGGAAACTCCACGCAGATTGGGATTTGACAGGGAATCCCTAGCACTGAGAGGAGAACATGCTAAACCACTAAGCCACCGTGCCACCAGTTATTAACATTCATCCATTATCTTCCGCTTTATCCTCTACTAGGAACCCGGAGGAAACCCACGCGGACAGGGAGGACATGGAAAATCCACCCAGATTGGGATTCGAAGCGGGAATCCCTAGTGCTGAGAGGAGAACATGCTAAACCACTCCTGACCCCAAACATTAAACATTAAATCGCTTCATGTAAAAGCCAGTGAACAATGACGTGATTTAATCACAAAAATACTATTAACATCAAATATTAACACATTTACATTTAGTCATTTAATACTATATCAAATAAAATTAAAGGTGTATTGACGGATGAATTACATCGCGAGCTCCTCATTATGATGCACGCAGACGTGAGGAACCGAGATCATTCCGGAGAAAGCGTCTCTCTCGCGGCGGCCGGGACAGCGTAACGCTCAGACGCAGTGTGACATCGTTAAAGGTGTTCGGAACTAATGCTAATTAGTGATTTCTCTTCGGTGGGAATAATGATCCGCTCGTCAGGATATATTCACACTGAATGGAACGCAGCTAATTGCTCATTAGCATTTCAGAGCGACGCGGCTGACGCGGCGGTTCCGAGGAAACGTCGCCGTTCTGTAAGTGTGAGGTCTCTGTGCAGTGAGGTCCTCACAACTCACTCACACTGACGGTACGGTCGCGGTCAGCGTTGGGGTAGGGTGAGGTTGTTGGTAGAGGTGTGTTGTGTGTGTGTGTGTGTGTGTGTGTGTGTGTGTGTGTGTGTGTGTGTGTGTGTGTGTGTGCACATTTGTATGAATGTGTGTGTTTGTATGTTTGCATGTGTGTGTGTGTGTGTGTGTGTGTGTACATTTTTGTGTGTGTGTACATATGTGATTGTCTCTGTGTGTGAGTATGAGTTTGTGTGTGTGTGTGTATTTGTGTGTGCATGTGTATGTATTTGTGTGTGTGTGTGTGTGTGTGTGTGTGTGTGTGTGTTTTCTGTGTGTATGTGTGTGTGTGTGTGTGTGTGTGTGCATGTATGTCTGTGTGTGCATATGTGATGTCTCTGTGTGTGAGTTTGTGTGTATGTGTGTGTGTATTTGTGTGTGCATGTGTATGTATTTGTGTGTGTGTGTGTGTGTGTGTTTTCTGTGTGTGTGTGTGTGTGTGTGTATATGTCTATGTATGTGTGTGTGTGTTTGTGTGTTTTCTGTGTATGTGTTATGTGGGTACATATGAGTGTATGTGTTGTGTGTGTTTGTGTGCATATGTGATTGTCTCTGTGTGTGTGTGTGTGTGTGTGTGTGTGTGTGTGTGTGTGTGTGTGTGTGTGTGAGTGCCTGCGTGTGTGTTTGTGTGTGTGCATATGTGATTGTCTGTGTGTGTGTGTGTGTGTGTGTGTGTGTGTGTGTGTTTGTGTGTGTAACCAGAAATGTAATTATCTGAGAAAATTACAACGTGGAATAAATCAGCTTATTAACGGATCTGAAAATAATTGGATCAATTCCTCATTCAGTGAGTCCGATTCGCAGCCCTCACCGCCTCACCGTCTCATCCTGCAGGAGGCGCCACACTCACCAAAAGGGTCTCTTCGTTTTAACAGCTTCATTCATCATATAGATGGACTTTGTAGTTCCATAATTACATTCTGTAGTCCACATGGTTCTCTGTGGATGGACTACAGACAGGGTGTGTGTGTGTGTGTGTGTGTGTGTGTGTGAGTGTTTGTGAGTGTTTGTGTGTTTGTGTGTGTGTGTGTGTGTGTGTTGTGTGTGTGTGTGTGTGTGTGTGTGTCTGACAGTATTTATATCGGTTCACAACGTTACACTGAAAGCTGTTATGAATGCTTCAGGGAGTGAAACCGGCGCATGCGGTACCGCGGTACTACACATGAACCCAATTACATCCGCCCCCGTGCCCGTACCACCTCCACCACCTCCACCACCTCAACCACCTCCACCACCTCCACCGGCGGCGAGTGGAGCGTCAGGACTCCCGCGGCGCTGTGTTTGTCGAGCCTCAGATGTTTCTTCTCTCGCTCCAGCGCTCGCTCTTATTGAAATCAATGCAGGTATCAGGGTCATTAATTTAGCTTTAAACTCGCTGCTTATCTAAAAGCACCCCCATCAGGCCACGGAGACGCCGACGGAGACGCCGACGGAGACGCCGACGGAGACGCCGACGGAGACGCCGACGGAGACGCCGACGGAGACGCCGACGGAAACGCAGACAAACTGCTTTTTTCCCTCCAGAGAAAAAAAACTGGGGGGTGGGGGGCGGTCGCGTTCTCCTAATCGACTAAAATAATGTGATTTAAAGGTGCTGTAGTGTGCATGTTATCATGCGTTGGGGCCAATGGATTGCACCCTTAGCTCCAGGATTCCATTCACGCGTCAGCATGTCCTCCCTGTGTCTGGAGTTACCGCAGTTTCGCTTAGCTGTTTAATGAAAAGGTTGGAGTTTCCATGTTCTCCCCGTGTCCGCGTGGGTTTCCTCCGGGTTCTCCGGGTTCCTCCCACAGTCCAAAAACATGGATCAAGGTCAACTGAATTCCCCAAATTGCCCCATATAGAGTGTGTGTGTGAGTGTGTGCCCAGTGATAGATTGCCCCCTTGTCCTGGGTGTATCTGCCCAGCGCCCGAAATGTTCTCCCCTGGATGGACATGGGAAACCCCCCCCACGACCCTAATAGAGGATAAAATAGAAGATGATGGATGGATGTAGTGGAGTATAGTTACACCTCTTTCCCATGATTTATTCCCAATAATACACAACCTCGAGTGTTTTATTGCTTTAATAAAACATTTACAAACACACTATAATAAAAAAAAAAAATTTGATTCTAAAATATGTTTATTGATTAATAATCTGCTCTTCCACGACGAGATGTAGTCTGGTTTATTAAAATGAATGCTGATCACTAGGGCTGTATTCAACTAAAGATTTTCATAGTCGAATCTGATTTGTCAGATTTTCCCTATAGTCGACTGATAGTCGAATCAGTTAAAATTTCACCACAAGATGGCGCTAAGGGCGTAGTTTTAAAAAAAAAAAAAAATATATATATTTTACTTGTTATTGAAAACCTTTTTTTTTTTTTTTTCTTTTTTCTTTTTTTTTCTAGAAATTAGGATGATTTTATTTGACAAAAGGCTATATATATAACGAAAACAAAGACATTTCATGTAAAAAAACTATTGCTTAGAAGCAGCCATGGGCACCCCCATGTGGTCAAAATGGTACATTCGACTATGAGGTTCATAGTCGACTACGGTTCTCCGAATCGAATCGTCGAATCAGCGAATATTGCAGCTCACCCCTACTGATCACAGAGAAAACGATATCTTGTTACTCAAACAATCAAACACTGCCAATGCTCAACTCTCAACGATGTTTATATTAATCTTTGTTTTATGATTTAAAGTAATGTATTGTATTGTTTATCACGCATTGACACGAATGTAAAGCGCTCAGAGGTGTGTTGTTGTTAATGTCACGCCTGCAAATGGCTCAGCCAATCAGATTTAAGGAGCAGAACTATCCATCCATCCATTATCTTCTGCTTTATTGCTATTAGGGTCGCGGGTGATCCCCATGCCCATCCAGGGGAGAACGTTTCGGGCGCTGGGCAGATACACCCAGGACAGGACGCCAATTGCTGGCCACACACTCACACATACACACACACACACACACACTCTATATGGGGCAATTTGGAGAATTCAATTGACCTTGATCCATGTTTTTGGACTGTGTGAGGAAACCAGAGAACCCAGAGGAAACCTTCGGGGACACGGGGAGAACATGGAAACTGCACCCAGATTGGGATTCGAACCCAAGGGGAACCCCTAGCACTGAGAGGAGAACATGCCAAACCACTAAGCCACCACTCATTTTATGATCAAGGATGGGAGGGGCTCCCATTCGTGCGGTGCGACATAGCTACCTCTACGCTTCCTGACACAAAATGTTCGTAGAGAAGTGTCATGGCTGAAGCTCTGTTCTCTCTGAACCCCTCCCGGAGGGTTCTGCAGCGTTTGTCCACATGGCGTCTCCCAGCACACCCGCTGCGTGACGGACGGCGGGACAACGTCAAATCGTCTTTGGGGGTTTTTCCAGGTGCCAGATGGCGAGCCGACACTCTTCACCGTGGCACTCAGGAGCATGTGGCTTTGAATAGTGACGAGTCGGCATAAATAATCAGGACCGACGCGCAAGCCAAACAACGCGCACCGGTTTAGCTAATGAGATCCCAAAGGTGACACGAGCGGCGCGACGGCCGGGGGAAACGAGCGGCTCCCGGCGCGGGCGCGCTCTTCAGTGCCACTTTACCTGACGGATAATATCCCATAATACCCCGAGCCCTTGAAACTTTGGAGGTGATGGGCCTAGTTTACATTATTTTGCGGAACAGAAGCCATTTGCGTAAGACATTACCGAGTGAGGAAACGGTGCTCAGGTAAATGTAGGGCTGCCATTCACCTTTAAAGAGCGACTTGAGCGCAAAGTGGGCAATTTTCACCCCGTCACACTCGGGGCTTGCCTCAAGATTTTGGAGAGTACCCTTAATAAACATCTGGAAATAGAACCTGGAACACCTGGATCTCCATTTGCGGCGATGTGCTTCTTCTTTCTGCAAGACTTTTCCCAGATCAAACACTGAGGTTGGACCAAAGCCCCACAGTCTTCATTCCTCCCAATGGTTGGATGGAGACGCCTATTCTGGTGCAGTCAGCAGGGTGCATATTGCTGCCTGGCCGCTCAAGGAGGAGTGCCCCCCACTGAGCCTCGGTCCTCACAAGGTTTCTTCCTTAAAATAGCATCACAACAGGGAGTTTTGTCTTGCCGCTGTCGCTTCGGCTCGCTCTTTGGGGGTTTAAAGGCTTATAAATCTGTAAAGCTGCTTTGTGACAATGTACAATTTTAAAAAAAAACGCTCTATAAATAAATAACTAGAACTTATTGAGGGCGGCACGGTGGCTTAGTGGTTTAGCATGTTCTCCTCTCTGCCCAGCGCCCGAAACTTTCTCCCCTGGATGGGCATGGGGAACAACCCCCCCCCGTGACCCCAGTAGAGGATAAAGCACAAGATGATGGATGGATGGATGGAAGGTCAATTGAATTCTCCAAATTGCCCCATATAGAATGTGTCTGTGTGAGTGAGTGTGCCCAGTGATAGATTGGCATCCTGTCCTGGGTGTATCTGCCCAGCGCCCGAAACGTTCTCCCCTAGATGGGCATTGAGAACCCCCCCCCCCCCACGACTAGTAGAGGATAAAGCAGAAGATAATGGATGGATGGAACTCATTGGACCCACCGGTCCACCCAAGTGCCCGCAATCCATGCGGAAAGTGGACCTGATGAAAATAGGGACCTGGACAATTTTTCCTCCTAGGCTTCTGAATATATTCAGATGATCTTTCCCGAAGTCGTGATCGATAACGAAGTTCCGGCTCCTCGTGAGTTCACTGAGTCGGAGTGAGCCATCCGTCCGTCACTAATATCGCCGTCGCTCCAGAAACGAAGCAGCGGGTGATTTATGTCTCTCGCCTTTTAGCGCTCAGGTATTGAACAATGCCCGCGACTCGGACTATTGAGTCGCCCCGTTGATTGAGAGCGGGCCATCAATAAAGGTGGCGCGTTGGCCCGGAGGACAGCGCTCGCGCCGAGCCTTTCTGCAAACGTGTCCCGAGCCTTGACAGTTCTCTCAAAATAATGATGCCATTTAAAGCCCCATTTCCCCGCCGGTATTGATATATGCACTGAGCAGTCTTGTGTCCCTCTGAATAATTAGTTTGTGATTTGCTGGGAGGGACGCTTAGAGGCTCTCCTGAGAAGCATTCGCTCAGAGTGTCTCACACTGCCGGAAAACAGACTCTCTATATACCGAGCTGAAAGCTCAGGGAGACCGGGGCCGGCTGTCACCGTGTCACCTACAGCCGGAGTACCGGGGTTTCTGGAGATTGGGTCTGTCCACGGGGGCCCACTTCTTTAAACCTTCAAATCCAGGTATGATTCAAACTGATGATTTACGACTTGTTCACAATCGATTCACAAATGATTCACTTAATCATGACTCGTGACTCAGGGGTGAAAAAAATTTAGCCTGTAAACCGCTTCTGGACCCAACGAGAGTGAACTCAGGAGTCAAATTTGAGTCATTTGAGTCAGGTGTTCCCAGAAGAATCGATTCCAAGATTCAAATCCAGGTATAATAGGTTTCAAACAGAGGTCAGACAATCGATTCACAAATGATTCACCCTAACCATCTGATTCATCAGAACTTGACTCAGGAGTGGAAAAAACGTACCCATAAATTGCAACTGGACCCAACGAGAGTAAAACTCAGGAGTCAAATTTGAGTCAAGAGCTCCCAAGAAGAATCGATTCCAAGATTCAAATCCAGGTATGATGGGGTTCAAACAGAGGTTTTAATTCTTGTTCACAATTGATTCACAAAGAATTCACTGTAACCATCTGATTCATCAGCACTTGACTCAGGGGTGAAAAAAAAACGTAGCCTGTAAACCACTTCTGGAACCAACGAGAGTGAACATCAGGAGTCAAATTTGAGTCATT
Source organism: Corydoras sp. C115 (assembly GCA_019802505.1). Classification (NCBI taxonomy): domain Eukaryota; kingdom Metazoa; phylum Chordata; class Actinopteri; order Siluriformes; family Callichthyidae; genus Corydoras; species Corydoras sp. C115. The sequence continues at coordinate 307,872 of JAFMOC010000279.1, forward strand.
TGAGTCAAGAGTTCCCAAGAAGAATCGATTCCAAGATTGAAATCCAGGTATGTTAGGCTTCAAACAGAGGTCAGACAATCGATTCACAAATGATTCACCCTAACCATCTGATTCATCAGAACTTGACTCACTAGTGCAAAAAACGTAGCCCATAAATTGCAACTGGACCCAACGAGAGTAAAACTCAGGAGTCAAATTTGAGTCATTTGAGTCAAGTGTTCCCAAGAAGAATCAATTCCAAGATTCAAATCCAGGTATGATGGGGTTCAAACAGAGGTTTTAATTCTTGTTCACAATCGAGGTTCACAAATGATTCACTTTAACCATCCGATTCATCAGCAATTGAATCATGGGTGAAAAAAACGTAGCCCGTAAACCGCTTCTGTTATTTCAGTCAAGTGTTCCCAAGAAGAATCGATTCCAAGATTCAAATCCAGGTATGATAGGCTTCAAACAGAGGGTTTACTGCTTGTTCTCAATCGATTCACAAATGATTCACGCTTCTTTGGTTTCCTCCAACAGTCCAAAACATTGGATTCAAGGTCAATTGGCTGCTCTTAATTGCCCCATATATAGTGTGTGTATGAGTGAGTGAGGGTGTTCCCAGCACTCACCTCCTGCTTGATGCCTACTGTTTATTCTGACATACTGGGCCTCTGTAGTAGGCAGTAGGCGACAGTTAGCTACGCTTCAGTAGCTAAACATTGTATAAGTGTTATAACCGTTAAAAATCCCCAGCGTGCGACTTTCAGGACAAACAGCCTCCGTTAGCGCTCGCAAACCTCCGAGAAACTAAAGTACTGCAGCTCAGTGCATCAGCGTCGTCAGACGGGGGGGTGAGGTGAGCACGTCCCGAAAGCGCCGCCACCGCCGCGGTGATGTGCATCATTCCCACTTGTGATGCCGTTCCTTTCGGCGGCCCGGCCGGCTGCCGTGTGCTCATTAGCCCGGGCTGCGTTTCCGCCGGCGTGCTAATACCATCCATTTTGCCGGCGCCGGGTCATTATGATCCAACGACCCACGTCTGATTAACTCGGCTAACTGTCGGCGTGCTCCGGACGCACGTCCTCTCGCTTCGCTGTGCAAAAAGCAATTAGCATAGTAAATAGAATCAGAATCAGCACGGGGGGGGGCTATGCGGGGCCTCGGCGTCGGGGGGGCAGGCGAGGGTGGGGGGGGCCTCGCTGCAGAACCACTCTGCGGCTTTTCCGCGGCGCTGCTCTTCTTCTTTCATTGACCTCGTTAAATTAAGCTCCGAGGGCCGGGGGCCGGGGGCCAGGGGGCCGCTATTGTTTGCTCAAATATGAGCTGTGCTCTAATCAGCATGCCGTCGCCCATTTGGGGTCTCTACATTCGTCCGTATTTGCCTTTACCCGGGAAGCATTAGGGTGGTGGATGATTCGTAGCACTGCAGTGACACAATGCCATTAGGCCGGACTTATACCCCCCCCCCCCCCCGCCACATCTCTACACCTACAAACCGTCACCTCGTCAGGAACCATCCATCCATTATCGTCCGCTTTATCCTCTACTAGGGTCGCGGGGGGGGGGGGGGGGGGATCCCCACATGCCCATCCAGGGGAGAACGTTTCAGACGCTGGGCAGATAAAGCCAGGACAGGGGGGCAATCTATCACTGGACACACTCACTCACTCACACAGACACACACTCTATATGGGGCAATTTGGAGAACTCGATTGACGTTGATCCATGTTTTTGGACTGTGGGAGGAAACCGGAGAACCTGGAGGAAACCCACACGGACACGGAGAGAACATGGAAATTCCACCCAGATTGGGTTCGAACCGGGAATCCCTAGCGCTGAGAGGAGAACATGCTAAACCACTAAGCCACCGTGCCGCCCCAATTTCATAATCCATCCATCCATTATCGTTCGCTCTATCCTCTACTAAGTTCGCCGGAGGGGGGGGGAGGTTCCCACATGCCCATCCAGGGGAGAACGTTTCAGGCACTGGGCAGATACAGCCAGGACAGGGGGGCAATCTATCACTGGACACATAATCACTCACTCACACAGACACACACTCTACATGGGGCAATTTGGAGAATTCAATTCACCTTGATCCATGTTTTTGGACTGTGGGAGGAAACCGGAGAACCCGGAGGAAACCCTCACAGACACGGGGAGAACATGGAAACACCACCCAGATTGGGATTCGAACCGGGAATCCCCAGCACTGAGAGGAGAACATGCTAACCTCGTCAGGAACCCTTATATAGTTTTCCAATCGTTAAATACGGGTCACATGATCACCACACAGGCTGTACTGTATTGTGTGCACTGTTGATGCTGCCCCCCCGCTCAAGGAGGTTGAGTCCCCCCGAGGATGAGCCTCGGTCCTCACAAGGTTTCTTCCTTAGAATAACAACATTTACAGCTTAGTGGTTTAGCATGTTCTCCTCTCAGCACTAGGGATTCCCGTTTGGAATCCCAATCTGGGTGGAGTTTGCATGTTCTCCCCGTGTCCTCGTGGGTTTCCTCCGGGTTCCCCAGTTTCCTCCCACAGTCCAAAAACATGGTTCAAGGTCAATTTAATACTCCAAATTGCCCCATATAGAGTGTGTCTGTGTGAGTGAGTGTGTGTCCACTGATAGAGGCGCCCTGTCCTGGGTGTATCTGCCCAGCGCCCGAAACATTCTCCCCTGGATGGGCATTGGGAACCCCCCCACGTGAGCCTAGTAGAGGATAAAGATGAAGATGATGGATGGATCTTGAACCCTCTGGATGTCCTAATGGGTCCTCATGTCTCATTCTCTCCAGCTTCCTAAGACAGTTCCCGTACCTTTATCTGGACTCCAGCGCACTGGGAGTTGGCAAAAGCAGCTTATTAAAAGGTTCCCCTTGAAGGACCTTTGGCGCGAGTGAAAATTTGATTTGCGTCCGCCTAATGCGAGTTAATTTTCCCGCCGCCGCGGTTCCGCTCGCGTCTCTCCGCCGCTGTCTGTTTTGCTTTGCGCCTTCATAAACCCCCTTCATTTCCATGCATTACGGAACCTCAGGGTTTAATCACGGCCGGCCCTTTATGTCATCAAAATAGCCGCTGTTATTCCCCGTTAAACCGTCCGTCAGAACAAATGCGCCGCGCGGCGCCTGAGAGGCGGGAAATTGAACGGGTCCAGGACTTGATCGAATATGCCCGTTCCAATTACACACCGGCTTTCAGGCATCCACTCTCTCATTACCTTTCTCTTTTCCACCGCCGAGTGTGTCTGCGCGAGAGACGGCGGGCGGGAGAGGGGAGGTGGGAGTGGAGAGAGTTTGATGGTGGTGGGTGGAGGTGCTGGGGAGGTACAAATAGTATGTTTAGACTCTTTATATGGAGAATTGGATGTCACCGGTGTAGGTTGCTTTTTTTTTTTTTGTCCCTCGGCGATGTGAGCAAGGACGGAACCGAATGCATAACGCATGAAGGGAACCCAAAATATGTGGACACGACTTTGTTTCCCAAAGTGCTTATATTTGAGGTCAGGTGGGGTGCTGGAGCCTATCCCAGTGCTCAAAAAGTGGGGGGAGGACACCCTCATGAGAGTCGTCAAAAGCCATTCAGTGTTCACATTCAGCTGTTAGGTTGGTATTGGGGAATAAACCCAAGCAGACATGAGGAGAACATGCCAACTATACATAAAAATAGCCTAATTCACCATGTATAAACAAAACCCAGGTTCCTTCAGTTATATATCTAATTTGTTCATCTGTTCGTTTCCCAAAATCTTTATATTTAAGGTCAGGTGGGGTTCTGGAGCCTATCCCAGTGCTCAAAAATTGAGCTCATGAGAGTCGTCATCCCACATCTGAAGCTTTCCCAAAAGCTATTCAGTCTTTAAATTCAGCTATTGGGTTGGTATTGGGGAATAAACCCAAGCAGGCATGAGGAGAACATGCAAATTACACATAAAAATGGCCCAATTCACCATGTATAAACAATATCCAGACTCCTTCAGTTATATATCTAATATTCTTAATCCATTCGTTTTCCAAACTGCTTCTATTTAAGGTCAGGTGGGGTTCTGGAGCCTACCCCAGTGCTCAAAAAGTGAAAGGACACCCCATGAGAGTCATCAATCCACATCTGAAGCTTTCCCAAAAGTTATTCAGTGTTTATTCTCAGCTGTTAGCTTGTTATTGAGGAATAAACCCAAGCAGACATGAGGAGAACATGCCAACTACACATAAAAATTGCCCAATTCACCATGTATAAACAAAACCCAGACTCCTGCTGTTATATGTGTAATTTTTTCCTCCGTTCGTTTTCCAAACTGTTTATATTTAAGGTCAGGTGGGGTTTTGGAGCCTATCCCAGTGCTCAAAAAGTGAGCTCATGGGACTCGTCAACCCACATCTGAAGCTAGTCAGTGTTTAAATTCAGCTGTTGGGTTGGTATTGGGGAATAAACCCAAGCAGACATGAGGAGAACATGCCAACTATACAAAAAGGTCCTACTTCCCATGTATAAACAAAACCCAGACTCCTTCAGTTATATGTTCGGAGCACTTATGACGTACAAGGACACAACTTCTTGTTTCTTGTTTATATTTAAGGTCAGGTGGGGTTCTGGAGCCTATCCCAGTGCTCAAAAAGTGAGCTCATGAGAGTCATCAACCCACATCTGAAGCTTTCCGAAAAGCTATTCAGTCTTTAAATTCAGCTGTTAGGTTGGTATTGGGGAATAAATCCAAGCAGGCATGAGGAGAACATGCAAATTACACATAAAAATGGCCCAATTCACCATGTATAAACAAAACCCAGACTCCTGCTGTTATAAGTTGGGAGCACTTCTGCCGTATTAGCCATAATCGGTCGCAGAATCCTACGTTTTTGTCGCCAACTAACCGTTAACTCCCACAAAACGTCATGCAAACCTCCCACGAGCCTCGTAGCCTTCCAGGATATCGCTAAAAATCCCGCTAACCTGTTAGCTCATCACTAGCAACCTTGTTAGCTTCCTGCTACAATTATTGCAAGTCACTATAAAGCTACAAGCCTCTCGCATTAAGTTGTTAGCTAGCCTCAGTGCTGTTTGCAATGCTAATGAGCTGTCGTCGTCGTTCCGTTAGCTAAGCTAAACGCTAGGCCGCTTCTGATTGTTCCCATCACGCAGACGCGACTCTATTTGCGTCGCCGTAATTAATCTGGACGCCTCGCTTAGCCCCCCCCCCCCCCTGCGAGGTTAACGTATCGATCGTCTGTTTTTTTACGGCTTATTACCACATAACTCTGCGCGAGCATTTAGGCGGCGCACGTGCGAATGGTGCCACGTACTCATGGATCATGTCGCGAGAGCCGCGGAACTCGTTTAGCTAGCGTCTTGAAAACGTAATGGGATAAAGAGACGAATGGGACCCGCGTTGGCGTGACGCGCCCGCAGCCGATGTGTGATGTATGGTGGACGTCGCAGTGTTTACAGTTGGAGAGAAAACGCCAATTACCAAAACCTACTTTAAATATGTGCTTTGGACAGAAGGTCCTCCGACGGCACAGCACCGTAAACACGGTCCAACCTAACCTAAAGTATGTGGACGGGCCTCCTGTTCATCAACTTTGGCCCACGGTTCTTTACTTTAATGTTCATGATAACATATGACATGTAACACATGACAACATATGAGTAAATTACTGGGGGATCGAGGGGTGGGGGAGGGTACTGACCCCCCATTAACTTGGCGGAACAAAAGACAAAATGTCCTCAAAATGGCCACTTTAATTAGAGACACCTGTTCTGATTGGATCTTTGATGACATTCTATATGGGGCAATCTGAAGAATTCAATTGACCGTGATCCATGTTTTTGGACTGTTGAAACCGGAGAACCCGGAGGAAACCCACGCGGACACGGGGAGAACATGGAAACTCCACCCAGATTGGGATTCGAAACGGGAGTCCCCAGTGCTGAGAGGAGAACATGCTAAACCACTAAGCCACCATGCCACCCTTATTAAGGTATCCATCCATCCATTATCTTCCGCTCTATCCTCTTCTAGGTTCGTGGGGGGGGGGGTCACAGGCCCATCCAGTGGAGAATGTTTCGGGTGCTGGGCAGATACACCCAGGACAGGGGGGCGATCTTTCACTGGACACACACTCACTCACACACACACACTCTATATGGGGCAATTTGGAGCATTCATTTGACCTTGATCCATGTTTTTGGACTGTGGGAGGAAACCGAAGAACCTGGAGGAAACCAACACGGACACGAGGAGAACATGCACACTCCACCCAGATTGGGATTCGAACCTGGAATACCCAGCACTGAGAGGAGAACATGCTAAACCACTGTATTTGTTCCCAATACAGTAAGTTCCCACTGGAACCCCGATCCTCAAAGCCCTCAGATCGGAACCCCGGGGCAGTTTGGAGTATATTAGCACCCCCATCTCATTCCTGACAAAAGTGAGAAGCTATTGTTGATTCATTATGGACGTTCCATCGGATATTTATTTTGTTCCGCGTGTCTGATTGCCGTCTCTTCCGCCTGCAGTGGAAACGAAGTACGCTGGAGAACGGCGAGCCTCGTCAGATCGATGAATACATCAGAGTACGGCCCGGGGGTGTACACAGAAATAGACACGGTGGCCACTTTGTATTCATGAAATACGACGCATTAACTTTCCGAATATCCCGCATTTATAATTCGCCACGGGAGAACGTTCCGGGCCGCGGCGTGGCTCCGTGTTTCTGGGTGATTGGAAAACGCCGCTCAGCGAGTAATGAGTCGGACCGGACAGTCAGCACATTCACACAGCGCCACGTAAAATTGATCCAAAACAAGCTCTTAATATACTGCCGGGTGGAGGGGTGGTGGGGTGGAGGGGTGGTAATTGGGGGGTGGGTGGGTGGGGTTTACAGGATCAGGAGGTTGGGAAAGAGAGGTGCGAATGGAGCACGATGCACCGCCCCAAATACTTCAATATATTCATTCATCCATTATCTTCCGCTTTATCCTCTATTAGGGTCGCGCCCATCCAGGGGAGAACATTTCAGGCGCTGGACAGATACACCTAGGACAGGGCAATTTATCACTGGACACACACTCACTCACTCACACAGACACACTCTATATGGGGCAATTTGGAGAACTCAATTGACTTGATCCATGTTTTTGGACTGTGTGAGGAAACCTGAGAACCCGGAGGAAACCCACACGGACACGGGGAGGACATGGAAACTCCACCCAGATGGGATTTTGAATCAGGAATCCCTAACGCTGAGAGAAGAACATACTAAACCACTAAGCCACTGTCCCCCCCATCCAATATCTTCCACTTTATCCTATATTAGGGTTGCGGGGGAAGGGGTTCCCCATGCCCATCCAGGGGAGAACGTTTCTGGCGCTGGGCAGATACACCCAGGACAGGGGGGAAATCTATCACTGGACACACACTCACACACACACTCTATATGGGGCAATTTGGAGAACTCAATTGACTTGATCCATGTTTTTGGACTGTGGGAGGAAACCTGAGAACCCGGAGGAAACCCACACGGACACGGGGAGAACATGGAAACTCCATCCAGATGGGGATTCGAACCGGGAATCCCCAGCGCCGAGAGGTGAACATGCTAAACCACTAAGCCACCGTACTTCAATACACTCAAAGAAAAAAGATCAAAGGCTTTTAATGCGTTTACAGTTTTAAATACACATTATTTATTCAGTCTGTTCATTTAATATCGTTGCCACGGTAACGTAGATGAGGTCTGTGGTGCAGTTGTTTATGACGATGAGGCTGTTTACATTCACATACATACATTTAGTCGTTTAGTCGACGCTTTTATCCAAAGCGACTTACAAATGGGCGGCACGGTGGCTTAGTGGTTTAGCATGTTCTCCTCTCAGCGCTGAGGATTCCCGGTTCGAATCCCAATCTGGGTGGAGTTTCCATGTTCTCCCCGTGTCCCCGTGGGTTTCCTCCGGGTTCTCTGGTTTCCTCCCATAGTCCATAAACATGGATCAAGTCAATTGAGTTCTCCAAATTGCCCCATATAGAGTGTGTGTGTGAGTGTGTGTCCAGTGATAGATTTCCCCCCTGTCCTGGGTGTATCTGCCCAGCGCCCGAAACGTTCTCCCCTGGATGGGCATGGGGAACCCCTTCCCCCGCGACCCTAATATAGGATAAAGTGGAAGATATTGGATGGGGGGGACAGTGGCTTAGTGGTTTAGTATGTTCTCCTCTCAGCGTTAGGGATTCCTGATTCAAAATCCCATCTGGGTGGAGTTTCCATATCCTCCCCGTGTCCGTGTGGGTTTCCTCCGGGTTCTCAGGTTTCCTCCCACAGTCCAAAAACATGGATCAAGTCAATTGAGTTCTCCAAATTGCCCCATATAGAGTGTGAGTGAGTGTGTGTCCAGCGATAGATTGGTGTCCTGTCCTGGGTGTATCTGAAACGTTCTCCCCTGAATGGGCATGAGGAACCCTCCCCCCACGATCCTAATAGAGGATACAGAGGAAGATAATGGATGGATGTATACCTTGCCTATGCCAGTCTATGGGAAGGACATGGAACCTCCACCCAGATTGGGATTCGAACCGGGAATCCCTAGCACTGAGAGGAGAACGTGGTTGTTGCTGGTTCTGCACCAGTCCGTTAGCCGTTGTACATTTGTACTGTCTGATTCTACATCCACAAGGTGGCGCAGTGAGGTGGTGGTGCGTAATCGAGTGTACAGTGGTAGTGAGGTCTTTAAAACCCCCAGCAGCACTGCTGTGTCTGATCAACTTGTCCCAGGGTACTCAACCGGTACCTTCTCTTTGGGGCTCCTGAATAAAGACGGTAGAACATCAGACGGACTACAATCTGTAACTAAAGAACTACAAAGTCCATCCACGTGATCGCGGCGTCTGGAGATACGACGGCGCGACCGACTTTTTGCCCATCTCTTTTGATGCTCTAATAAATGCAAATTCCTAAGCAAAAGACGGGAGTCATTTACATTCGGCGTATTTATTTCTTGGCGCAAAATGAAAGCCGTGGGCTTCGACTGAAGGCTGCGTTTCCGAGCCGGCGCTGGAAACTCATTAATTCTTCGCTCTGCTTTTGAGTTTCACTTCCGTCCGTACATCTGATTTCATTAGGAGGGAAAATTAAAGTGGAGCCCGATCCTTTGTTGCTAATGTGTGTAATGATGCAATTAGATCTCTGGTCCGCGGGATCCGGCTGAGATTAGATTCAGATATACGGTGAGGCGCTTCCATTCATCCGTCTTCGGCTCTGCTGCCGGATTTCAAAGGCTTCTCTCGCTTTGCTTTTTATTTCATTGCTTCTTACTATGCTGCTCATTAGACGGTGAGCTCATTGCCTGAACGCGAGCGTGACGGCGCCGACCTGTAGGGGGAGCTGTGAGCTGCTGGTTGGTCTTAAAATGACATTTGTACGTTTTTTTACCACCTTGTGTCAAGAAAATGCTTTGTTTACGTGGCACGAGAGTGTCAAGAGCTTAATCTGATGCCACAACAGCGACCTCTACTGGAGGTACTTACTAAAGCATCTGGAGAAAATGCTTGTGATTGATGATCGATTGTTGTGATGATGTGTACAGTGTTTAGACGGCGCGGTGGGTCGAGTCCAATATGTCCTTAATGTCGAGACCCAGAAAACCATGTTATAACAGCGACCTCTACTGGTGGTGTCTTACTAAAGAGTCTGGAAAAAATGTGTTTCATGCTGGATGGAGGATTCTGAATAGCGACCTCTACTGGTAGATCTGCATCAGGATAGTCCTGCTATGCCATGCTTGTTGGAAATGTTCCCAGCAGGGACTCCCTCACTTACAAGTGACCCTAGGTCCCTGGCACTTCCCTAGGCGCTTCCATTCACCCGTCTTCTGCTCTGCTGCTGGATTTCAAAGGCTTCTCTCGCTTTGCTTTTTATTTCATTGCTTCTTACTATGCTGCTCATTAGACAATGAGCTCATTGCCTGAACGCGAGCGCGACGGCGCCGACCTGTAGGGGGAGCTGTGAGCTGCTGGTTGGTCTTGAAATGACATTGGTACGTTTTTTTTACCACCATGTGTCAAGATGCTTGTGATTAATGGCTGTGCTGATGTGTGCAGTATTGTGTGATTCTGCAACAGCGACCTCTACTTGTGGTATCTTACTAAAGCGTCTGGAGAAAATGCTTGTGATTGATGATCGATGGTTGTGATGATGTGTACAGTGTTTAGGTGGCGTGTTGGGGTGAGTATAATATGTCCTTAATGTTGAGACCCGGAATGCAATGCTGCAACAGCGACCTCAACTGGTGGTATCTTACTAAAGAGTCTGGAGAAAATGCTTGGTAGTTGTGGTGATGTGTACAGTGTTCGAGCGTCATGTTGGTTGGAGTCCAATATGTCTTTGATATAAAGACCGGGAATACGATGTTGTAACAGCAACCTCTACTGGTGGTATCTTATTACAGTGTCAGGAAAAAAAATATTCCAGATGTTTATTCCGCTCTTAAGACATTGAGCTCATTTCCTGAACGCGAGCATGACGGCGCCGACCTGTAGGGGGAGCTGTGAGCTGCTGGTTGGTCTTTAAATGACACTTGTACGTTTTTTTTACCACCATGAGTCAAGAAAATGCTTTGTTTATGTGGCACGAGAGTGTCGAGAGCTAAATCGTGATGCTGCAACAGTGACCTCTACTGGTGGTGTCTTACTAAAGAGTCTAGAGAAAATGCTTGGTGGTTGTGATGATGTGTACAGTGTTCGAGCGCCGTGTTAGGTCGAGTCCAATATGTCTTTTATGTCAAGACCCGGAACGTGATGCTGTAACAGTGACCTCTACTGGTGGTATCTTACAAAAGAGTCTGGAGAAAATGCTTGTGATTGATGATCGATGGTTGTGATGATGCATACAGTGTTCGAGCGGCACGTTGGGTTGTGTCCAATATGTCTTTGATGTCAAGCGTGGCGGCGCTGACATGTAGGGGGAGCTGTGAGCCGCTGGTTGTTCTTGAAATGACACTTGTACGTTTTTTACCACCATGAGTCAAGATGCTTGTGATTAATGGCTGTGCTGATGTGTGCAGTGTTGCGTGTTACTGCAACAGCGACCTCTACTGGTGGTATCTTACTAAAAAGGCTGGAGAAAAGGCTTGTGATTGATGATCAATGCTTGTGATGATGCGTACAGTATTCGAGCGGCATGTTGGGTCGAGTCCAATATGTCCTTAATGTCGAGACCTGAAATTTGATGCTGTAACAGTGACCTCTACTGGTGGTATCTTACTAAAGATGCTGGAGAACATGCTTGTGATTGATGATCAATGGTTTTGATAATGCGTACAGTGTTCGACCGGCGCGTTGGGTTGAGTCCCATGCCTTTGATGTCAAGACCCAGAATATGATGCAGTAACAGCGACCTCTACTGGTGGTATCTTATAACAGTGTCTGGAAAAACAAGTGCTTCATGCTGGATGGAGGATTCTAATTCTGAATAGCAACCTCTACAGGTGTACAGGAATACTGGCAGACGTGCGTCAGGCTAGTCCATGCTTGTTGGAACCATTCCCGGCAAGGACTCCCTCACTTACAAGTGACCCTAGGTCCCTGTAGTGCATGTTTTTTGCGACAGGTGGGCGTGTCCTATGTAATGCACAGTGGGCGTGGCGACAGATCATTCATTATGTGTAATACAGACGAAGCCTCGTGTTTTCAGGTAGAGCTCGGTGTCAATGAGCAGCACATGTTGTGCCCATGTTCCACCTCCTCGCCGCCGCCACCGTTCTCATGTATAACAATAGATGTGGATTAACTTTAATCATGTTTTCTCCTGACGGCACCGATAATTAGTTTGAAAGCGCTTGATTAGCAAACAACGGCGGTGAGAAGGACTCCATGTCGCTCCTCTAATTAGTTTCGGATTATTCGGATGCGGAGGAGCGAGCGCTGTCGGTAACATTACAGGCCTTTACGCTGGAAAATTAACTCCCGGATAATTATACCCCCTCGAAACGCGACCACGGTGGACGGTGACGTCATCCTCCGCTGTGGATTCATGAGGGTGGAGGGCTTTGATTTATCTGTGACCCAAATAACTGTGCACCACCACGCCAGTGCTGCATTAGTGGCATGTTGCATGGTGGAGATGATCCTGCACTCTGATCAGGTGGTGGACGAATCTGAGGACTGCAGAGACATTGCCGGGCTGATGGCGCGTAAGTGGACGTGGACTGGTGCGAGGGGCTTGGAGAACCGAAGGTCACACGATCATCACACAGTCTGTACATGGCTGTCCTACATTGTTGATGCTGCTCGGTCGCCCAAGGAGCATGAGTCCCCCACTGAGCCTCGGTCCTCACAAGGTTTCCTCCTTAAAAAATCAACATAACAGGGAGTTTTGTCTTGCCGCTGTCGCTTCGGCTCGCTCTTTGGGGGTTTAAAGGCTTTTAGCTGCTTTGTGACGATGCACTGTTGTAAAAAGCGCTCTATAAATAAATGACTTGAACTTGAACTTGTCACCTGAAGGTGGCGCGGGTACAGTGGAGTCATCACTCTGATCCGTGGGGGTCCTGACCTTCAGATAACGGAGTGAAGGTGGGACACGCTGGAGTTCAGCGGGAGAACCGTTCCATGGCCGAGTCGAGGGATTGGTTGCGTAACGGCCGAAGCCGTTGAGGTTGCATAACGGAGCAATCAGCGAGCGTCTCGTTCTATTTGCATATGAAACCGATCTGATTGCATTGTTATGCAACTCTGAGATGCAGGTCGTTAGGCAGGTCGTTTGCAGTCAGTCAGTTGAGTGATGTCACACCCCTGATGTGTCCGGGTGATGGGAGCAGTTCTCCGGTGCAATGTGCACCGCGGGTCAAACATGATACAGCACCTACCTTGCCCCACCTTACTCAAACCTCAATACCCCGACCACTGAGCGACCACCCACTCGTTCCTCATTACAAGCATTTCTTCTTCATCCACGTTGCCGTGTATGGTATCTAAGATCTAGGAGTCTCTAGGAGGCTCTAGGTATCTAGCCTCAGATGGTATCTAGGCTATAGGAAGCTCTAGAAGGCTCTAAGAGACGCCTAGATGGTAGAAGGCTCTAGGAGGCTCTAGGAGGCGCCCAGATGTTATCTAGGCTCTAGGAGGCTCTAGGAGGCACCTAGATGGTATCCATGCTCTAGGAGGCTCTAGGAAGCTCTAGGAGGCGATGGTATCTAGGCTCTAGGAGGCGCCTACTAGAGCTTCCTAGAGCCTCCTAGAGCATGGATACCATCTAGGTGCCTCCTAGAGCCTCCCAGAGCATAGATATTTTCTAGGAACCTCCTAGAGCCTCCTAGAGCCTAGATACCATTCACTGGTGGCATCTTACTATAAAGTCTGAAGAAAGTGCTTGTGATTGATGATCGATGGTTGTGATGATGTGTACAGTGTTCCAGCAGCTCGTTGGGTTGAGTCCCATATGTCTTTGATGTCGAGACCTGGAATCTAATGCTGTAACAGCTGTAACAGGAAGATCAGACCTTAGTTGTCAGCTGTTAGTTGATTCACAAAGTGGACAAATGGACTACAGGCTAAAAATTTGGAAGTTCACGTATGATAAGTGGAGCTGGAGGGTGGAGAGTAAGAAGAACAAGAAGGTGTAGCTAATAAAGTAGCTATGAGTAGCTATAAGCCCTATGTTTCCGCTGTAAGCGTGCGAGGACGGCAAAGTGGATCGTGAGCCATAATTCATTCGGAAATCTGGATATTAATAACCGAGTGTGGTGGAGCATGAAAAATTAAACACGCAGCATTACGCGAGAATAAAGAGGAGATGGTATCGCGAGGGAATGGCGTATTAAAGAAGATTCTTTTCCCAGATTTCCAGAGTTTTCCGCAGAAGATTTTTGTTGAACGGACGCAACGCCGAGTTTTAATGTAATTAGCCCACGAGTGGCGACTGCGACACGGATTCCGGGCACAAATGTGACACCACATAACAGCCGGCGAGTCCCCCGGCGTCCCCCCCCGTCACATCGGGTGCGGTGAGCGATGATGGCGGATATTACAGCACATCAGGTTCCGCTGCATAAATCTCCCCGGGCGAGGACGACTCTATTAAACCGGCGGTGTTGATGAATAGGACGGGGCTTTGTGAACTTTTACCGCCCTTAATCCCGACTCCCCCGACAGCTCGGAGGATTTTTCGAAACCCCCCCCCCCCCCTTCATCCCTTCATCCCACACACACGCTTCCCTCCCCGGCAAATCCAGACGGGAGTCTTTTGCGCCCGTGTGGACGTCACGCCGTCGTTCTTTCCATCAGGACCGCGACGTGGTGGCAGCGGCTCGTTAAAAACGTGTCAGATGGAAAATGAGCGAGTGCAATCTTCGGGATCAAGTGGGCAATTTTCCTTTTTATGAATCAAAGCGTGTCATTTTCGTGTTCGGAAATAATAACCCCGCTTCGGAGGGAAATGACAGGGCATTCCGACTGGTGGCTGAAACGCCGGACGGATTAAAACCAGGCTGGATGAGGCTGCGAGAAAAAAAAAACAACCTGATTTTAAAACATTCAGGGCCCTCGTTTAGCGATCTTCAGCGTGGCATCGACCACGTAGCTTTATTAAGAGCGCTATGCATAAAAGACGTGTCCTCATTCTATTTAACGTGCAATAAACCCATCAAATGCTGTTATCTTTTAAGATCCAGATTGAGCTCTGACTTCGGAGGGTTGCTATTTGAGAGGTGCAGCTACCTCCACTCAATGCGCTGCTCCATGAGGTTCTCTGGACTGGGACTGGACAACCCACAGTGTAGTGTAGACTATGTATCTGCGTTCTCTGTGCAAATTCCGTCAGATTTAATAGCGTTAAAAACGTTGCGGACGATCCACCGCCGAGATAGTGACCGATGTGATGAGGTTGTTTTCAGTCAGCAGTGCACCTGGGTTTCCCGACGAGATACAATATGCCAGAAAAGTTCACGCAGACGCTCGATAACCAGGTCGGTATGCACTCCCTTTTTTTCTTAGTTTTTTAACCTAAGTTTTCAAATCCGGACGGGAGTCTTTTGCGCCCGTGTGGACGCCACACCGTCGTTCTTTCCATCAGGACCGCGACGTGGCGGCGGCGCCTCGTTAAAAACGTGTCAGATGGAAAATGAGCGAGTGCAATCTTCGCGATCAAGTGGACAATTTTCCTTTTTACGAATCAAAGCGTGTCATTTTCGTGTTCGGAAATAATAACCCCGCTTTGGAGGGAAATGACAGGGCATTCCGACTGGCGCTTTTGCACTTTTGATGCAATGCGTGGTATGTTGTTGTGCATGAAGCCCTGAGGTATATTTTTATTGCTTTTATTATGTTACTTTGAATATATTTGGGCGGCACGGTGGCTTAGTGGTTAGCATGTTCTCCTCTCAGCACTTGGGATTCCCGATTCGAATCCCCATCTGGGTGGAGTTTCCATGTTCTCCCCGTGTCTGCATGGGTTTTCTCCAGGTTCTCCGGTTTCCTCCCACAGTCCAAAAACATGGATCAAGTCAATTGAATTCTCAAAATTGCCCCATATAGAGTGTGTCTGTGTGAGTGAGTGTGTGCCCAGCGATGGATTGGCGCCCTGTCCTGGGTCTATCTGCCCAGCGCCCGAGACGTTCTCCCCTGGATGGGCATGGGGAACCCCACCACGACCCTAATATAGGATAAAGCAGGAGATAATGAATGAATGAATGAATGAATAAATTTGTTTACGTATTCTGCCTTGTGGCCGGCTCTGGTAATGCGGCACCATCAGAAACAGATATGATGCGTTCTATGCGTTTCTACTGCATTACTCATGTAGCTACTTGATAACCGGGTAGTTTTGTTTAATTTTGCTGCCTCGTGTGGCAGGTTTTGGTAATGCGCCACCATCAGAAACAGATATGATGCGTTCTATACTTTTCTACTGCGTTTCT
Source organism: Corydoras sp. C115 (assembly GCA_019802505.1). Lineage (NCBI taxonomy): Eukaryota > Metazoa > Chordata > Actinopteri > Siluriformes > Callichthyidae > Corydoras > Corydoras sp. C115. The sequence continues at coordinate 323,755 of JAFMOC010000279.1, forward strand.
CAAACAGCGGCTCATTAACCGGGTTGGTTTGTTTCAATTTGCTGCCCCGTGTGGCAGGCTTTGGTAATGCACCACCATCAGGAACAGTTATGATGCGTTCTATGCGGTTATACTGCATTACTCATGTAGCTGCCCGATAGCCGGTTTGGTTTGTTTCAGATTGCTGCCTCATGTGGCAGGTTTTGGTATTGTACCACCATTAGGATCAGATATGATGCGTTCTACTGCATTTCTACTGCGTTTCTCACACAGCTGCTCGATAACCGTGTTGTTTTTTTTCAGTTTGCTGCCCCTTGTGGCAGGCTCTGGTATTGCACCACCATTAGAAATGGATATGATGCGTTCCACTGCATTTCTCACACAGCTGCTTGATAACCGAGTTGGTTTGTTTCATTACAGATTGCTGCCTCATGTGGCAGGATTTTGGTAATGCGCCACCATCAGGAACAAATATTCTCACACAGCTGCTTGATAATTGGGATGGTTTGTTTCTGTTTGCTGCCTCGTGTGGCAGGCTCTGGTATTGCACCACCATTAGAAACGGATACGATGCGTTCCACTGCGTTTCTAGTGAGTTTCTCACACAGTGACTCATTAACCGGGTTGATTTGCTTTATTTTGCTGCCTCATGTGGCAGGCTCTGGTATTGCACCATCATTATGAACAGATACGATGCGTTCCACTGCGTTTCTGCTGCGTTTCTCGAGTCCTGTTCGGTAATTTCCCTGTTTTCTTCTGCCCTCATGCCCTGGTGTGTCTCAGGATTGCATCTGCTGCAAAATAGAATTCGTCTACGCGCCGGCCGCTTGCCGCCGCATTACATCACCTGACTCCCGGCTGCAGCTGGAGCAGAACTTTAGAACCTGAATGTGATCAACATCGGATTTATTGTGTAGTTTTATCATTTATAAAACTCCCTGTTGTGCTCCCTGAACAACGCGCTGGCGCTGATTTACCCGGCCTCGCGGTTCCACGGACCTTCAGCGCTGATCCAGTGGGACACGTGGTGATAGATCAGTGGCTTTGAGTGGCAGCCGGGATAATGCTCTTGTCTGTGAGACGTATCGTCATGACGGCGCTACAAAGCGGCGTCCGCTGATTGAGGTGGAAGGGAAAATTTGCTCCGCCGCGCCGCGCCGCGCACAATTGATGAACCTTCGGTTCACACCTTCAGATAAACACGGAAGCGCGTCTGGGTTAACGAGGCGTTCGCGTGCGGTACCGTGTCCTCATTCCTACATGTGTTGATTTGATCCAGCAATTATTATTAGCTTTACCTTAATTTAGCATCATGGAGGTAGCTAAGGCCTATCCCGGCACTTACTTCGAGAAAAGTTTGGGGTGCTGGGCAGATACAACCACGGTAGGGCGCCACTTCATCACTGGGCACACACTCACTCACTCACATACATGCTATATAGGGGTAATTTAGAGCAAGCAATTCACCTTGAATCCATGTTTTTGGACTGTGGGAGGAAACCCATGGAAACCTCACCCAGATCGAGATTCGAACCTGGATCCCCATTACTGAGTGGAGAACATGCAAATCATTACACCAGTGCACCGCCTTCGAAGAACAATACAGCCTTGCCAATTCACATATAAGGGAGAACATGCAAAATACACACAGAAGAGCTGGAAGGCAGATCAGGATTCTGGTTAGTGTTGAAGCAGCATTTAACAACAGACTTCAGATTTCCAGTATCATAGCAACAGTTTAGGGAAGGCCCGATGAACATGGTGTCCAATCACCAAAGGGCTGATATAGGGGCAATTTAGAGCAGGCAATTTACCTTGTATCCATGTTTTTGGACTGTGGGCGGAAACCCACTCACACACACCCACTCACAAACACATACACACACACACTCTATATGGGGCAATTTGGAGAATTCAATTCACCTTAATCCATGTTTTTGGACTGTGGGAGGAAACCGGAGAACCCAGAGGAAACTCACGCGGACACGGGGAGAACATGGAAACTCCACCCAGATTGGGATTCGAACCGGGAATCCCTAGTGCTGAGAGGAGAACATGCTAAACCACTAAGCCACCGTGCCACCCCAATTTCACAATCAATCCATCCATTATCTTCCGCTTTATCCTCTACTCGGGTCGCGGGGGGGGGGGTTCCCCATGTCCATCCAGGGGAGAACGTCTCGGGCGCTGGGCAGATACACCCAGGACAGGGGGGCAATCTATTACTGGACACACACTCACTTACACACACACTCTATATGGGGCAATTTGGAGAATTCAATTGATCTTGATCCATGTGTTTTGGACTGTGGGAGGAAACCGGAGAACCCGGAGGAGACGCACGCGGACACGGGGAGAACATGGAAAGCGGGAATCCCCAGCGCTGAGAGGAGAACATGCCAAACCACTAAGTCCAAGCTTTAAAATATGAGAAGCCAAGAACCGACCGATGTCCTCATACTTTAGGTTCTACTGTATTTTTGGGAGACGGAACGCAGAACAGTTGAGTGAGAGAGAGTTGGACGTGCAGATGCATAATGCATGAGTTTACTGCAGTCCGAAAAATCAGCACGTCCTCACACACACACACACACACACACACACACACACACACACACACACACACTCTGTGTTTATCTGTACAGGAGTATTTTTTCACGCTGAACATCTCGACCCCCCCCCCTCCCAGTCGACAGGTCTCTCAGGGCGTCCTGAGTGCGGGGATTGTTCCGGAACGCGTTCTAAAGAAATTAAAGGGGAATTAAGGCGTTCGTTTCATTCGGTGCTAAAAGCTCTGGTAATGTCGCCGCGCCGTCCATTAAAGCGAGCGGGTTCGAACCGTAACCGCGGCCCGGCACCTTTCTCCTCACTCGCTTTCATTTGCGTCGCTCTCGTCGCCTTTGTTGCGTCTGGCTGCTGATGGAACCGAAACTCAGACGCGGAGAACCCGAAATAACAACAAGACAAAAATAAAGCCTTCTTCGTTTCGGCAGAATTGATTTTATTTATTTTGATTTTTGGGCGGCATGGTGGCTTAGTGGTTTAGCATGTTCTCCTCTCAGTGCTAGGGATTCCCGGTTCGAATCCCCATCTGGGTGAAGTTTCCATGTTCTCCCCGTGTCCGCGTGGGTTTCCTACGGGTTCTCCGGTTTCCTCCCACAGTCCAAAAACATGGATCAAGGTCAATTGAGTTCTCCAAATTGCCCCATATAGAGTGTGTGTGTGAGTGAGTGTGTACCCAGCGATAGGTTGGCGCCCTGTCCTGGGTGTATCTGCCCAGCGCCCGAGACGTTCTCCCCTGGATGGGCATGGGGAACCCCCCGCGACCCTAATAGAGGATAAAGCAGAAAATAATGGATGGATAAATAAAATTTTTTTAATATATTTTTATAGGACAAATAAACAATATTACTTCCAACCACAATAACAATTAACATATTCCACTTTTTCTGGTTGGCATGTTCTCCTCTCAGCACTAGGGATTCTCCAGTTTCCTCCCACAGTCCAAAAAACATGGATTAAAGGTCAATTGAATTCTCCAAATTGCCCCATATAGAGTGTGTGTGAGTGAGTGTGTGTCCAGTGATAGATTGCCCCCCTGTCCTGTGTGTATCTGCCCAGCGCCCGAAATGTTCTACCCTGGATGGGCTTGGGGAACCCCCCCCCCCCCAGGACCCTAGTGGAAGATAATGGATGGATGGATGGAAATTGCCCATATATAGTTTGTGTGTGTGTGTGTGTGTGTGTGTGTGTGAGACTGTGTATCCACAATAGATTGCCCCCTTGTCCTGGGTGTATCTGCCCAGCGCCCGAAACGTTCTCCCCTGGATGGGCATGTGGAACCCGCCCCACCAATGACCCTAGTAGAGGATAAAGCGGAATAATAATGGATGGATGGATGGATGGATACCCTAATATAGGCGCCATGGTGGCTTAGTGGTTTAGCATGTTCTCCTCTCAGCGCTAGGGATTCCCGGTTCGAATCCCAATCTGGGTGGAGTTTCCATGTTTTCCTCATGTCCGTGTGGGTTTCCTCCGGGTTCTCCGGTTTCCTCCCACAGTCCAAAAACTCAAGTCAAGGTCAATTGGATTCTCCAGATTGCCCCATATAGAGTGTGTGTGTGAGTTCTCCAAATTGCCCCGTGTGTGAGTGAGTGTGTGTCCAGTGATAAATTGCCCCCCTGTCCTGGGTGTATCTGCCCAGCGCCCGAAACGTTCTCCCCTGGATTGGCATGGGAACTCTGCATGACCTCAGCACCATAGCCCAAATCCCCCACCTCCAGCTTTGCGCTCTCCCACGGGTCTCTGTGACTCCGCGCCGAGCTGGCATCCAATGACGGCGGGGTGGATGCTGCCTGAAGGTCGAAACCGCTTCGGTTCTGCATCCTCTCACTTCTGAAGAACGATGGGTACCGGTGTTCAATCCCAACCCTCTCTGTGCCATCTGTTGCCCGGGACACCCCCCCCTCCCTCCGAGCCCCCCCACCTCCGTCTGGCCGGCCTGTGATAAACCACCGGAGCCCTGAGGGGTGAGGATAATCAGCGGGGAGCACCTGGCGCCTTCACAACGCCGCAGATTCACGCTTTGTTTTAAGGCGGTGGATTAAGGTGCGGCTTTGGTCGCCGTCGCCGTCGCAGGGTCCGAGCGCCACGACAGACCGGCCGCACCACGCCAGCCAGCCGCTCTGATGATCGGGTCCTGGGTCGTTGGCTGGGTCGTGTCTGTCTTTACAATGGGAAGTTTTGCATGTTCTCCTGGTGTCTGTGTATAGACAGAGGGTCTTTCCTGCCATAGACCTGATGGTGACGTGTCCAGCGTTTAGTTCCGCTGCTCCGGTCAGTGATGCCGGAGTCACATGATGCACTGTGTCAAAATCATCCATCCATCCATTATCTTCCAATTTATCCTCTATTGGGGGGGGGGGGTTCCCCATGACCATCCAGGGGAGAACGTCTCAGGCGCTGGGCAGATACACCCCGGACAGGGGGGCAATCTATCCCTGGGCACACACTCACACACATGGGGCAATTTGGAGAACTCAATTGACTTGGAAACCCATGTTATTGGACTGTGGGAAGAAACCGGAGAACCCGGAGGAAACCCATGGGGACACGGGGAGAACATGGAAACTCCACCCAGATTGGGATTCGAACCGGGAATCCCTATTGCTGAGAGGAGAACATGCTAAACCACTAAGCCACCGTGCTGCTGCAGAGAATATAACATTTTTTTTTTTAAAGATGCCTGATTGAGGAACCCCTGCGAGAAGGTTTCTGATTGGCTGACGGGAAAGGCGGGACTTGTCCTGATGGGTAAGCGGCTGGCATCGGTGGATGGTTGATATAACGCATGATGATGATGATGATGATGATGATGATGATGATGGCGATTGTGGCGCAGTGATTGGTGCATGTGCTTTTAGCAAGAAGAGCCCATGGTTTAGTCAGTGGGGAATTTGGTATGTTCTCCTCATGCCCAGGTTGTCACTGACCACATCCTTCTTCGACAGACATCAAGATACACAGACTAAAAAAGATATATTTATACCCATGTCCGCGTGGGTTCCTCCGGGTTCTACCCCCCCCAGTCTAAAAACATGGATTCAAGGTACAGTATATTGGCTGTTCTTAATTGCCCCATTTAGTTTGTGTGTGTGTCAGGTGTTGGCACCCTGTCCTGGGTGTATCTGCCCAGAGCCCTGGATGTTGCCCCGGGGATGGGCATGTGGAACAGAAGAGGAGCCAATGGTTTAGTCAGTGTTGAATTTGGTATGTTCTCCTCACACCCAGGTTGTCACCGACCACATCCTTCTTCAACAATGCACCATCAAAAAAAAAAGGGTTTCCTCTTCCCTCTTAGCAAGAAGATTGCCCATTTAGTTTGTGTGTGTGTCAGGTGTTGGCACCCTGTCCTGGGTGTATCTGCCCAGCGCCTTGGTCGTTGCCCCTGGGTTGGGCATGTGGAACAATGCCCATCAATGCTCTTAGCAAGAAGAGCCCATGGTTTAGTCGGTGGGGAATTTGGTATGTTCTCCTCACGCCTAGGTTGTCACTGACCACATCCTTCTTCGACAATCGGTTCCTCCGGGTTCTCGCCCCAGTCTAAAAACATGGATTCAAGGTAAATTGGATGCTGTAAATTGCCCCATATAGTTTGTGTGTGTGTGTCAGGTGGTGGATTGGCCCCCTGTCCTGGGTGTATCTGCCCAGCGTCCTGGACGTTGCCCCTGGGATGGGCATGCAGAACAACCCCCAATAATGAGATTATTATGGGCTACATGAGAACCCAACATGTTCCGGGAAACGTTCGGCGTACGGAACCGACGCCGCCCTCTGTTGCCGACTCGGGCGCCGTTTCACCGGCACTTAGCGGCGGCTCGGCGGCGTTAATGAAACCCGGGGACGATTCGGCCGACCCGCCCGGTCACCCTCCAGCTCGGCGAGCTCGGCGGAGCCGCTCCATCCGTCTCTTAATGAGACATTAATTACGGCGCAGACGAACGCGAACACCGCGGGCCCTCTCTTAACCTCGCGAGCCGTAATCGAGGCTTATGAATTTATATTTCATGACCCACTCTACCTCGCCGTCACCACCTTGAAGGACACGCGAGACCTTTTTAAAATTCCACCAGAGCGTCGCCGCTCATTGGGGACTAATCAGATATTGAAGGGAGAACGTATACGGACGCGCGTCCTCCGTGTTATTCAATAAACGCCGCGATAACGATCGCCATTAATGGAGCCGGGCCTAATTCACCGATCGCCCCGGAATTATGCAGTCGCACGACGGGAAACAGAACGGACAGAGTTATGGGATTACCATTAGGTCCCGTTTATGGCGGCAGATGATGGAGTCGGGGAAATTCGGCGTAAGTCATTCGGCTAATGAGCGCCGCCGCTGTTTATGTCTGTAATGAATCAGCCGTGCGATCCCGCCCTTTCCTGTTTGTGTCAAAATATTGAGCCTGCGGGGAGTTTTCCTGATTCAGTGATGTAACGGCGCGGGTTCAGAGCTGGGTGACATGCCGTCTGTGTCTATATGCACTGTATAGTATCACACACACACACACACACACACACACACACGTCTATGCTGACGGTTCGTGACACTTTTTTTTTAAAGGCTGTCAATGCGTTCATTCGGGTTTCTCAGCTGCACCATGTAATTATACAGCTGTGGATCATGGTGGGGAGAACATACCAATGCTCATGCACACACACACACACACACACACACACACACACGTCTATACTGACGGTTCATGACACTTTTTCAAAGGCTGTCAATGCGTTCATTCAGTTTTCTCAGCTGCCTCATGTAATTATACTGCTGCGGATCATGATGGGGAGAACATACCAATGCTCTTTCACAAATACACACACATTCACACACAGCCACACTCTACTCGTTCATTCACGTTTTCTAAGCCTCGTGTAATTATACTCGTGATATTGGGGAGAACATAACCAATTTTTCAAAGCTGCGGTTCGTGATTTTTTTTTTCAAAGGCTGTCAATGTGTTAATTTAGTTTTCTTAGCTGCTTCATGTAATTATACAGTGGATCATGGTGGGGAGAACATACCAATGCTCATGCGCAGACAGACACACACACACATTCAGGTCTAGGTTTGTGCCAACTTTTTTTCAACGGCTGCGAATTCATTTACTCATGTCATCACATCGCTGGGGTGATGGAGAGGAGAACATGCAAATGCTCACACACACACACACACACACACACACACAGTCACACACAGACACACACACACACACAGACTCACACACACACACACACACACACACACACACACACACACACACACACACACACGCCTATTCTGACGATTCGTGACATTTTTTTTTCAAAGGCTGTCAATGCGTTCATTCAGATTTCTCAGCTGCCTCATGTTATACTGCTGCGGATCATGGTGGGGAGAACATACCAAAGCTCATGCACAGACACACTGTCTAGAACTGTCTAGAAGGTTCTAGAATCTACTCTAGAACCTTCTTCTCGTTGAAAAGTGATGGGATTTGCTGGGCGTCCACATACTTTAGTCCAAAATGATTTTCCTCAGGACCAAGTGGAAGTCTGCACTATTTAACCTATTTCAAGGGCACTACTTATACCCTACAGAGTGCACTTCATCTCATATGAACTGTGTTAGTGTAGCAGCTCTGAGGCAGCGAGCCTGTCATCTTTGTTCTCATCTGTGTGTGTGTTCGTGTGTGTGTGTGTGTGTGTGTGCGCATGTGTGCGCATGTGTGCGCGTATGTGAGTGTGTGTGAGTGTGTGTTTGTGTGCATGTATCTGTGTGTGTGTCTGTGTGTGTGTGTGTGTCTGTGTGTGTGTGTCTGTGTGTGTCTGTGTGTGTGTGTGTCTGCGTGTCTGTCGGGGTGTGTGTGTGTGTGTGTGTGTGTGTGTGTGCTGTGTGTGTGTGTGTGTGCGTGTGTGTGCGTGTGTGTGAGTGTGTGTGAGTGTGTGTGAGTGTGTGTTTGTGTGAGTGTGTTTGTGTCTGTGTGTGTGTGTGTGTGTGTGTGTGTGTGTCTGTGTGTGTGTGTCTGCGTGCTTGCGTGTGTGTGTGAGTGTGTGTGTGAGTTTGTGTGAGTGTGTGTGTGAGTTTGTGTGAATGTGTTGTGTGTGTGTGTGTGTGTGTGTGTGTCGCCCGTGACCTCTTTATGTGAGATCAACAGGGAGCTGGTGGTGGGGGTGGGGGTGGTGGTGGAGGAGGAGGAGGAGGGTGTGGGGGAGGTGGGGGTGGTGGTAGAGGAGGAGGTGGTGGGGGAGGTGGGGGAGGTGGGGGAGGTGGAGGTGGTGGTAGAGGTGGTGGTGGTGGTGGTGGCAGCCCGGAATAGAAAGCGCCGCGTCATGCTGCCACTGTGCTGAGCAACGCTGGACGTGGACGGTGCGTCCGCCAGTTCAGTGGTGACTTTGTCCCGAACTCCCACAATGCACTGCTCCACAGTTTCAGACACAGAGAAAGGCGGAGCGGCGGAGTCAGGAACATGTCGGCGGATCTCGTGACGGCCCGGGGGCGCGGCCCGCTGCATCATCAGACGGGTGTGATGTCACAGAGACACACAGGTTCGTTGTGGATTTGGCATGTTCTCCTGGTGTCCAAGTGCATGTCCGTAACTTTCCGTAAAAACATGCTGAGAGGTCATGAATGGAAATGTGATTCCCTGTCTTTTGCACCGGGATAGGATCCAAAGACGCCAATCAAAGAGCTCTTAAGATTTGTGGAAAGACGCAGTGATGTAATATAGCGCCCCCCTTTGGAGCACTAGCAGCGGCGATGCTTTAATAAATGTTTTCTGCAGGATTTTGTGAGGAGTCCACTGACTGACTCCACAGTTTGGATACTGGTACAGGGTGCTGCGTACAGGAAACATGTCGGTACGGGTGCTGGGTACAGGGTAACAGGGTGCTGGGTACCAGGGTGCTGGGTCACAGAGGCGTGCTGGGTACAGGTTACTGGTGTCCAAGTGCTGGGTAACAGGGGTACAGGGTGCTGGGTGCATGAAATGGAAATGTGCAGGGTGCTTTTGCACCGTGATAGGTACAGGGTGCCAATCAAGAGGTACAGGGTTGCTGGGTACAGGGTACAGTGATGTTAATAGCGCCCCCCTTTGGAGCACTAGCAGCGGCGATGCTTTAATAAATGTTTTCTGCAGGATTTTGTGAGGAGTCTGAGACAACACCTGCTGGATACTGGGTACAGGGTGCTGCGTACAGGGTGCTGGGTACAGGGTGCTGGGTACAGGGTACAGGGTGCTGGGTACAGGGTGCTGGGTACAGGGTGCTGGGTACAGGGTTACAGGGTGCTGGGTACAGGGTACAGGGTGCTGGGTGCTGGGTGCAGGGTGCTGGGTGAGGGTTACAGGGTGCTAGGGTACCAGGGTGCTGGGTCGGGTACAGGTCTACAGGTGCTGGGTACAGGGTGCTGGGTGCAGGGTGCAGGGTGCAGGGTACAGGGTGCTGGGTGCTGGGTACAGGGTGCTGGGTGCTGGGTGCAGGGTGCAGGGTACAGGGTACAGGGTGCAGGGTGCAGGGTGCTGGGTACAGGGTACAGGGTACAGGGTGCAGAGTACAGGGTGCTGGGTACAGGGTGATGGGTATAGGGTGCAGGGTACAGGGTGCTGGGTACAGGGTGCTGGGTGCAGGGTGCAGGGTGCAGGTGCACCAGGGTGCCGGGTCCCCAACAACAGGGTGCAGGGTACAGGGGGTGCATGGGTGCAGAGGTGCTGGGGTACAGGGTGCTGGGTGACAGGGTGCTGGGTGCAGGGTGCTGGGTGCAGGGTGCAGGGTGCAGGGTACAGGGTGCTGGGTGCAGGGTGCTGGGTGCAGGGTGCAGGGTGCAGGGTACAGGGTGCAGGGTGCTGGGTACAGGGTGCAGGGTACAGGGTGCAGAGTACAGGGTGCTGGGTACAGGGTGCTGGGTATAGGGTGCAGGGTACAGGGTGCTGGGTACAGGGTACAGGGTGCAGGGTACAGGGTGCTGGGTGCAGGGTGCTGGGTGCAGGGTCCAGGGTCCAGGGTGCAGGGTGCATGGGTGCAGGGTGCAGGGTGCTGGGTGCAGGGTGCAGGGTGCAGGGTGCAGGGTGCTAAATGATGGCTACTGGGTGATGGGTGCTGGGTGATTTAAGCTGGGTGATGGATGATGGGTGCTGGGTGCTAGATGCTCGGAGCTGGATGCTGGGTGATTAATGCTGGTTGATAAAAGCTGGGTGATTGATGCTGGGTCCTGGCTACTGGGTGATGGATGCTGGATGCTCAGAGCTGGATGCTGGGTGATTAATGCTGGATGCTGGGTACCGGATACTGGGTGTCGGATGCTGGGTGACGGATACTGGGTGACGGATACTGGGTGACGGATACTGGGTGACGGATGCTTGGTGACGGATACTGGGTGACAGATGCTGGATGCTGGGTGCTGGATACTAGAAGACGGATGCTGGCTGACGGATACTGGGTTCTGGATACTGGGTGACGGATGCTGGGTGACGGATACTAGGTTCTGGATACTGGGTGACGGATGCTGGGTGATGGATACTGGGTTCTGGATACTGGGTAACGGATGCTGGGTGACGGATACTGGGTTCTAGATACTGGGTGACGGATGCTGGATGACGGATGCTGGGTGACGGATGCTGGGTACTGGATACTGGGTGACGGATGCTGGATGCTGGGTGCTGGATACTAGGCGACATATGCTGGGTGACATATGCTGGGTGACGGATTACAATTGGGTGACGGAGGGCTGGCTGTGGTAGGGGGGGGTTGGGGGGGATACTGGGTGTACCGGATGACTGTTCCTGGAGTGCTGGATGCTGGGTTCTGTATACTGGGTGACGGATGCTGGGTTGGTATCTGGATAGAGACTGGGTGACGGATGACTGTGGATGCTGGGTGATGGATAACTAGGGGAAGGATGCTGGTGACGGATACTGGGTTCTAGATACTGGGTGACGGATGCTGGATGCCGGGTGATGGATACTAGGAGACGGATGCTGGCTGACGGATGCTGGGTTCTGGATACTGGGTGACGGATGCTGGATGACGGAATTACTGTTGGATACTCTGAACGGATACTGGTGCGAGGATGACTAGGATGGATTGCCTGGAGTGGAACGGATTCTGGAATACTGGGTGACAGATGCTGGGTAACGGATACTGGGTTCTGGATACTGGGTGACGGATGCTGGGTGACGGATGCTGGGTGACGGATACTGGGTGACGGATACTGGGTGCTGGATACTAGGAGATGGATGCTGGCTGACGGATACTGGGTTCTGGATACTGGGTGACGGATGCTGGGTGAAGGATACTAGGTTCTGGATACTGGGTGACGGATGCTGGATGCCGGATACTGGGTTCTGGATACTGGGTGACGGATGCTGGGTGACGGATACTGGGTTCTGGATACTGGGTGACGGATGCTGGGTGACGGATGCTGGGTGACGGATGCTGGGTACTGGATACTGGGTGACGGATGCTGGATGCTGGGTGCTGGATACTAGGCGACTTATGCTGGGTGACGGATACTGGGTTCTGGATACTGGGTGACGGATGCTGGGTGACGGATACTGGGTGACGGATGCTGGATGCTGGATACTGGGTTCTGTATACTGGGTGACGGATGCTGGGTTCTGGATACTGGGTGACGGATGCTGGGTGACGGATACTGGGATGCTGGGTGACGGATGCTGGGTACTGGATACTGGGTGAGGGACAGATGCTGGGTGACTGGATACTAGGGCGACTTAATGGGTGACGGATACTGGGTGACTGGATGCTGGATGCTGGGTGCTGGGTGGATACTGGGTGACAGATGCTGGTGACCGGGATATGCTGGGTGATTGATGCTGGGTTTCTGGATACTGGGTGAGGATGCTGGATGCTGGGGCTGGATGCTAGGTGACAGTGCTGACGGATACTGGGTTCTGGATAATGAATGACGGAGTGATGTGTGAGCGGATACAGGGGGTGATGATGTATTCTGGATACTGGGTGCTGGATACTGGGTGACGGGAATGACTGGCGTGATGGATACTCGGGTTTGCTGGAATGCTGGGATCCCGGGTACTGGATGTCTGAGTGATTGATTGATGAGGGCGATGGATACAGGGGGTGATGATACTGGATGCTGGAGTACTGGATGCTGGGTGATTAATGCTGGGTGATGGATACTGGGTTCTGGATGCTGGATGCCGGGTACTGGATGCTGGGTGATTAATGCTGGGTGGATTAAATGCTGGTGGCTGGAATTCTGTGTACGTAGATCCTGGACGGATGCTGGGGCTGGGATGCTGGATCCCTGTGTACTGGCAAACTGGATAATGAATGCGTGGATGATGTTCTGGATTACAGGGTGATGTGAGTACTGGAAAAAGGGTGGCTGGATGTTTGGGATTGCCGGTGATGGGTGCCGGATCTCGGGTGCTGAATGCTGGGTGCTGGATGGTGAGTGCTGGATGATGGCTGATGGATACAGGGTGATGAGTACTGGAGGCTGGGTGCAGGTTGCGATGCGGGCCGATGCCGGGCATACAGATTGCACTCGTTTCATTTCCATTTCTAACTGACCGGATCCCTCATTACGTAATTGCTGTAGCTAAATCAACACAAACGAACCCGGAGAACCCGGAGGGATTCGAAGAAGCTTTATGGAGCGATACCGAACGTAAAATCTGATAAGTGTGATCCCTGCTGCAGGTGCTGATGCGGCGGATTCGATCATAATGGTCGTTTCAAATTTCCATATGAGCTTAGCACAGGCCTTTAAAATCAGTGTGTGCGCTCGGGACGGCCAATAATTGCACTCGTTTTCATTTCCATTCTAAACCCGGACTGCCTCTTACGTGCCAACGTGAAAACGGCAGGCATCGCGCGGGAAATCGACGCCAACGTACGGCGGGGAAATACGAGGTGGTATTCAGAGCGCTGGAGTGTGGCAGCATTTCTCATTTGCGTGGTGGGGTGGGGTAGGGCGAGGGGGGGGGTGACAAAATGCCAGATCGTGGGTGACGGGGGAGGGGGGAGGGGGGTTGTGGGTGGCAGATTGGTATTCACGTCCACGCGCCGGCACGAGAAATTGTTTACATGATTGTACGGCGTCGGAAAAGGTCAGTGTCGGCGGAGATATCCGTCACCGCGCAGCGTGAGGCCATGGGGGGGGGGGTATGGGGGGGTATGGGGGGGTTTTATGGCGGGTATGGGGGGTAAAAATACACGTGCTCTTACAATCTTAAACACATGCTGTGCCAAAAGTGGGGGGTATGTGGTAGCGCTCGTCAACGGGACCTTCAATTGTAGGACATGCTGTGATCGCTATGGTCACCGACTTTCAATCCTAGGACGAGGTGTCAGCCATGTTGTCACAGGGCAGATGTGTACTAGGCCACGCCCCTTAAATCCAGAATCCAGCTGTGTCATTGGCTTCCATGTTGGCATGCAGATTGGACAAACGTCTTTGTTGGAACAGTTTGGGGAAGGCCTTTGTTAAAGTGGTTGGGTGAGTGAGGTATGGAGAACTCCGTTAAACAACCTTTTGGATGAATTAGAATGCCGACTGAGTTACTGACAGACATGTACTTACAGACAGTACAGGGAGAACATGCAAATTGCACAAAGGAGGGACCACAGTAGCTGGTCTGCAGCACAGTTCCTGTCAGAATTAAAGCGACACATGAGTGTATTTTGGAAGAATTTGGAATCGTTCCCAGTTGGGTGAATCGTTCCCAGTTGGGTGAATCGTTCCCAGTTGGGAGAATCGTTTGCAGTTGGATGAATCATTTGCAGTTTGGTGAATCGTTCCCAGTTGGGCGAATCTTTCCCAGTTGGGTGAATCGTTCCCAGTTGGGTGAATCGTTCCCAGTTGGGTGAGTCGTTCCCAGTTAGATGAATCATTTGCAGTTTGCCGAATCATTCCCAGTTGGGTGAATCGTTCCCAGTTGGGTGAATCGTTCCCAGTTGGGTGAATCGTTCCCGGTTGGGAGAATCGTTTGCAGTTGGATGAATCATTTGCAGTTTGGTGAATCGTTCCCAGTTGGGCGAATCTTTCCCAGTTGGGTGAATCGTTCCCAGTTGGGTGAATCGTTCCCAGTTGGGTGAGTCGTTCCCAGTTAGATGAATCATTTGCAGTTTGCCGAATCATTCCCAGTTGGGTGAATCGTTCCCAGTTGGGTGAATCGTTCCCAGTTGGGTGAATCGTTCCCGGTTGGATGAATCATTTGCAGTTTGCCGAATCGTTCCCAGTTGGGCGAATTGTTCCCAGTTGGATGAATCATTTGCAGTTTGCCTAATCGTTCCCAGTTGGGCGAATCATTCCCAGTTGGACGAATCATTTGCAGTTTGGTGAATCATCACCAGTTGGGCGAATTGGTGATGGATGCTGGGTGCTGGATGCCGGATGCACCCAAAGAAACCCTTACAGACATAGGGAGAACATGCAAATTCCACAAAGGAAGGACCACAGTAAATGGTGTGCAGCACAGTTCCTGTCAGAGTTCACTTCTGTCCTCACTGTGGGTGGAGTGCTACTCTAATGTCCCCCCCGGGACTAATTATCAGACTTGGCGGTGTATGTTTTTAGGGACTAATTGGTCTGTCCATGTCCCCGAGCGTCACGGCCGTGTGCTTCAGACGGTCCCGCCCCGGTGCCCGGTCGCCGGTTCTGTGATGTTCTGGATTCTGGGTCTGTTCAGCCTCATTATGTTGATTTCTACAGTGTCCGTCCCGCAGAACGTCCTCACTCAGACCCTCACCACAGGAAGGCGTTGGATTGGAGATTAGATCCTACGTCCTCTCACGGTTGTCTCGGTGCTTTTGTCCTTGGGCCTCGCGGAACCGCAGATGCATCTTAATCCGGAGCAGATAACGGAACGCACGGCCGCTTCACACGATGCAAATGTGTTCAGACCAAACAGACCGGCAACCTATTACCATACAGATGGGATTTGTAGTTCTATAATTCTATTCTGTAGTCCATTTGGTTCTCTGCGTTCTCCGTTTGTCCCATTTCCTCTGTTCTCTGAGGATCAGGACCATGGACAGGGCACGGGTTATTGGGGTGGTGGATGGTTCTTGGTTCTGCAGTGACACTGTGAGTGACACCCCAGTTTGGTGAATCATTTCCAGTTTGGTGAATCATTTCCAGTAGGGTGATTCATTTGCAGTTTGGTGAATAGTTTCCAGTTGGGTGAATCATTCCCAGTTGGATGAAACATTTGCAGTTTGGCAAATCATTCCTAATTGGCTGAATCGTTCCCAGTTGGCTTAATTGTTCACAGTTGGGCAAATTGTTCCGAGTTGGGCGAAGTCATTCCCTGTTAGCTGAATCATTAGCACTTTGGTGAATTGTTCCCAGATGGATGAATCATTTGCAGTTTGGTGAATCGTTCCCAGTTGGCTGAATCGTTCCCAGTTGAGCGAATCGTTCCCAGTTGGATGAATCATTTGCAGTTTGGCGAATCACTCCCAGTTGATTAAATCGTTCCCAGTTGGGCGTGTCGTTCCCAGTTGGATGAATCATTTGCAGTTTGGCGAACCATTCCCAGTTGGATGAATCATTTGCAGTTTGGCAAATCATTCCCAGTTGGATGAATCATTTGCAGTTTGGCGAATCGTTCCCAGTTGGATGAATCATTTGCAGTTTGGCGAATCGTTCCCAGTTGGATGAATCATTTGCAGTTTGGCGAATTATTCCCAGTAGGATGAATCATTTGCAGTTTGGCGAATCGTTCCCAGTTGGGCGAATCATTTGCAGTTTGGCGAATCGTTCCCAGTTGGGCGTGTCGTTCCCAGTTGGATGAATCATTTGCAGTTTGGCGAATTGTTCCCAGTTGAGTGAATCGTTTTCAATCAGGCGAATTGTTCGCAATTGGCCAAATCTTTCCCCGTTAAGCAAATGGGTAAATCGTTCTCTGGTTTCCTCCCACAGTCCAAAAACATGTTCTCAAGGTGAATTGACTGCTCTAAATTGCCCCTATAAAGTGTATGTGTGTGTAAGTGTGTGCTCAGAGATGGATTGGCGCCCTGTCTTGGTGTTTCCAACCAGCTTCTGAAACGTCTTCGATGGACAGGCATGGGGAACCCCCTAAGTCCCCCCGTTCCCCAATCCTAGTAGAGGGTTCCGGCGTGTTCTCCCCGATGTTCCCTCTTTGTTCTCATTTCTAAATGTTCCTTCAAAAGCTTCGTCTCGAGCGATTTCGTCCCCCATGAAAGAACCATGAGACGCCTGGAATCGGCCGAGAGTCTGGAACAAAAGCAGTCCAGATGGCTGGACCGTGGCTCCGGGGCCGTGGCTCTTGGCGAGTCCTGTTCCACTTCTCGCTCACGGAACCAGCTCACAGCGCCACACGCTGGAACTGCACGCTCGTGGCCTCGCTTACACGCTTCTCATCGGGGTCCCGTTCTCCGTTCCGTCATCGCCGTTCCGGCATCATGCCGTGAGCCGGGCGTGTGAGAGTGGAGCCGACGGTCCCACAGCGCCCCCGCCGGTCGGAGGCGTTATTGGATGCGTTTACACGACGGCACCGTCACACAGGACGCCAGCGATGAGCTGACGTTCTGCGGAGCGTATCTGCTCACGCTGCTCGTCTCTCGCGTTACGCTGAGCTCACATCTGTTTCCGATTCGCCGGCGTGCTCGGAACACGACGGGAACGCCGCTGGATGCAGGCGTCTGGTTCGGGTTCCACCTGGAACCCATTACTGTAGTTTCATTAAATATTTCACGCTTGACAGTCTTTGATCGTACTGTTCTTACATCACGACTGTTCTTTAGTACAAGAAACAGTTTGGGGAAGGCCCTCCAATGTTCCAAACATATGCATTAGAGGAACAACTCTATCAAACACATGTGGGATGAACTAGAACATCGATTATGAACCCTGTACACCATCCGTTCTTTTGGATAAACGGCACGTTCTCCAAAATCTTGGGAAAAGAATTTCTGAAGGCGTCCAGCTTTGTAAAGACAGATTGGGGAAGGCCCTTTAATGGTCCAGCATGTGAATGTCCATAACATAACATAACATTTGGGATGAACTGGAACTGAGATTGTGAGCCCAATCCTGTATAACATTTGGATATATGGAACACGCTCCACCAGGATTCCAATGGATCCCAAACTGGGTGGAGTTTGCATGTTCTCCCCGTGTCCGCGTGGGTTTCCTCCGGGTTCTCCGGTTTCCTCCCACAGTCCAAAAACATGGATCAAGGTCAATTGAATTATCCAAATTGCCCCATATAGAGTGTGTGTGAGTGTGTGAGTGAGTGTGTGTCCAGTGATAGATTGCCCCCCTGTCCTGGGTGTATCTGCCCAGCGCCCAAAACGTTCTCCCCTGGATGGGAATGGGGACCCCCCCCCCCCCCCCCCCCCCCCCCGTAACCTTAGTAGAGTGGATGATAATGGATGGATGGATGGGATAGGCTCCAAAATCCTGGGAAAAGCCTTTACCTCCCAAAAAATGGAGGTAAAATATATCACTGGACACACACTCACTCACACAGACACACACTCACACACAAACACACACTATATGGGGCAATTTGGAGAATTCAAATGACCTTGAATCCAGGGGAGAACGTTTCGGGCGCTGGGCAGATACACCCAGGACAGGGGGGCAATCTATCACTGGACACACACTCACTCACACACTCACACACACTTTATATGGGGCAATTTGGAGAATTCAATTCACCTTGATCCATGTTTTTGGACTGTGGGAGGGAACCGGAGAACCTGGAGGAAACCCACGTGGACACGGGGAGAACATGCAAACTCCACCCAGATTGGGATTTGAATCGGATTCTTTTCAAGGTTCCATCCATCCATCCATTATCTTCTGCTTCATCCTCTACTAGGATGGGGGTGGGGATGGGGGGTTCCCCATGCCCATCCAGAGGAGAACGTTTTGGCCGCTGGGCAGATACACCCAGGACAGGGGGGCAATCTATCACTGTACACACACACGCACTCTATATGGGGCAATTTGGAGACTTCAATTGACCTTGATCCATGTTTTTGGACTGTGGGAGGAAACCGGAGACCCTGGAAACTCCACCCAGATTGGGATTCGAACCAGGAATCTCCAGCGCTGAGAGGAGAACATGCTAAACCCCTAAGCGTTAACCACCGTGCCGCCGGTTTCAGACATTAAAGCCGCTCTTTGGCGCTCAGGCGGCGGATGGCTGTCACCGCAGTGACCCCTGGCGGCCGGGAGCGGTACTGCGCTTCGCTCCCGGTTGAACGATCTTTCATCCGAACATAAAACATCCTTCATCCGCTGCTTATAACTCATTCTTCTGATGGCGGGCTGCTTCTGAATCTTTAACGAGGCCAACACAAGCAAAGAGGCTGCTTTAGCTGTTTGAGTTCATTTTTTAATGGCCCGAGTTGTTTATGGCTCGATGTTCTGAATCATTCATCATAACACAAAGGAACATCGCCAGGCTAAAAATAGAGCTGTGTTTCGACCACGCTCCCCCCCCCCCCCCCCCCCCCCCCCCCCCCCCCCCCCCCACTCTTAAACTTTAGGATTAATTGCTGACAGAGACAGAAAGCGTGGGGGTGCATCCAGAGAGGTGTGAGACAAGACAAGTCACGTGGGATTAAAGACATCTTCAAAGGCCTTATCAGAAGTATGTGGGCGCGGCAGCTCAGTGGTTCGGGTGTTGGGCTATCAATCTGAAGGTTGGGGGTTCAAATCCCTGGTACGCTGAAGTTACTGATGTGGGTCCTTGAGCAAGACCCTTAAGCTTCTTCGCTCCAGGGATGTTGTGATGAACCCTGTGCTCACCTTGTAAGTCCATCCATCCATTATCTTCCACTTTATCCTCTATTAGGGTCGCGGTGGGGGGGGGGGGGGGGGGTTCCACATGCCCATCCAGGGGAGAACGTCTCGGACGCTGGGCAGTTACACCCAGGACAGGGCGCCAATCTATCGCTGGCCACACACTCACTCACACCCACACAGACACACTCTATATGGGGCAATTTGGAGAATTCAATTGACTTGATCCATGTTTTTGGACTGTGGGAGGAAACCGGAGAACCCGGAGGAAACCCACGTGGACACAGGGAGAACACTCCACCCAGATGGGGATTCCACCCAGAAACTCCACCCAGATGGGGATTCGAACTTGGAATCCCTAGCGCTGAGAGGAGAACATGCTAAACCACTAAGCCACCCATACCTTGTAAGTCGCTTTGGATAAAAAAAAGCGTCCCACAGGACGTTGGGGCAGGCTGGGGACATGGGTACCGCCTGGACCTCACAGCAAGAAGGTCCTGGGTTCGATTCCCAAAGCATCCTTTCTGTGTTGAGTCTGCATGTCCTCCCTGTCTCTACAAGGCATGTCCACAGGGTCTTCGGTTCCCCACCACATGGGCAACTTCAGTGCTCTAATAGTGCTGGTTCCGAACCCAGGGTTGATTGAGGAAAGAGCATACTGTGTAAAACTCTGGCGCCCCCTAATTTTATTTTATTTTTTTAGTTATTTGGTTTGTAGTTAGAATTAGTACGATGTTAGGGCCTATCCCAGCATTTGAAGGACTCTCACGCATACACATCCATGGAACTTCCTAGCTTTGGTTCATTAACAAGACAAGTGAGACAACTGAAGCAGAACATGCAGAGCTGAGGAGAACATGCAAACTCCACACAGACTTTATAATGGTGTTTAATTTGATATTTAATTAGGTTTGTATCCTGATAGTGGGGCAACATAGAGGTGCAGACACATGGAGACTGGAGATATTAAAGGTGTAAGTATTAATGCCGGGCGGCACGGTGGCTTAGTGGTTTAGCATGTTCTCCTCTCAGCGCTGGGGATTTCCGGTTCGAATTCCCATCTGGGTGGAGGTTCCATGTTCTCCCCGTGTCTGCATGGGTTTCCTCCAGGTTCTACGATTTCCTCCCACATTCCAAAATCATGGATCAAGATGAATTGAATTCTCCAAATTGCCCCATATAGAATGTGTGTGTGTGTGTGTGTGAGTGAGTGAGTGTGTGTCCATTGATAGATTGCCCCCTTGTCCTCTGTGTATCTGCCCAGCGCCCGAAACGTTCTCCCCTGGATGGATGGGCATGGAGAACCCCGCCCCCCCCCCGCAACCCTAGTAGAGGATAAAGCAGAAGATGACGGATGGATGAAATAGTATGTAGAGCATGTTCTCCTCTCAGCACTGGGAATCCTGGTTCGAATCCCAATCTGGGTGGAGTTTGCATGTTCTCCATGTTCCTCCAGGTTCTTCGGTTTCCTCCCACAGTCCAAAAACATGGATCAAGGTCAATTGAGTTCTCCAAATTGCCCCATATAGAGTGTGTCTGTGTGTGTTCAGTGATAGATTGCCCCCCTGTAGTGGGTGTATCTGCCCAGCGCCCGAAACGTTCTCCCCTGGATGGGCATGGGGAACCCCCCGCGACCCTAATATAGGATACACCGGAAGATAATGGATGGATGGATGAATGGATAGAGTATTAATGCCCTCATAGTAGGGATGCATTCGCAGGGGTAAGATGAATGGAATATACGAACTTGCCCCATTGCGGCGAGCTCACTGCGGTGACCCAATGCACCAATCAAATATAATAAAAGTTCTATATTAATACATTTAAAGAACTGAACCATGAATAGTGAGACTTGATGAGTTCCACCTTAAGATACTCCACCTACACACCCCGACACACCGAGCGGGGGGGGGGGGAGCGACTTAATTTGCACACTACCCTCTGTAATCGAGAAACCAGTGAGTAAGCATTTCAGCCCTTGTTTAATTTAATTTAACTCCACTAATGAGATTCTTTGCCATCCAGGAAAGTCGTTCCGCTGTCAATCGACTTCACACTGTGACATCATGACCTCCCCTTAATGAATCGCCCCTCGTGCGCATCACAACCACCCCCCCGTTCATTACCTCTCGCCCGCAGCCGGTGTGATGTGCATCGTAAACCAAGTGGTCATGTGAGCCGTGATTATACTGATCAACGCTGCTTAACGTTTTTAAACAATATGCTAATGAGCTTCTCTTTGATCTCTGCAGTGAACTGAGCATGTGCAGTGGCACACCAATGTCAGTCCCCTGTTCCCCGATGACCGGGACCCCCCGCAGAGCAGGTGGTGATGTACGTAAGTAAGTAGTTTTATTTATTTTATTTTTTTTGTAAATACTGATCTCTATTTCTTTTACATTTTTTATTTTTTTGTTTATTTTTGTAATGGATACATTAGATGGATCTATAACTTTCCCAATTACTGTCACTTTTGCTGCTGAGAAATGTGAATTTCACCTACTGTGGGACCAATAAAGGATTATCTTACCCTACCTTACCTTACCTTATCCTACCCTACCCTACCCTACCCTACCTTACCTTACTTTACCCTACCCTACCCTACCTTACCTTACTTTATCCCACCTTACCCTACCCTACCTTACCTTATCCTACCCTACCTTACCTTACTTTACCCTACCTTACCTTATCCTACCCTAACCTACCCTATATTACCTTATTTTACCCTACCCTACCCTAACTTACCTTACCTTAACTTGTCTTACTTTGCTTTACCATACTTTACCTTGCCTTACCCTACCCTACCTTACCTTACCCTATCTTGCCTTACCTTACCCTACCTTACCTTACCCTAACTTACCCTACCTTAACTTACCCTACCTTGCCTTACCTTACCTTACCCTACCTTACCTTACCCTACCCTACCCTAAACCTACCCTACCCTACCCTACCCTACCCTACCTTACCTTACCCTACACTACCCTACCTTACCTTACTTTACCTTACCTTACCTTACCCTACCCTACCCTACCCTACCTTACCTTACTTTACCTTACCTTACCCTATCCTACCCTACCCTACCTTACCCTAACCTACCCTACCTTACCCTACCTTACCTTACCTTATCTTACCCTACCTTACATTTCCTTACCTTACCCTACCCTACCCTACCCTACCTTGCCTTACCCTACCCTACCTTATCTTACCTTACTTTACCCTACCTTACCTTACCCTATCCTACCTTACCCTACCTTACCTTACCTTAACTTGCCTTACCTTACCTTACTCTAACCTACCCTACCTTACCCTACTCTACCCTACCCTAACTTACCTTACCTTAACTTGCCTTACCTTGCTTTACCATACCTTACCTTGCCTTACCCTACCCTACCTTACCTTACCCTATCTTGCCTTACCTTACCCTACCTTACCTTAACTTACCCTACCTTGCCTTACCTTACCTTACCTTACCCTACCTTACCTTGCCTTACCTTACCTTACCTTACCTTACCTTACCTCCACCCATCACACACACACTCCACCACCATCTCAGTGTACACACTGTAAAGTCCCAGAACGGTGGAAGGGAGTTCAGTGTTTATAAAGCCTCCAATCCGTCTCCACCCGCCTACAGCATTCCTCTGCTGCATTTCCCTCCACCACAGCCTGGAGCTTATTGAGATTCTGAACGCAGCCTCGGCGGGTTCTCTTTTCTGGCTTCCTGCAGTCGCCACATCAGATAAAAACTTTAATATAACGCTTATCCCTAGAAACTTCACTAAACCTCCTTCCAGCTACAACAGTGAAACACCAGGCATATCTCTCCTGGACCCACAGCAGCCCAGCATCAAAGCTTTTCTCTGCAGGTCTCCTACGTTCTCATCCTCTTCATCTTCTTCACCTCCTTCTCTTTAAAACTTTCAGCCAATTCCCAAAATCCCTCAGCACTAACAATAATATAACAATGGACGTCTTTACTGGACTATTGGACTTGGTTCGAATCCCAATCTGGGTGGAGTTTCCATGTTCTCCCCGTGTCCGCGTGGGTTTCCGACGGGTTCTCTGGTTTCCTCCCACAGTTCAAAAACATGGATCAAGGTCAATTGAATTTTCCAAATTACCCCATATAGAGTGTGTGTGTGTGTGTGTGTGAGTGAGTGTGTGTCCAGTGATAGATTGGCGTCCTGTCCTGGGTGCCCAGCGCCTGAAACCTTCTCCCCTGGATGGGCATGGGGAACCCCACCGTGACCCTAATAGAGGATCAAGTGGAAGATAATGGATGGAAAGATTATCTCGCCCCTGCATCCATCCCCTGAACATGTGACCACCTTGACCATCCAGTGGAGGCTGCCTTCATTTCCCTTAATTTATACTTTTTTAAATTAATATATTTTACACTGTAAATGGGAGAACATGCCAAATTCGGCGTCGGACACCTCAGACCACTGTTAAACCCTAACCCCACTAAGCCAACCCGAAGGAAGCGATGCTGCTGTTCATTAGTGCGTCGTTTGGCGCCATCTGGTGGCTCGCTCAGGAAGTGACGCTATTTTTTTCGTTCGTTGACCGTTCATTTATTTTAATAAATAAAGTTTAGTTTATTTCTGTTTAGTCTTTAAATCTATCGCAGGACAGACGGACGCGCCGACACACACACACACGTTTAAAAGATATTGGGCGCAATTTAGCGTTTTTAACAGCCGTCGCACTTTGTTTCCGGACTGTGAGAGGAAGCTGGGCGGGATTAAAGACGCGCTGGTGGCCGGGATCTAACCGCTATGTGGCGCTATATGATATATATTCGGTTTAATTTGTAGTTCTACAGATTACTCTTTAAATTGAATTGGTGAGTGGGACGTTGGCGCCCTCAGGTGGACAGTCACGTGACTCTCACGTGTTCACTGCTCGTCTTGGTTGTAAATAGCTGTAGAGATGCGCGCGGTGTGTTTGATCTTTCTGCTGCTGGTTTCACAAACTACAAGTGAGATACGACTCATTAAATCTCTCTCTCTGTGTGTGTGTGTGTGTGTGTGTGTGTGTGTGTGTGTGTGTGTGTGTGTGTGTGTGTGATTTTCCTGTATGTGTGTGTGTTTCATATTTCCGCGTGTTTGTGTATATACGTGTGTGTGTGTTTGTGTGTATTTCATATTCCTGTGTGTTTGTATATACGTGTGTGATTCCTGTGTGTGTGTCATACTCCTGCGTCTTTGTATATATATATATGTATGTGTGTGTGTGTGTGTGTGTGTGTGTGTGTTTCATATTCCTGTGTGTTTGTATATACGTGTGTGATTCCTGTTTGTGTGTTTCATACTCCTGCGTCTTTGTATATATATGTATGTATGTGTGTGTGTTTGTGTGTATTTCATATTCCTGTGTGTTTGTATATACGTGTGTGATTCCTGTGTGTGTGTTTCATATTCCTGCGTCTTTGTATATGTGTGTGTGTGTGTGTGTGTGTGTTTCATATTCCTGTGTGTTTGTATATACGTGTGTGATTCCTGTGTGTGTGTTTCATATTCCTGCGTCTTTGTATATGTGTGTGTGTGTGTGTGTGTGTGTGTGTGTTTCATATTCCTGTGTGTTTGTATATACGTGTGTGATTCCTGTTTGTGTGTTTCATATTCCTGCGTCTTTGTATATACGTGTGTGTGTGTGTGTGTTTCATATTCCTGTGTGTTTGTATATACGTGTGTGATTCCTGTGTGTGTGTTTCATATTCCTGCGTCTTTGTATATGTGTGTGTGTGTGTGTGTTTCATATTCCTGTGTGTTTGTATATACGTGTGTGATTCCTGTGTGTGTGTTTCATATTCCTGCGTCTTTGTATGTGTGTGTGTGTGTGTGTGTGTGTGTGTGTGTTTCATATTCCTGTGTGTTTGTATATACGTGTGTGATTCCTGTGTGTGTGTGTTTCATATTCCTGCGTCTTTGTATATACGTGTGTGTGTGTGTTTCATATTCCTGTGTGTTTGTATATACGTGTGTGATTCCTGTGTGTGTGTGTTTCATATTCCTGCGTCTTTGTATATACGTGTGTGTGTGTGTGTTTCATATTCCTGTGTGTTTGTATATACGTGTGTGATTCCTGTGTGTGTGTTTCATATTCCTGCGTCTTTGTATATGTGTGTGTGTGTGTGTGTGTGTGTGTTTCATATTCCTGTGTGTTTGTATATACGTGTGTGATTCCTGTGTGTGTGTGTTTCATATTCCTGCGTCTTTGTATATACGTGTGTGTGTATTTCATATTCCTGTGTGTTTGTATATACGTGTGTGATTCCTGTGTGTGTGTTTCATACTCCTGCGTCTTTGTATATATATATATATGTATGTGTGTGTGTGTGTGTGTGTGTGTGTTTCATATTCCTGCGTCTTTGTATGTATGTGTGTGTGTGTGTGTGTGTGTCATATTCCTGCGTCTTTGTATATGTGTGTGTGTTTGTTTCATACTCCTGCGTCTTTGTGTGTGTGTGTGTGTGTGTGTGTGTGTTTCATATTCCTGCGTGTTTATATATATATATATATATATATATATATATATATATATATATATATATATATATATATATATATATATATATATATATATAATGTGTGTTTCATATTCCTGTGTCTTTGTATATGTGTGTGTGTGTGTGTTTCATATACCTCTGTGTGTGTGTGTGTGTTTCATATTCCTGTGTGTGTGTGTGTGTTTCATATTTCTATGTGTTTGTACATATGCTTGTGTGTGTGTGTTTCATATTCCTATGTGTTTGTACATATGCTTGTGTGTGTGTTTCATATTCCTGTGTGTTTGTACATATGCTTGTGTGTGTGTGCATGTGTTCCATATTTGTGTGTGTGTATGTTTCATATTCCTGCATGTTTGTGTATATATGTGTGTATTTATTTGGGTGTGTGTTTATATTCTTGAGTGTGTGTTTATTTGTAATTGTGTGTGTGTGTGTTCAGATGCCGTGTTCCGTTTCGCCTCTTCTTATGGAAATCACATGGTTCTACAGCGAGCTCCTCAGAGAGCTGTGATTTGGGGTTTGGCCTCTGAAGCCTCTGAGGTTCAGCTCCACGTCTCGGGTTCTCACTCCGAACAGAACAAATCAGCTCCTGTTCTAGAGGGTGAGAATGTTACACTCTCCATTAACCACCGATCCACCACCAGGGGGCGATCACGGTCACTCGGCCTCAAAGAAGGAAGGATTCGGGGTCTACCCAAATGTATAGAGAACCATCAAACTGTGAGGTGTATCCAATAAAGTGGCCGTGTATTTGTATAACGAACGTCTGAACGTACGTTTAGGAACCTGGAAGGTGGCTCTCGACCCGGTTCCACCCGGCGGTCCCTACAGTCTGACGGCCGTCTCTGTTAAGGGGGGACGTGAGGACATCAGGCTGGTTCTCGCTGACGTGATGTTCGGAGATGTTTGGTTGTGTGGAGGTCAGAGCAACATGGAGTTCACGGTCGCTCAGGTAACGGAGGCGGACCCCGGCGTACACGGCAATGCCCTGAGCCAGAACCCTTAACAGGAACCCAGTGTGTCGCTCCTGCAGGTGTATAACGCCTCCGAGGAGCTGGAGCTGGCCTTCAAGTTCCCCAATGTGAGGATCTTCCAGGCCGCAGAGCAGAAGAGCAACGTTGAGCTGGATGACCTGGCCAAAGTCGCGGTTCCGTGGTCACGTCCCACTCCAGGTACACCTCACCTGAGACACCCTTTCAGAACATCTGTTCATTATCTTCCATGGGGGGGGTTCTCCATGAGAAATCCAGAGGAGAACGTTTTGGGTGCTGGGCAGATACACCCAGGACAGCGGGGCAGACTTTCACCTTGAATCTATGTTTTTGGACTGTGGGAGGAAACCGGAGAACCCGGAGGAAACCCACGTGGACACGGGGAGAACATAGAAACTCCACCCAGATTGGGATTCGAACCTGGATACCCAGCAATGAGAGGCGAAGATACTAACCCCACTATTTATGGGGAAATTTGAAGAACTCAATTGACCTTGATCCATGTTTTTGGACTGTGGGAGGAAACTGGAGAACCCAGAGGAAACCCACGTGGACACAGGGAGAACATGGAAACTCCACCAATATTGGGATTCGAACCTGGATACCCAGCACTGAGAGGTGAAGATACTAACCACACTCTATATGGGGCAATTTGGAGAACTCAATTGACCTTGATCCATGTTTTTGGACTGTGGGAGGAAACCGGAGAACCCAGAGGAAACCCACGTGGACACGGGGAGAACATGGAAACTCCACCCAGATTGGGATTCGAACCTGTATACCCAGCACTGAGAGGCAAAGATACTAACCACACTATATATGGGGCAATCTGGAGAACTCAATTGACCTTGATCCATGTAGTTGGACTGTGGGAGGAACCCGGAGAACCCGGAGGAAACCCACTTGGACACGGGGAGAACATGGAAACTCCACCCAGATTGGGATTCGAACCTGGATACCCAGCACTGAGAGGCGAAGATGCTAACCACACTCTATATGGGGCAATTTGGAGAACTCAATTGACCTTGATCCATGTTTTTGGACTGTGGGAGGAAACCCACGTGGACACAAACTCCACCCAGATGGGTATTCAAACCTGGATCTCCAGCACTTTCACAACATTAAGGGGACTTACATTCCACTATAGTTCCTCCACATGGTTCCACATGTGGAACTATCCCAGTGGTTCCTCTATCTGCTTGCAGAGCTGCTTGGAGGGAAGGATTTCACCCACTTCTCAGCCGTGTGCTGGCTGTTCGGGCGCCTCCTCCACGAGAGGCTGAAGTATCCCATTGGGTTGGTGGCGTCGTGTTGGGGTGGGACCCCCGTGGAGGCGTGGTCCTCGTCTCGAGCTCTGCACAGTTGTGGACTCCAATCAAATAACAGGTGAAATGTCTTTAATATATTTTTTATATATATTTTTTTTTTGTAATGAGGCTGCATGTCCTCCCTGAACCTGTGTGCATTACCTCTCCTCTCCAAGAGAGGGGGTCTGGTTCTGCAGGGTTGCATATTTCCATCCATTATCTTCAGATTTATCCTCGACTAGGGTCGGGGGGGGGTTTGCCCATGCCCATGCCCATCCAGGGGAGAACGTTTCGGGCATTGGGCAGATACACCCAGGAAAGGACGCCAATCCATCACAGGACACACACTCACTCACAAACACACGCTATATGGGGCAATTTGGAGAAATCAATTGACCTTAAACCATGTTTTTGGACTGTGGGAGCACAGGGTCACAGCCCCCCTGAAGCAGTGGGCATTAAGAGCCTTGCTCAGGGGCCCATACTGGCAACTTGGTGATTTGAGGGAATGGAATACACCAAATTCTAAGCACTAAGGTGAGCCCTAAAGGAGCACATGGTAGGTCATAATACAGTATCTTGTAAGTAATAAGGGTTAAGGGTCTTGCTCAAGGGCCCATACTGGCAACTTGGCGAATTTAAGAGATGGAGCCCCAAACCTTCAGATTAATAGCCCGACATTCTAACCACTGAGATCCAACACCCAAAAGATACCCCACCTTGATGTTTGGGGTAAGGGCCCAGGTAGAACCATCATCAACCATCCAGGTGGGCTGTATCATGGCCCCTGGGCTCTGACCCCAACCTTTATGTCGGGATACCTTGAGGGAGTTGGAGCTCAGTGGTTGGAATGTTGGGCTATCAATCAGAAGGTTTGGGGTTCTGTCCCCTGAGTCCACCGAGGTACCCACGAGGTACTTGTGTTACAATGAGGCTGCATGTCCTCCCTGTACCTGTGTGCATTACCTCCCTTCTCCAGGAGAGGGAATTGGTATATTTACCGTTATTAATCTGTGTTTTTGAACGACGAACCAGACAGTGGGAGAACTCGGTCCTGTGGAACGCCATGATCCACCCGCTGCGCAATATGACCGTCAAAGGAGCCGTATGGTACCAAGGTACCGATTCCACCGCTGCAGACATACGGGTGCGCTGAGGTTAACCAGGCGTGACGTGTCGCCATCTGCTGGTCCACAGGTGAAGCGAATGCAGACTATAACCGCGGGAAGTACTGGTGCACCTTCCCTGCGATGATCGATGACTGGAGGTTGGCCTTCCACGTCGCGTCGTTGGGCGAGACGCCGGCGGACTTTCCTTTTGGATTTGTTCAGGTAACCCCCGCCGTGGAGGTTCTACGTACTCCGCTACTACATTCTCATTTACGCTCTCTGTTCAGCTGTGCACCTACAAGAACACGAGTGGAGACGGGTATCCGGAGATCCGCTGGCACCAGACGGCAGACCACGGTTACGTTCCTAACCCGCGCATGAAGAAAACCTTCATGGCCGTCGCCATGGACTTACCCGACAAGACGTCGCCGTACGGCAGGTACGGTGTGTGGCGAGGTTCGAAACGTGGGTTCTATCCCCTGGGTCCATCCATCCATCCATTAACTTCTGCTTTATTCTCTACTAGGGTCGTGGGGGGGTTCCACATGCCCATCTAGGACAGGGGGTGCAATCTATCACTGGGCACACACTCACTCACACAAACACACTCTATATGGGGCAATTTGGAGAATTTAATTGAATTGACCTTGATCCATGTTTTTGGACTGTGGGAGGAAACCGGAGAACCCGGAGGAAACCCACGCAGACACGGGGAGAACATGCAAACTCCACCCAGATTGGGATCCGAACTAGGGAATCCCTAGTGCTGAGAGGAGAACATGCCAAACCACTAAGCCACCGTGCCGCCCCAATTATTCTCTACTAGGGTCGTGGGGGGGGGGGTGTTCCCCATGCCCATCCAGGGGAGAATGTTTCGGGCGCTGGCCAGATACACCCAGGACAGGACAGGACGCCAACCTATCACTGGACACACACTCACTCACAAAGACATACTATATGGGGCAATCTGGAGAATTCAACTCACATTGAATCATGTTTTTGGACTGTGGAAGAAAACCGGAGAACCCGGAGGAAACCCACGCGGTCACGGGGAGAACATGGAAACTCTAGCCAGATTGGGATCCGAACCGGGAATCCCTAGTGCTGAAAGGAGAACATGCTAAACCACTAAGCCACCGTGCCGCCCCAGTTATCCTCTACTGGGGGGTGGGTTCCCCATGCTCATTCAGGGGAGAACGTTTCGGGCGCTGGGCAGATACACCCAGGATAGGGGGCAATCTATCACTGGACACACACTCACTCTATGTGGGGCAATTTGGAGAATTCAACTCACCTTGAATCCATGTTTTTGGACTGTGGGAGGAACATGGAAACGGGGAGAACATGGAAACTCCACCCAGATTGGGATCCGAACCGGGAATCCCTAGTGCTGAGAGGAGAACATGCTGAGCCACCATGCCACCCCTATCCCCTGGGTCTTCAGGGGAAAATGGAAACCTAACGGAACCTTCTTTTTGGAAAACCGTTGTGTGCAGCATTCACCCGCGGGACAAACAGGACGTGGCGTACAGGCTGCTGCTGGGAGCGAGGGCCGTCGCCTACGGCGAGGCAGGGGTGGCGTTCCAGGGTCCGTTCCCCGACCACGTCCTCCAGGTCACACCGTCCGTTTTAAAGATCACCTTCAGCCAGAGGATCTCGGGCTCGCTGTCCAACCACAGCTTCGAGGTGAGGGTTCTGATCATCTGTCATTTATGCCTGGCCTGTCCCGTCCCATTTCTGCCTGTCTGTCCTTTTATAGATCTGCTGCTCTGAGGAGGGAAGGCGGTGCGTCGACGGTTCCGGGTGGGTTCCCGCGCCGATGAAGGAACTGAGTGCCGATTATGTTCTGGTGTCTGCGGCGGGGTGTTCTGTCAAAGGTGGCGCCGTCCTGCGTTACGCCTGGACCGACTGGCCGTGTGATTTCAAGGCGTGTCCCGTGTACAGCGCCGACGGCGTCTTGCCCGTACCGCCGTTTATCCGTGTCCTTAAGTGATGAATGACTTCAGTAAACGTTTTTTTGGTATGGTGACGGAACTTTTTGGATGTTCTCTCGCGGTCCTAACCAATTGGTCCATCCATCCATCATCTTCTGCTTTATCCTCTATTAGGGTTGTGGGGGGGGGGGGGGTTCCCCATGCCCATGCCCATGCCCATGCCCAACCAGGGGAGAATCTATCACTCACACACACACACTCTATATGGGGCAATTTGGAGAACTCAATTCACCTTGATCCATGTTTTGGACTGTGGGAGGAAACCGGAGAACCCGGAGGAAACCCATGTGGACACGGGGAGATGCATACTCCACCCAGATTGGGATTCGAACCGGGAATCCCTAGTGCTGAGAGGAGAACATGCTAAACCACTAAGCCACTGTGCCACCCCAATTATCCTCTACTAGGGTCGTGCAACTGCGGCGCCTCGATGCTGCCCTCTGCTGGTTACAAACGCCACCAAGTTCATTCCAATTATCTTCCTCTTTATACTAGGGTCGTGGGGGGAGGGGTCCCCATGCCCATCTAGGGGAGAACATTTCGGGCGCTGGGCAGATACACCCAGGACAGAGGGGCAATCTATCACTGGACACAAACGCACTCACTCACACACACACACACACACACACTATATGGGGCAATTTGGAGAATTCAATTGACTTGATCAATGTTTTTGGACTGTGGGAGGAAACCGGAGAACCCGGAGGAAACCCACGCGGACACGGGGAGAACATGGAAACTCCATCCAGATTGGGATTCGAACCGGGAATCGATAGCGCTAAGAGGAGAACATGCTAAACCACTAAGGCACCGTGCCTGCTCTATTGGTCATGTTATGAAATTAAATGGGGGGGGGCACGGTGGCTCCGGTGGTTTTCATTTATTTAATATTTGACAACTTGTGGGCTGGGCGGCACGGTGGCTTAGTGGTTTAGTACATTCGCCTCTCAGTTCTAGGGATTCCCGGTTTTGAATCCCAATCTGGGTGGAGTTTCCATGTTCTCCCCGTGTCCGTGTGGGTTTCCTCCGGGTTCTCCGGTTTCCTCCCACATTCCAAAAACATGGATCGAGTCAATTGAATTCTCCAAATTGTCCCATATAGAGTGTATGAGTGAGTGTGTGCCCAGCGATAGATTGCCCCCCCTGTCCTGGGTGTATCTGCCCAGCGCCCGAAACGTTCTCCCCTGGATGGGCATGGGGAACCCCCACGCGACCCTAATAGAGGATAAAGCGAGAGATAATGAATGAATGAATGAATGAATGAATGAACTTGTGCTCTGCTGTTTCGTTTGTAACCAGCAGAGGGCAGCATCGAAGCGCCGCAGTTGCACTGAGGCTCAGCCTTCACTGTGGACACCCAGCAGATCAGACTCAGAGTCCTTTCGTTGTCCTTGTTTTGTTTTCGCCTCCGATTTGCCCCTGAGCTTTAGGCCTGAGCTCCTGCGGCACCTCTGGGACGCTCCACCGCATCCCGGGAGCTCCACCTGAGTGACCGGCGTGATGCAACCGCGCCGTAAAACTCCCCAACACCGGATTAACCATCTGACCAAATATATACAGACACCCAGGTCTGCGTTAGTGTCCTTTGTGTCCATGAAAACACATTTAGGAGGTATTATTATAGTGGAGAACAATTTAGGAGGTATTACTATAGTGGAGAACAATTCTCAGGACTGCAGTGACACTGGTGGGGAGTGGTAGTGCAGTGGTTAGGGCGTTGGACTATCAATCTGAAGGTTGGCGGTTCAAATCCCAGGTCCCCTGAAGTTACCAATGTGGGTCCTTGACCAAGACCCTTAATCCTCATTGCTCCAGGGATGCTGTGTTTAACCCTGTGCTCACCTTGTAAGTCGCTTTGGATAAAAGCGTCTGCTAAATGACCAAATGTAAATGTAATGCAAATGTGGTGGTGCTGGTGATCACTGATGAAGGAGTGGACGAGAAATAACACAAACTGTGCAGAAACATATGACCTCCTGTCTCTAATTCTACATCTACAAGGTGAAGATGGATGGAGGTGTGTAACAGTATTTAAGCTCCAGCAGCATAACACACCTGCACCACCATGTCAGTGTGACTGCAGTACCAAGAATACATCCTCCACCCTGATTATACCTGCTCCGTCCATGGGCCTGATTATTAGAGAACAGAGTTAAGGGAGTGCCCAGCGATAGATTGGCGTCCTGTATCTCCCCTGGATGGGCATGGGAACCCCCCCCCCCCCCCCCGCGACCCTAATAGAGGATAAAGCGGAAGATAATGGATGGATGGAGGAAACCCACATGGACACGGGGAGAACATGGAAACTCCACCCAGATTGGGGTTCGAATACGGGAATCCGTAGCTCTGAGAGGAGAAAATGCTAAGCCACTGTGCCACCCCACTTATCCTCTACTAGGGTTCCGGGGGGGGGGGGGGGGTTCCCCATGCCCATCCAGGGGAGAACGTTTCGGGCGCTGGGCAGATACACCCAGGACAGGACACCAATCTATCACTGGACACACACTCACTCACACACACACTCTTGATGGGGCAAATTGGAGAACTCAATTCACCTTGATCCATGTTTTTGGACTGTGCGAGGAAAGCGGAGAACCTGGAGGAAAACCCACGTGGACACAGGGAGAACATGCAAACTCCACCCAGATGGGGATACGAACCGGGAATCCCCAGCGCTGAGAAGAGAACGTGCTAAACCACTAAGCCACCTTGCCGCCCGGCCGATTAATCGATTATTAAGATAATCGTTAGTTGCAGGGGGGGTGTATCATGGCTGACCCTAGACCCCGCCCCTCAGGCTCGTTAGTCCCATACTAAGCAGCTGTCCCTAATTAAGTGTCACGGAGACTCGATTTGACGTCGATGACCCTCCATACCGTCCGCCGTCCTCTGTCCTCTCTTGGCGGCGCCACGTTGACGAGGCTTGTCCCCCACAGCCCAGGACAGGACACCAATCTATCACTGGACTCACACACACACACACACACACTCTATATGGGGCAATTTGGAGAATTCAGTTGACCTTGATCCATGTTTTTGGACTGTGGACAGTTTGTGTTATTTCTCCTCCACTCCTTCATCAGTGATCACCACCACCACGTCACAGTGTCACTGCAGTCCTGAGAATTGTCCTCCACTATAATAATTCCTGTTAAATGTGTTTTCATGGACACAAAGGACACTAACAAACCTGGCTGTCTGTATATATTTGGTCAGGTGGTTAATCCAGTGTTGGTGAGTTTTACAGCGTGGTGGTGGTGGTGGTGATCGCTGATTAACGATTTGGACAGATAACACACAAACCGTGCAGAAACATATGACCTCTGTCTCTAAATCTACAAGGTGGAGGTGTGTAACACTGGATTTACAACCACATCCTCCACACACACACCTGCTCTGTCCATGGGCTGATTATTGAGAACAGAGTTAAGGGAGTGCCCAGCGATTTGCCCCCCTGTCCTGGGTGTATCTGCCCAGCGCCCGATGTTTTTTGGACTGTGCGAGGAAAAGCGGAGAAAGATAACCTGGATGGAAAACCCACGTGGACACAGGGACATGGAAACATGGATTTGAAACTCCACCTGAGAGGGAAAATGATCCCCCCACTTACGAACCAGGGGGGGAATCCCCATCCGCGTTTCGGGCGCTGGGCAGAAGAGAGGACCCAATCTATCCACTGTGACACACACTCACTAAACACCACTTGGGGCAAAGAATTCAGTTGACCATCCTTGCACCGCCCCACGTCCGACTGCAGGCCTGAGGAGAATCGATTATTAAGATAATTCCGTTAAAGTTGCATGGGGGGGGTGTCTGTATCATCAGGTGGGCTGACCCTGGTGGTGACCCCCGACCCTCGTGCAGAAACGTTAGTCTCCCTACAAGGTGGAGGTGTGTACAAGGTGTGTATTTAAAGCTGTCACCCTAAATTAAGTGTCACGGAGACTCGATTTGACGTCGAGCGATAGATTCGCCCCCTCCATACCGTGTATCTGCCCAGCGCCCGTTCTCCTCTGTCCTCTCTTGGATAAAGCGAAAGATAATGGCGAGAAACCCGTTGACGGGGAGAACTTGTCCCCCCATCCGTTAGCCCAGGACAGGGATCCCCCACTTATCTATCACTCCAGGGGAGAACGTTTTCGGGCGCTGGGAGATACACCCAGGACAGGACACCACACTATCACACACACACTCTATATGGGGCAATTTGGAGAATTCATGGGTTGACAGTTTGATCCATGTTTTTGGACTGTGGACAGTTTGTGTTATTTCTCCTCCACTCCTTCATCAGTGATCACCACCACCACGTCACAGTGTCACTGCAGTCCTGAGAATTGTCCTCCACTATAATAATTCCTGTTAAATGTGTTTTCATGGACACAAAGGACACTAACACAGACCTGGGCTGTCTGTATATATTTGGTCAGGTGGTTAATCCAGTGTTGGCGAGTTTTATAGTGGTGGTGGTGGTGGTGATCGCTGATTAACGATTGGACGAGAAATAACACAAACCGTGCAGAAACATATGACCTCCTGTCTCTAATTCTACATCTACAAGGTGGAGGTGTGTAACAGAGGTGTGTATTTAAACTTAAGAATACATCCTCCACCCTAATTATACCTGCTCTGTCCATGGGCCTGATTATTAGAGAACAGAGTTAAGGGAGTGCCCAGCGATAGATTGCCCCCCTGTCCTGGGTGTATCTGCCCAGCGCCCGAAACGTTCTCCCCTGGATGGTCATGGGGAACCCCCCCGCACCCCTAATAGAGGATAAAGCGGAAGATGATGGACGGACGGACGTTAAGGGAACGAACCGAGTATGTGGAGGAACAGATGGAGTGCAGAATGGAACTAAACGCCCACACGACTTCGGCGCCGTGCGATCATTAGATACAGAACATGTTTCCAACACCGACGCCTCCTCTGGGTCCCCTTCGGTCCAGTTGCACCGTCCCCGGTGAGCGCCTACGCCCTCTGGGTGGACAGCTCTGCACTCGCAGCTCTCGCTCTGCACGTCTCTTGAGGTCAAACCACAAACATTCACACTTCTGCTGATAATCATTTGCACAGGATGTTTTGAAACCTCGGCACGAAATAACAGCAACAAATAAGAGCCTAATGCAGACCCATGAGAATGGCACGCCGCGAGAGCACTAACGCCATGAGAACGCCACGCTGCGAGAGCGCCACGCCATGAGAACAACACGCCATGAGAGCGCCATGCCATGAGAACAACACGCCGCAAGAGCGCCATGCCATGAGAACAACACGCCATGAGAGCGCCATGCCGCGAGAGCACTAACGCCATGAGAACAACACACCATGAGAGCGCCATGCCATGAGAGCAACACACCATGAGAGCGCCATGCCATGAGAACAACATGCCGCGAGAGCACTAACGCCATGAGAACAACACACCATGAGAGCGCCACGCCGCGAGAGCACCATGCCATGAGAACAACACACCATGAGAGCGCCATGCCATGAGAACGACATGCCGCGAGAGCACTAACGC
Organism: Corydoras sp. C115; assembly: GCA_019802505.1. Taxonomy (NCBI): domain Eukaryota; kingdom Metazoa; phylum Chordata; class Actinopteri; order Siluriformes; family Callichthyidae; genus Corydoras; species Corydoras sp. C115. The sequence goes on from JAFMOC010000279.1 coordinate 360,466, forward strand.
CATGAGAACAACACACCATGAGAGCGCCACACCGCGAGAACAACACACCATGAGAGCGCCACGCCGCGAGAGCACCATGCCATGAGAACAACAAACCGTGAGAGCGCCATTCCATGAGAACAACACGCCATGAGAACAACACGCCGCGAGAACACTAACGCCATGAGAACAACACACCATGAGAGCGCCATGCCATGAGAGCAACACACCATGAGAGCGCCATGCCATGACAACGACATGCCGCGAGAGCACTAACGCCATGAGAACAACACACCATGAGAGCCCCACGCCGCGAGAGCGCCATGCCATGAGAACAACACACCGTGAGAGCGCCACGCCGCGAGAGCGCCATGCCATGAGAACAACACACCATGAGAGCGCCACGCCATGAGAACAACACACCATGAGAGCGCCACGCCGCGAGAACAACACACCATGAGAGCGCCATGCCGCGAGAACAACACACCATGAGAGCGCCACGCCATGAGAACAACACACCATGAGAGCGCCACGCCGCGCGAACAACACACCATGAGAGCGCCATGCCACGAGAACAACACACCATGAGAACAACACACCATGAGAGCGCCATGCCATGAGAGCAACACACCATGAGAGCGCCATGCCATGAGAACGACATGCCGCGAGAGCACTAACGCCATGAGAACAACACACCATGAGAGCGCCACGCCGCGAGAGCGCCATGCCATGAGAACAACACACCATGAGAGCACCACGCCGCGAGAGCACCATGCCATGAGAACAACACACCATGAGAGCGCCACACCGCAAGAACAACACACCATGAGAGCGCCACGCCGCGAGAGCGCTATGCCATGAGAACAACACACCATGAGAGCGCCATGCCATGAGAACGACATGCCGCGAGAGCACTAACACCATGAGAACAACACACCATGAGAGCGCCACGCCATGAGAACAACACACCATGAGAGCGCCACGCCATGAGAACAACACACCATGAGAGCGCCACGCCATGAGAACAACACACCATGAGAGCGCCACGCCGCAAGAGCGCCATGCCATGAGAACAACACACCATGAGAGCGCCACGCCATGAGAACAACACACCATGAGAGCACCACGCCGCGAGAACAACACACCATGAGAGCGCCACGCCGCGAGAACAACACACCATGAGAGCGCCACGCCGCGAACAACACACCATGGGAGCGCCATGCCGCGAGAACAACACACCATGAGAGCGCCACGGCATAAGAACAACACACCATGAGAGCGCCACGCCGCGCGTACAACACACCATGAGAGCGCCATGCCGCGAGAACAACACACCATTAGAGCACCACGCCATGAGAGCGCCATGCCATGAGAGCGCCATGCCATGAGAGCGCCATGCCATGAGAACAACACACCATGAGAGCGCCACGCCGCGAGAGCGCCATGCCATGAGAACAACACACCATGAGAGCGCCACGCCATGAGAACAACACACCATGAGAGCGCCACGCCGCGCGAACAACACACCATGAGAGCGCCACGCCATGAGAACAACATGCCATGAGAGCGCCACGCCATGAGAACAACACACCATGAGAGCGCCACGCCGCGAGAACAACACACCATGAGAGCGCCATGCCGCGAGAACAACACACCATGAGAGTGCCATGCCGCGAGAACAACACACCATGAGAGCGCCACACCATGAGAACAACACATCATGAGAGCGCCACGCCGCGCGAACAACACACCATGAGAGCGCCACGCCATGAGAACAACACGCCATGAGAACAACACACCATGAGAGCGCCACGCCGCGCAAACAACACACCATGAGAGCGCCACGCCATGAGAACAACACGCCATGAGAGCGCCATGCCATGAGAGCGCCACGCCATGAGAACAACACACCATGAGAGCGCCACGCCATGAGAACAACATGCCATGAGAGCGCCACGCCATGAGAACAACATGCCATGAGAGCGCCACGCCATGAGAACAACACACCATGAGAGCGCCACGCCATGAGAACAACACACCATGAGAGTGCCATGCCGCGCGAACAACACACCATGAGAGCGCCATGCCAAGAGAACAACACACCATGAGAGCGCCATGCCAAGAGAACAACACGCCATGAGAGCGCCACGCCATGAGAACAACACACCATGAGAGCGCCACGCCATGAGAACAACACACCATGAGAGCGCCACGCCATGAGAACAACACACCATGAGAGCGCCACGCCATGAGAACAACACACCATGAGAGCGCCATGCCGCGAGAAAAACAAGCCATGAGAGCGCCACGCCATGAGAACAACACACCATGAGAGCGCCACGCCATGAGAACAACACACCATGAGAGCGCCACGCCATGAGAACAACACACCATGAGAGCGCCACGCCATGAGAACAACACACCATGAGAGCGCCACGCCATGAGAACAACACACCATCAGAGCGCCATGCCATGAGAACAACACACCATGAGAGCGCCATGCCATGAGAACAACACACCATGAGAGCGCCACGCCGCGAGAACGCCATGAGAATGACCCTCTGTCGCACCTCTGCCTCTCGGCGCTGGGGATCCAGGTTCGAATCCCGATCTGGTTGAAGGTTCCATGTTCTGTGTGGGTATCCTCAGGGTTCCCCAGTTTCCTCCCACAGAACAAAAACATGGATTCAAGGTGAATTGGCTGCTCTAATTTGTTCCTATATAATCTGTTTGTGTGTATCCCACCATGCCACCCCTGACTTTTATTTATTGTACAATTTCAAATTCGTGCCCAGAGATGGATTGGCGTCCCGTCCTGGGTGTGTATTTTTTTTTAATATATATATTTTATTTAAGTTTTATAATGAACATGTAAAGAAAAAAATCAACACTTGGTGAGAAGAAAAATAAACAGTACAGTAAAAAAGTAAAATATCCTTAAAGGTCTTGAACAATATTAAAGGATTTGAATAATAGTAGTAGGGATAGTAATAAAAAATAAATAAATAAATAAAAATAAATAAATAGATAAAATAAAAAGTGAAAATCAGAAAATAAATAAATAAAAAGGTTAAGTTTCCCCTAAGGTCTCCCAAGTTCATCCATAAAGGTTTTCCATAGTATATCGGTACGCCCACGTGCGGCAGCATTGGAACACCTCAGTCTTTCTATCTGTGCAATCCCAGACATCTCTGATAGCCACCTTCCAAAGCTATGGGGTTGGGGGGATTTCCAGCAAAGAAGAATAATCTTTTTAGCTGCGACCATGCTTGTCATCAAAAGTTGCTGTTCTATTATTGAAAAAGAATTTATAATGTCATTCGGCACGGTGGCTTAGTGGTTAGCACGTTTGCCTCTCAGCGCTAGGGATTCCCGGTTCGAATCCCCATCTGGGTGGAGTTTCCATGTTCTCCCCGTGTCCGCGTGGGTTTCCTCCGGGTTCTCCGGTTTCTTCCCACAGTCCAAAAACATGGATCAAGTCAATTGAATTTTCAAAATTTCCCCATATAGAGTGTGTCTGTATGAGTGAGTGTGTGCCCAGCGATGGATTGGCGCCCTGTCCTGGGTCTATCTGCCCAGCGCCCGAAACGTTCTCCCCTGGATGGGCATGGGGAACCCCACCGCGACCCTAATAGAGGATAAAGCGGGAGATAATGAATGAATGAATGAATTTATAATGTCACAATATCCAAAAAGCGCTAAGGTGATATTTGGATGAAAACGTACCCCCAGTACCTTGGACAAGAAAAGAAATATGTCAGTTCAGAATTTGTACAACTTGGGACAGAACCAAAATAAGTGCGCTAAAGTACCTTCTTCAATCTTACATTTGTCACAAGTTGGGGAAATTGATGGATGAATTTTGTAGCCGTAAAAGTGTAGCCGATGTAGCACTTTGAACTGTATTAGCCTATATCTAGAATTGATGGAGCAATGTGAAATTCTGGATAAACTTTCTTTCCAATCTTGTTCAGACAGAGATTCTCCTGTTTCCTTAATCCAATGTCCTGGGTGTGTCTGCCCAGCGCCCGAGACGTTCTCCCCTGGATGGGTATGGGGAACCCCTCCTCCCCCTCCCGCGCGTGACCCTTGTACAGGATAAAGCGGAAGATAATGGATGAATGGATACCTTTATAAGGTATCCTGGCTTAGTATACTATTATAAGGCATGCTGGCTTAGTGGTTTAGCATGTTCTCCTCTCAGCGCTGGGGACCCTAATATAGGAAAAAGCGGAAGCTTATGGATGGATGGAATTTCAAATTCGTTTTGTTAGCATGTATTTCGACTTTGGGAGAACATGCAAACTCAACAAACAGACTCAAACGCATTCTTCATGCTGCGGTCACCATTAAAGCCACGTTTAATTGTTTTTCGTCCTTTACTATCCATCCATCCATCCATTATCTTCCACTTTATCCTATATTGGGGTTGCAGGGCGCATCCAGGGGAGAAGTTTCGGGCGCTGGGCAGATACACCCAGGACAGGGTGCCAATCCATCACTGGACACTCACTCACACACACACTATATGGGGCGACTTGGAAAACTCAATTGACCTTAATCCATGTTTTTGGACTGTGGGAGGAAACTGGAGAACCCGGAGGAACCCCACGTGGACACGGGGAGAACATGGAAACTCCACCCAGATTGGGATTCGAACCGGGAATCCCTAGCGCTGAGAGGAGAACATGCTAAAGTCCTATACTAAAGGACTAAAATACTCAATTGTTAAATACGGGTCACATGATCATCACACAAGCTGTACATGGCTGACCTACACTGTTGATGCCCCCCCCCGCTCCCGGAGGATGAGCCCCCCCACTGAGCCTCGGTCCTCACAAGGTTTCTTCCTCAAAATAACAATACTACAAGGAGTTTTGTCTTGCCGCTGTCTCTTCGGCTCGCTCTTTGGCGGTTTAAAGGCTTATAACTCTGTAAAGTTGCTTTGTTACGATGTACAATTGTAAAAAAAAAAATTTAAAAGCGCTTTATAAATAAATGACTTAAACTTTACAGGTAAAAGCTTGTGGGCGTGGCCTGGGCAATGACGTAATCAGAGGCACTTCCTCGAATCCGAAGCACGTTGCATTTAAATACTGTAAATAATTTTTTTTTTTTATTCAAACAACCGTTAAATGATATTATTAGCATATTAAATGACCACTTTTGTATTTTAAGTGATTAATCCGTTAATCTGGGACGCGGCTCCATTGCGGACCGTACCATTACGCCGAGGAGAAGGGGGGGTGTTCTGATGCAGATGCGACGGTGTAAACGAACCCACGCGGCGCCTGTGCTCACTCCCGGAGATCGTCTCCATTATTTTTTATTTGTTGTTATAAACAGGTAACGGTTCGAATTCACTCCCCGCGAGTTTAACCAGGTCCGGGTTTGATCGGCGTGTTGGACGCGCTGCATTCTGGCGTGCGGTTAGCGAGTTAGCTAGCTCCCTCCGTTTAAAACCGTTCTAATGTCGGCTGTGTCTCAATTTAATCATCGATTCCCGAACGGTTTTAGTGAACACTGCGCCCTAGAAGTGCGTCGTTTGTACTTTAACCCCCCTAATAATAGTGCTACTTTTTCTCACAAGAGTGAAACGCGGGCCGGTGGAATGGGACGCGTTTCAAACGACGTCTGAGTCCACTAGGGGTAGTGCGCGAGTGAGTTGGAGTGCGGAAGTCTTAACGCTACCGTTCTACGCACTTTGTAGGGTGCAGAGTGCCGTTTGGGACGCGGCCTGCTCTGCAGCCCTCAGACTGCTGTGATTATGAAGAGCTTCTGATGAGCGCGGCACAAAGATGTGATTTCGTTATCGCTTTTTGTTTGATTTTAACGATTTATTGGTGTTATTTTTAATAATATATGATACGTTAGACTTCCATTGTGTCGTCATTCGTTGAAATACGAGCTTAATTCGGTTCATCTGACGTTTTGCAGTCTGGTAAACAAACCATCCATCCATTATCTTTTGCTTTATCCTCCACTAGGGTCGCGGGGGGTGTGGGGGAGGGTGGGGGAACGTTTGGGGGGGTGGGGGGGAGGGTGGGGGAACGTTTGGGGCGCTGGGCAGATACACCCAGGACAGGGGGGCAATCTATCGCTCGGTACACTCTCACTCAGACAAACGCACACTCTATATGGGGCAATTTGGAAAGTTCAACTCACCTTGAATCCATGTTTTTGGTCTGTGGGAGGAAACCGGAGAACCCGGAGGAAACCCACGCGGACACGGGGAGAACATGGAAACTCCACCCAGTTTGGGATTCGAACCGGGAACCCCTAATACTGAGAGGAGAACATGCTAAACCGCTAAGCCACTGTGCCGCCCACGTAAACAAACCATCCATCCATTATCTTCCGCTTTATCCTGTATTAGGGTCGGGGGGTTCCCCATGCCCATCCAGGGGAGAACGTTTCGGGCACTGGGCAGATACACCCAGGACAGAGGGGCAATCTATCACTGGAGACTCACTCACACACACACACACTCTATGTGGGGCAATTTGGAGAATTCAATTGACTTGATCCATGCTTTTGGACTGTGGGAGGAAACCGGAGGAAACCCACGCGGACACGGGGAGAACATGGAAACTCCACCCAGATTGGGATTCGAACCCGAGAATACCTAGAGCTGAGAGAAGAACATGCTAAACCACTAAGCCACCCACTATACAAACCAAAAGTTACTTATTATAAGCCGTCTTAAATGATCTAAATAAGGCCAGGTGCTTGTTATGCCATTAGTTTAGCTGTATTCCAACCATTATCTTCAGCTTTATCCTCTATTAGGGTCGCGGGGGGGGGGGGGGGGGGGGGGGGGGGGGGCAGATACACCCAAGACCGGGGGGCAATCTATCACTGGACACACACTCACTCACACACAGACACACTCTATATGGGGCAATTTGGAGAACTCAATTAACTTGATCCATGTTTTTGGACTGTGGGAGGAAACCGGAGAACCCGGAGGAAACCCACGCGGACACGGGGAGAACATGGAAACTCCACCCAGATGGGGATTCGAACCGGGAATCCCTAGCGCTGAGAGGAGAACATGCTAAACCACTAAGCCACCGTGCCGCCCTTAGTTTAGCTGTATTAATAACATCTATTAATTATCAAACCATCTGCCTTGTGAATGCTGTTTAAAATGGTTTTAATAATGTTTATCATCCTGTAATAAATGTCTTGTTTAATTATTATTTTTATATATTATATATTGTGTGTAGGTTGCTGTGGATAAGAAAATCTACTAAGTGCTTTACGTTGAGCAGATTTAAAGTGCCGTGTGTTTGTATGTATTATGACGAGTCGGCGGGTCCTGACCGACGCCCGTTCTCTGTGTTGTAGCTGCAGCCGTGCCCCGCCGCGTGCCGACCGCCAGCGGAGCCGTGATGTGGCAGGAGGCCCGCAAACACGAGCGCAAGCTGCGTGGGATGATGGTGGATTACAAGCGCCGTGGGGAGCGGCGCCGGGAGTACTACGAGAAAATTGTAAGAGACGGCGGTTTGGCATCTCTGGATTGTAGAGGGTCGATTAGTTAGTGTGCAGTCAGAGGGGCTCTGTACAGCGGGCATACTTACTAAACCAGCTGAGTGCAGGTGGGGTTGTTAAGGGTGCTGTCTCCATAGTTACCAAAGCTCAACCCTTATTGCCCCAGGGGGCTGTATCATGGTGCGGTAAGGTGGATGCATCTAATAACATGTGGAGTGAGTGGATCCAGGGTTTGATATCTCCATCAGCAGTGTCTGAGCTTCATCCACCACCCAAATTAAACCTGCTGTGTGAGGGGAAACAACAAAACACCCAAAAGACGGACTGCCCGCTGTACTGCCCCAACCCCGTACAACTGCCACCTCACACAAACACTGCACATTGCACTTTACTTCACGGCACCCACAGACATTTACATACACCCTCTACAACTTTCACTCCATCTATATCTCCATAATTTTCTTATTTTTTATATAAACATCCATCCATCCATTATCTTCAGCTTTATCCTCTATTAGGGTCGGGTGGGGGAGTTCCCCATGCCCATCCAGGGGAGAATGTTTTGAACGCTGGGAAGATACACCCAGGACAGGGGGGGCAATCTATCACTGGACACACACTATATAGGGCAATTTGGAGAATTCAATTGACCTCGATCCATGTTTTTGGACTGTGGGAGGAAACCGGAGAACCCGGAGGAAACCCATGCGGACACGGGGAGAACATGGAAACTCCACCCAGATGGGGATTCGAACCGGGACTCCCTAGCGCTGAGAGGAGAACATGCCAAACTACAAAGCCACCATGCCTATTTTATATTTAAATTTTTATATTTTTAATTTTATTGTATAATTTTTCCTTTAGGGCGGCACGGTGGCTTAGTGCTTTAGCATGTTCTCTTCTCAGTGCTAGGGATTCCCGGTTCGAATCCCCATCTGGGTGGAGTTTCCATGTTCTTCCCGTGTCTGCGTGAGCTTCCTCCGGGTTCTCCGGTTTCCTCCCACAATCCAAAAACATGGATCAAGGTCAATTGAGTTCTCCAAATTGCCCCATATAGAGTGTGAGTGTGTGTACAGTGATAGATTGGCGCCCTGTCCTGGGTGTATCTGCCCAGCGCCCGAAACCTTCTCCCCTGGATGGGTATGGGTTACCCCCCCCCTCCCCCCGCGCAACCCTAATAGAGGATAAAGCGGAAGATAATGGATGGATGGACAGAACGAATGGACATGTGGCAACATGTGTCAGCCGTGTACCTAATAAAGCGTCTTTACCCTCTGTGTAGAAAAAAGACCCGGCTCAGTTCCTGCAGGTCCACGGCCGCGCCTACAAAATCCACCTGGACCCCGCCGTGGCCCTGGCCGCCGAAAGCCCGGCCAACATGTGAGTCCCTGAGAACCCGTTATTATATTTATATTATTATTTATTATTATTATTTATAGAGAGAGATGTTATAAACTGATGTCCTCTGATTTGTACAGGATGCCCTGGCAGGGAGACGCCAACAACATGATCGACAGGTTCGACGTGAGGGCTCACTTGGACTACATTCCCCCCTACACCCCCACCCTGGGGGGCAGCAGGTAAGTGTCCGAGTGGATCGGAGCGGGGTTCCCGCTGGACCGTCCAGCCAGCGGTGTTCTGTAGGCAGGAGGACGGATCGATGGTCGAACATCTGCTGTAAGATGGAGGGGTGTGGAGTCGTGTGGGCGGATACAGAGTTCTAATGTTGCGTTCGTTTGGTGGAGCAATGAGGTGGATGCTTGTAATGGAGTGTCGTGCGAGTGGATGCAGGGTTTAAAATCTCCACGGCGGTGCCGAGACTCGTCCACCTGCTCTGTGCGGGTCCTCAGATGGACCGTCTTTATGCATCTGTATAGTGAATGGAGCAGATGATGTCAGAAAGATGGACATCTTTAGGGCTGCCACAATAAATCGATAAAATCGATTATGAAAAGTATCGTTATCGATTCGTTGAGTCGCACGATTTCAGTGTTAATTGCAATATCGTAACCGCTTACGTCGCCTGCAGCGCTTCAACAGCGCTGGGAAAAAAATAGCGGGTTGAACGGAACGAGGCGGGAATCTGCAAAACAAGTCGATAAATCGTACAAATGCCGGTGATGCTCCACCACCTGAAACTCAACATGATGGAGTCACTAATGATGATGAAGCTGAACAGCAGAGTGAATCACTACAACATCCCGAGCTTCTTTAGTTTTGAAGTGAGAACCGGAGCACGACTATAATGACAGTGATGGAGAACATGGGGTTCCCCATGCCCATCCAGGGGAGAACGTTTCGGGCGCTGGGCAGATACACTCAGGACAGGGGGGGCAATCTATCGCTGGACACACACACACACTCTATATGGGGCAATTTGGAGAATTCAGTTGACCTTGATCCATGTTTTTGGACTGTGGGAGGAAACCAGAGAACCCAGAGGGAACCCACGTGTACACGGGGAGAACATGCAAACTCCACCCAAATTGGGATTCGAACTGGGAATTCCTAGCACTGAGAGGAGAACATGCTAAACCACTAAGCCACCATGCCACCCCAATTATCCTCTATTAGGGTCACGGGGGGGTTCCCCATGCCCATCTAGGGGAGAACGCCTCGGGCGCTGGGCAGATACACTCAGGACAGGGGGGGCAATCTATCGCTGGACACACACTCACTCACACACACACACACTCAATATGGGGCAATTTGGAGAACTCAATTCACCTTGATCCATGTTTTTGGACTGTGGGAGGAAAGCGGAGAACCCAGCGGAAACCCACGCGGACATGGGGAGAACATGCAAACTCCACCCAGATGAGGATACGAACCGGGAATCCCCAGCGCTGAGAGGAGAACATGCTAAGCCACTAAGCCACTGTGCCGCCCCAATTATCCTCTATTAGGGTCATGGGGAGGTTCCTCATGCCCATCCAGGGGAGAACGTTTCGGGCGCTGGGCAGATACACCCAGAACAGGGGGGCAATCTATCACTGGACACTCACTCACTCACACACACACTCTATATGGGGCAATTTGGAGAATTCAATTTACTTTGATCCATGTTTTTGGACTGTGGGAGGAAACCAGAGAACCCAGAGGAAACCCACGCGTACACGGGGAGAACATGGAAACTCCACCCAGATGGGGATTCGAACTGGGAATCCCTAGCGCTGAGAGGAGAACATGCTAAACCACTAAGCCACCGTGCCGGCCCAATTATCCTCTATTGGGGTCACGGGTGGGGGGGGGGGGGTTCCCCATGCCCATCCAGGGGAGAACGTTTCGGGCGCTGGGCAGATACACCCAGGACAGGACACCAATCTATCGCTGGACACACACTCACTCACACACACGCTCTTTATGGGGCAATTTGGAGAATTCAATTCACATTGATCCATGTTTTTGGACTGTGGGAGGAAGGCGGAGAACCCGGCGGAAACCCACGCGGACACGGGGAGAACATGCAAACTCCACCCAGATGGGGATACGAACCGGGAGTCCCCAGCGCAGAGAGGAGAACGTGCTAAGCCACTAAGCCACCGTGCCGCCCCAATTATCCTCTATTAGGGTCATGGGGAGGTTCCTCATGCCCATCCAGGGGAGAACGTTTCGGGCGCTGGGCAGATACACCCAGAACAGGGGGGCAATCTATCACTGGACACTCACTCACTCACACACACACTCTATATGGGGCAATTTGGAGAATTCAATTTACTTTGATCCATGTTTTTGGACTGTGGGAGGAAACCAGAGAACCCAGAGGAAACCCACGCGTACACGGGGAGAACATGGAAACTCCACCCAGATGGGGATTCGAACTGGGAATCCCTAGCGCTGAGAGGAGAACATGCTAAACCACTAAGCCACCGTGCCGCCCCAATTATCCTCTATTGGGGTCACGGGGGGGGGGGGGGGGTTCCCCATGCCCATCCAGGGGAGAACGTTTCGGGCGCTGGGCAGATACACCCAGGACAGGACACCAATCTATCGCTGGACACACACTCACTCACACACACGCTCTTTATGGGGCAATTTGGAGAATTCAATTCACATTGATCCATGTTTTTGGACTGTGGGAGGAAGGCGGAGAACCCGGCGGAAACCCACGCGGACACGGGGAGAACATGCAAACTCCACCCAGATGGGGATACGAACCGGGAGTCCCCAGCGCAGAGAGGAGAACGTGCTAAACCACTAAGCCACCGTGCCGCCCGGCCGATTAATCGATTATTAAGATAATCGTTAGTTGCAAGGGGGGGGTGTTTCATGGCTGACCCTAGACCCCGCCCCTCAGGCTCGTTAGCTGTCTCTAATTAAGTGTCACGGGGACTCGATTTGACGTCGATGACCCTCCATACCGTCCTCCCGCAGCACCCCCGAGCAGGAGAGCGAGGAGAGGAAGTGCAACTACGAGCGCTACCGAGGCCTGGTGCAGAACGACTTCGCCAACAGTGAGTGCGCCCCCCACAGCGCGGGTTCTAATGGCAGCACCGGCCGCGTGTGTGGAACCTAAACGTCTGCTTGTGTTTAGTCTCCGAGGACCAGTGTCTCTACCAGATCTACGTGGACGAGCTGTACGGCGGCCTGCAGAAGCCCAACGAGGAGGAGAAGAAGAAGTGAGTCCCCGTGGGGGTGTGGGGCGTAGGTCAGGAGTAGGGGTGTATTCAACTAAAGATTTTCATAGTCGAATCTGATTCGTCAGATTTTCCCTATAGTCGACTGATAGTCGAATCATTTAAAATTTCACCACAAGATGGCGCTATACACGTGGTTTTTAAAAAAGATTTATATTTTACTTTATATAAAAAATATAAAGAAGATTATATTAAAATATAAAAAGATTATATTTTACTTGTTTTTCTAGAGCACCGTAAATGGGATCCCCGTTCTGGACTTTTTTCCACTTCAAAGGAAAAACCTAAAAATTAGGATGATTTTATTTGACAAAAGGCTATATATATAACGAAAACAAAGACATTTCATGTAAAAACTAATGCTTAGCAGCAGCCATGGGCGCCCCCATGTGGTCAAAATGATACATTCGACTATGAGGTTCATAGTCGACTACGGTTCTCCGAATCGAATCGTCGAATATTGCAGCTCACCCCTAGTCAGGAGTGTAGGTCGGAGGTTCTCCTCCCTAAAATTAATTTTTGAAATTTATTTTTTTGGAAGGCTGTCGGAGAAGAAGGCTCAGATCGGGTACACCTACGAGGACAGCACGGTGTTGGAGTCGGACACCCGCTCCGAGAAGGACGAGGACGAGTCTGAGAACAGCGAGTCGGAGGAGGACGAGGTCATCCCGGATATCGGTACGGCAGCGCGGGGGCGGGGGTGTCTGTGCATGTCCTCGTCACTTCGGCGTTACCGTATTTTGTACCGAGGACGTGCCTGATGAGGCGCTCCACACATCCCCAACGTGTGCAATGAGCCACTAGGGGGAGCTGTGTTGCCATGGAAACACTGTGTTGTCACTGATGTGCTGGCAGGAAACGTCCTGGACGTCGTGTTCTGTCTCGTGTGTCGTGGTGCTTCTCTAAATTTATGTAGCGAGTACGAGAACAGGGGCAGCCCCACCACCTCCCACAGTCCAAAAATCATGGATCAAGGTCAATTTAATTCTCCAAATTGCCCCATATAGAGTGTGTGTGTGTGCCCAGCGATAGATTGCCCCCTGTCCTGGGTGTATCTGCCCAGCGCCTGAGACGTTCTCCCCTGGATGGGCATGGTGAACAACCCCCCCCCCCCATGACCCTTATACTGGATAAAGCAGAACATAATGGATGGATAACTTTATAAGGGGGCATGGTGGCTTAGTAGTTTAGCATGTTCTCCCCTCAGCACTAGGGATTCCCGGGTCAAATCCCAATCTGGGTGGAGTCTCCATGTCCTCCCCGTGTCCGCGTGGGTTCCTCCGGGTTCTCCGGTTTCCTCCCACAGTCCAAAAAACATGGCTCAAGGGCAATTACGTTCTCCAAATTGCCCCATATAGAGTGTGTGTGTGAGTGAGTGTGTGCCCAGCGATAGATTGGCGTCCTGTCCTGGGTGTGCATGACGACCCCCTCCCCCCTGCTCCCTAATAGAGGATAAAGCTGGCGATGATGGATGGAACCGGACGTGGCCAGCTCTTGTGAGTCAGATGATGTTTAATGTCTCTCGCTCGTCTCTCTCTCTCTCTCTCTCTCTCTCTGTCTCTGTTGGGTGGTAGATGTGGAGGTGGACGTGGACGAGCTGAACACGGAGCAGGTGACGGAGGTGAATAAGATGGCCACCTCGTACGGCATGGCAGACGGAGACTTCGTCTGGTCGGTTCAACCTCCTGTTATCTTTCTAAGGGGCCGGTCGGTCGGTCGGTTGTGTTTTTTTTTTTTGGGTGCCGCTGCCACACCACAGCGCCCCCCGGGGGTCGCCCTCGGGCCCGTTATTTCTGAGACGAAGCGGCGCGTCTCTGCGACGGGTCGAGTAACTGCCGTGTCTCTGTGGCAGGATGTTGAGAAAGGACAAGGAGGAAGTGGAGGCCATAAAACACGCCAAAGCGCTGGAGGCCGAGAAGGCCATGTACTCGGTGAGAGCGGAACCTGGGACGTCTGCCGGGGGGGGGGGGAACACGGGTGAAGTTGTGGTCGAAAGTTGACCCCTGTGTGTGTGTGTGTGTGTGTGTGTGTGTGTGTGTGTGTGTGTGTGGCAGGGCCGGCGCTCCCGCCGCCAGAGGAGGGAGTTCAGGGAGAAGTACATGAAGGGAAGGCAGATCAGCCCCCCCAGGTAACCCCGCCCCATCGCCACGGCGACCGATCAAAACCCGTCCCGTCGTCATGGTAACCGCTCTGCCCTTTGCTTTCAGTTACGCGAGAAGAGACAGTCCAACCTACGACCCCTATAAACGGTGAGCGGCGGCGGGTACGATCAAGCGATAGGCCTGTGTGTGGGGGGGGATGGGGAGAACCTACTAAAGCGCCCTCTCTCTCTCTCTCTCAAAAAAAAAAAAATACAGGTCTCAGTCCGAGTCGAGCTCGGAGTCGCACTCCCGCTCCCGTTCCCCCGGCAACGACAAGATCACCTTCATCACCAGCTTCGGGGGCAGCGACGAGGAAGGCGCGGCGGCCCATCAGGCTCCGCCCGCCGCCCAGCCGAGCCACGCCCCCTCCAACTCTTGC